>KV751321.1:18357530-18437932 GCA_001698575.1 Mola mola | reverse complement strand
GTTGACATTTTTAACGAGCTAAATCATTGCAGAAAGTGGGTTTTTCTTTATGTGGTGGGGTTATTTTTGTTGTACGATGATAATGCAACTCTTGCTTTGAATAGAATCTTTATTCATCCTCAGAATCTGTCCAACTACAACAAATATGTTTGCTTCTGCAGGGATTCCCAGGTGTACGGGGACCATCTGGAACGCGTGGCGAGAAGGGCGAAAGGGTAAAGTACAATACACAGGGTCCAAAACATGCCTCCGCACCACCCTACCCAGTACAGTATTCAGAAAAAGTCTGTCCTCTTAATGTTAAATATTATCAGTGTGTAGCAGATACAAGGCTTCATTAAAGGTTGTTTTTTGTAAAAAAAAAAACATTGATAAAAGACACAATAAACAGTGCAGTCAATAATAACGTGAGAAAGCAGCTTCAAGCAGCTCTTATTAGAATCTGATTTTTCTACTTGTCTGTATAATATTAATCATTTCTGACTATCTTTTTTTTTTTTATAACTTTGAGAGAATAACTGGCCTTTTGTCCCCCTAGGGAGATATTGGACTTCGAGGAAGAAATGGTGAGCCTGGCATCCCTGGATTTCCTGGACCCCCTGGCCCACCCGGACCATCAGGGCTCGGAAGAGTAAGTGGCACATTCGACAAAGAAAAGACTAAAAATCATCTTTTTTTGTTTCACTCCCTTATCACACGGTGATAAAAAAGGTTCAAACTAAACAACAGCGCAGACATATGAATATATAGCGACATCCTAATGGCAAATGGCTGATAGAAAACATAAACATTATCAGTGTCTTACCTGCAGTAAAGCCTGCGTTTGCTCTATTTGCAAAGAACAGTAAGATTTGAACTCATAAATTAATGTCTGCACTGCAGTGACACTGGGATTCCGTAAAATGAGTCCATAAAATTATTCAATCTTGGTCGAAAAATGAAAGTGGGAGGAATGTGGAAGCACTGAGGTGTTCATGTACTGTTCAGTTTCATGGAAATATGAAGAGTCAAGAAGCAGGTGCAGCCAATTTCTTCCCGGTCAGTGACGTAGATAATGTTGTTTACTTGCTGCTGTGTGTAACGGCCTCTTAGATCAGGCACTTCAGACTGGACAAACAACATAAACTGACTCTCTATCTGTTTTGTTTTTTTCATAGAACTTTGCTGCTCAGTTGGCTGGAGGTTTTGACGAGAAGTCCGGAGGTGCTCAGATGGGTGTGATGCAAGGGCCAATGGTGAGACTGGAAGAGTGTGTGCATGTTTTTTGGCCTATAAAAAGTTACTATTACTTTGCTTGTCTCAGAGTTCCTCATAAAGATAAATGGTGGCTGTTCCTGGAGATGATTACAATGCTGCCACCTTGTGGTATGATTGTTTAACTGCAACTCGGAGGTTTAGGCTGACTTCAAAACTAAACTGGAGCAAAATTTTACACTAAATTTTACAAAAAAGTACTCCTTAATACCCATTTTAATAGAAAGAAATACCTAAAATTGGTTTTGCCAGTGTTTATTTTTTAAGATTGTAAAGGGATAGCTACCCTCAACCCCCAGAAATATGTTTTTTGTTGTTGTTTGTTTTGGTTTTTGAATCTTTAGAGCACAAAGTGCAGTTTGATTTTTATCCTTTTTTATCATAATTAATAGTTTTGAGTGTTAAACTGTGACTTAAGCTTTGTTTTTGATTTAGTATGTTACAGAGTGTGCTAAAACAAACAAAGATGGCTAAATTAAGCCATGTATTTGTTTTTTTGTAGGGTCCCATGGGTCCTCGTGGTCCCCCTGGACCTTCTGGAGCTCCTGTAAGTACATTCACTGCATCATTTCATCATTATGTCAATAATTATAATAATCAGAAGTTAATGTGGAAATACACAGAGAATAATTGCTGGCATAACTGAATAAATTCCTTATACTTTGGCTTTGTCATTTGTACCTGTAGGGGCCTCAAGGGTTCCAAGGTTCCCCTGGTGAGGCTGGAGAGCCCGGTCAAGCTGTGAGTATTGTTATATATCCCTAAATGCTTCTGTGTATGTAAAAGACTTCAGAAAGGACCAATCATATGTCTTTCAACGTCCAGCAAAATAAATACTGATTTTTAAAACCACTATTTGCCCATTATCAAAATCACCTGTGAATTTGCATTTGCAAGTTTAGTTGAGCTGGTGGATGGCATGAGGGCAGTGCTCGGCAGCACAGAATTCTTTGTAATTTTCTTTGGAGCAATTAGATGCTAGTCACTAATGATCAATCCATACTTGTATTTATAACAGGGACCAATGGGACCTCGTGGACCAGCTGGGCCTTCTGGAAAATCCGGAAGCGATGTAAGTGATCGATCTCCCTGTGCAGCCGCATAAATAACATAAATATAAAACCTACACGAAGTCAAGGTCAAAGAGACCCATGCCTTTGACTTAACCATGACAAATAACAGCAATGCAACCTATTTCACTTTATTGCCTTGTTGTCATTTCCTGAAGGATGTCAGTCAATCAAGCTCGTGACGCATTAAACACATACCAGCAGGGGGCAGTGTCGGTCTGCGCCTGGTGAAGGGGCGAACAGGAACAGAGCAGTGCAGCTACTGTACACTGTCTTAACACTTGATGTTTGTTTCTAGGGGGAGGCTGGCAAACCTGGAAAGTCTGGTGAGCGTGGACCTGCAGGGCCTCAGGTGAGCATTCCCTAATTATGTCATCAAATGCACAAAAAAAAAGCATTTAATATGTCACAAACAGCAGCAGGTTCCTCATGTAAATGCTCTGTGTTTGAAATGCAGGGAGCTCGTGGATTCCCTGGAACTCCTGGACTTCCTGGGATTAAAGGACACAGAGTGAGTGTTTCAGCACATTGCTACCAACACAGAGGAAGCAGGACTCCTTATTGCTGATTCATTTTGCCTGGCATGAGAGTGCTGATGAGGTCTATTATTTTTCTACGCAGGGCCACTCTGGTCTGGATGGAGCTAAGGGAGAAACCGGTGCTGCAGGAGCCAAGGTAAAAAAAAAGAAAAGAAAAAAAGAAAGAACAATCGCCACATTTTATTTGATCAATTGTCTCCGTTATTCTGTGCCTACTTCTGAAGTTCCTGCTCTGTGTGTCTCCTGTCAGGGTGAATCTGGTGCTGCCGGAGAGAACGGTGCCCCTGGACCGATGGTGAGCAAATTCCTATCAAGAGACGCTATGGGGAAGATAGTTATGTGTGTCATATTGATTAAAAGAAACTAAACTAACTGTGTTTTCTGTTATAGGGCCCACGTGGTCTGCCTGGTGAGAGGGGACGTCCTGGAGCTGCTGGAGCTGCAGTGAGTGAAAACTTCCGATGGGCCTCAATTCACTGAGCGTGTGAAATATGTTTCTGTTTTGCTGCACCTTCTTGGTTAGAAATTCAGATGATTTCATGGTCTCTTCATTTTGCTGCGCACATCTGACTGTCCCGCCCGTTTCGTCCTTCAGGGTGCCCGTGGAAATGATGGCTTGCCCGGTCCTGCTGGTCCACCTGTACGTTGCACACTTTGCATCCAGATTCATCCAGCTGATCTTCTTTTGATAGCACCAGCTATGTGATGAGACATGAAGCCTAACCTGCAGGTTCCTGTTTTGGTTTTTTTTATCTGCAGGGGCCTGTTGGTCCTGCCGGAGCTCCCGGTTTCCCAGGATCCCCAGGATCCAAGGTTTGTCAAAAACTGGCATGTTGCTGCAGCAGGAGTGAAATACTGCAGTGAAAGCCTGAGCAGCATTGAACCATTTCATCTTTCTTTTTCTTCATCACCAAAGCGTTCAAAACCATCAAGTGATGGACGCCTGGTTCTTGTTGTCCCATAGAGTGTAATATCATCCATAAAGCAAGATTCCTCAACAGTCTGGCCATACTCGGCTGAATGGCACAGATTGACGATTAAGACATGGAGGTGAATGTTGGACTAAATGTAACAACTCATTGTGTCCCACCAGGGAGAAGCTGGACCTACTGGAGTCCGTGGAGCTGAAGGACCTCAGGGACCCCGGGGAGAAGGCGGCACTCCAGGATCTCCTGGACCTGCTGGAGCCTCGGTTCGTTGACTAGTGGTTCTTTTTCTTTTTTATATACTCATAAAACACAGATATGTGTAAGCTACTGTTCACGCGGTGTGATGCATTGTTTCTTCTCTGTCTGTGCAGGGTAACCCTGGTACCGATGGTATTCCTGGAGCTAAAGGATCTGCTGTAAGTCCCCTCTCTGTGTTCACGGTTTTAAACTCGTCCCTTGTTCCTACATCATTCTGATGTTTTTTTTTCCTCCTTGAAGGGTGCTCCTGGTATTGCTGGTGCTCCTGGATTCCCAGGACCTCGTGGCCCACCCGGACCTCAGGGAGCTACAGGATCTCTGGGGCCAAAGGGACAGTCTGTAAGTCACATGTGATCAATCTGAAACCCAGTGAAACCTCGTTCTTCCTGTTCTATCAATCACTGTTAATAGTTACGGCTTTCTTATGACTGTCTGACATCCTCATCTTTGGCCACGTTTAGGGAGACCCTGGTCTGCCCGGATTCAAAGGCGAAGCCGGACCCAAGGGAGAGCTTGGCCTCACTGGTCCTCAGGGTGCCCCCGGCCCTGCTGGTGAAGAAGGAAAAAGAGGTGCCAGAGGAGAGCCCGGAGCTGCCGGACCACTCGGACCTCCAGGAGAGAGGGTACGTAACCAGGATGGAAAATAACAGTGGCAAGACCTGGCATTGTTAATTAAACGTTGCTACTTGATGACATTTATCTCTGCAACCCTGTGCAGGGAGCTCCCGGTAACCGTGGTTTCCCAGGTCAGGATGGTCTTGCTGGTGCTAAGGTGGGTCTTCTTTAACTGGTTGAACTGGTTGCAGCTTACACTGTCAACATTTTGACTTAATCTGAGCACCACAGTACAAAAAAGATACTGTTATGACTATGAAACTATCTGCAGATTTCTACTCAGTAAATACCAATTGGCCTCCTTTGGCACTACGTTTATTCCTCAGGGTGCCCCCGGCGATCGAGGTGTTCCTGGTGCTTCTGGTCCCAAAGGTGCTACTGGAGACTCTGGACGCGCAGGAGAGCCCGGCCTCCCCGGAGCCAGAGTGAGTCCTTTTTTCAAAAGGCTTGGCCTCTGTGGTTTGTTTGTTTGTGTCCCACTTTGATGCTAACCAGCTCTAAAATTCATTCATAGGGTCTCACCGGTCGTCCCGGAGATGCTGGTGCTCAAGGCAAAGTCGGACCCACTGTGAGTGCAATATTAGCCTTCTTGTAGTGGTAATGCAGTAAAATCAACAGTTTGATTGGTTATAATATGTTGGCTTCACAACTTCTTTATGTTCTCGTAAAAAATAAAGGGTCTCTGACCCATGTAGTATTTTCCAGGAAGCTTTTCACCACAATAAAGCTCATGGGAATATGTCAAAACTAGTGCACATGTGCTTACAATCACAGGAAATAATTACAATTAATGACCCACTGTACTGCACATTGTGCTGTTATTCACAATTAACAGTGATAAATAGGATATTATTGGTGCATGCTAGTACGATCACTCTGTCAGGTGTTGCCTGGTTTCTGTGCTGTTTGTGATTTTTTTACCTTTTTGGCCTGTACAGGGCGCCGCTGGCGAGGACGGACGGCCTGGCCCACCTGGGCCTCAGGGAACCCGTGGACAGCCAGGAGTGATGGGATTCCCCGGACCCAAAGGAGCCCACGTGAGTTTTCTGCAGCAGCGGGAGCCTCTGAATGCATTCATGTCGCGCTGTGCCGCAGCGCTCCAAGTTAAGAGACCTCCTGCGTTTCTCTTCAACAGGGTGAACCTGGAAAGCCAGGAGAGAAGGGTCTTGTGGGACGTCCTGGTCTAAGAGTGAGCACATTTTTTCTGTTTTTTATCGTCTTTCAAACCTCTCAAACAGGTTCATCCTTTTCTGTCTCTGCGTCACTTTGTAATAATTGTAATTCTCTGAACAGGGCCTGTCTGGAAAAGATGGTGAGACTGGCCCTACTGGACCTTCCGGCCCTGTTGTGAGTATTTCAGTGCAGTTATGATTGTGAGATATTTCGTCCACTCAGCTGATATATAGTTGACCACCTGCTCTTCCTCCCCGACTGATGGCCTGTCATTCATAGGGACCCGCTGGAGAGAGAGGAGAGCAAGGCCAGTCTGGACCTCCTGGCTTCCAGGTGATTTTCAGTGTCTTCAAACTCTCATGTTTATTCCTGCTCTTGGCCTAACTTTTATTAGATCATATTATTAATCATTTGACGCTGTCGGACAGGGTCTTCCTGGCCCAACTGGTGCTCCCGGAGAGGCTGGAAAACCCGGAGATCAGGTGAGTTTTGACATGTAGTTCCATCATGGCTAACAAATCAATCCTCTGGATGCAAACTACAAGTATCCCAGAGCTCGTGTAATACCGCCTACATGCCAAATGATGTTAATTTTCCTTAAATAGATATTAGCTGACGGTTAAACCCACTGCAATCACGTTACAAAATAAGTTAAATTAACTTAATGCTGCAAATTAATGAATGTTAGAAATCCCATAGGCATCAAGTTATTTAGCATTACTAGTTAGTTAACATGCGATCTTTGTTCTTTATTCTCAGTTTTTCGATGTTTGCATTGCGTGATTTATTTTGGTCATTGTATATTTGTGTATTTTGGCTGTATTTCTGTTTCTTCTCTGCCTTGTGTATTCGGGACTCCTCCGCCGTACAGTTCTGTAAAAGCCTCGTTCCTCACCGAAGAGCTCAGATAAATGGCTTTCATTACGTTGCAACAGAGTAGGCCGAAGTCATACATCTTGTGGCTTTGGCTATTTATACCAAAATAAAAAATGAAAGCCCCCACAGAAGTTTTATTGTGCCAAAGTGTAGATGTGTGCGATATCTCGGAGGAATAAAACTGGGTATTGTCACTCTACGCAGGGTGTTTCTGGAGAGGCAGGAGCTCCTGGTGCTGCTGGACCTAGAGTGAGTTTCCAATGTCTTCATTTGCATAGTCTGTCACCCACAGGTCATACACAAATAGCACAATAATGAATATGCAGTGTTGGTTTCACGCATGAAGACCTCCGTTTTATCCTCTCAATTGTACCTGTCATCACATAAGTGAGCATTTTGTACCTTTTCTGGTTTCTCCCGTTAATTCAGTGTCTTTTGTGTGGCAACAGGGTGAACGTGGTTTCCCCGGCGAGAGGGGCAATGCTGGAGCTCAGGGTCTGCAGGGCCCTCGTGGTCTTCCCGGAACACCTGGAAGTGATGGACCCAAGGTACGTGGACGACCTCGACACAGGTTTTATCTTTAGACGCAAAACTGTTGTTAAAAATGCTTTCCTTCCTGTCTGATGAGCATCATCTTTTCAAGGTCAGGACATTCCTTTGCTCTGCAGACTTAGAAAGGGCAATTCGTGCTTTTATCACGTCCAGAATGCACTTTTTTTCTGGCATCAGCAAGCTAAATATACTGTAAATAGACTCTGATGATACAAAATGCTGCTGCTGCCAGGCCTTTAACAGGTATTATGAGACGTTTGAGGATCATTCCAGTCCTTTCTGCCCCTCAGTGCCTATCTGCGAGTTTTGGAATTAATTAGAAGATTTTGCTGCTTGTTTAAAATTTTGAATGTAATTTAAAGCTCTAAATCATCAGGCTCCTGCCCAGATGTGTGATCTTTTAACTGTCCGTGAGCCAGTTCATTGTACGAGATTGTTAGATTTCTAAATCTCAATTTGTTCAGCCCCCCAGCTAGAATTCCAAACCAGATGATCCTTTTTTTAAATCTCCCCTTAAAACTCACTTTTACTGTATGGCTTTTGATTAATTAAACAACTGCAATTTATAATTTATGAGAGTATTTATCATATATTGCTGTTTTTATTACATTTTTATTACTTTATTGTCTTTATTATATTATTACAAAGGTCAATATAAATAAAGTATTATCATTATTATCATGATGATGATAAATATAAATATAACTGGAGTTTGTGTTTGTGATTCCTGAAGAAAACATCAAAAGATGAATACATATTCTTTTTAATACAAAGTTTTCAAGAACAAACAACATGATCGTTAATATTTTCTCTGAAAACTTTAGTGACAACTAGGAAATTATTCCAAGAAATTTATGTTCCCAACCAAATAACAGCCAGACACATGACCACCTGTACAACACAATCTGCTGTTTCTAACACGTCTGTTTTATACAGCTTAAATAAACAACAATAACAACAAAAAAAACCCACATTGAGTGACCTTTAGAGGCACTTTTAAGCAGATTTGAATGCCCCTAAACAGAGTCAGGTTTGATGTTTACCCTTCATATTAAACTAAGTTAACAATCTGTTGGCTTTAGCTTAAAATTTCACATTGATCATCTCATTTAATTCACAGTAAGACTGAATGAACAAGTCAATGAACATATTTCCCCAAAATGAAGAAGAGCTAATGATCAGCTTCCTGCTGTAATAATTTTCTTCACGGGCATGTTGGATATGTTGGATGTGAACCTAAAGCCTTTGTCATGTTACCATTTTCTGGGAAGCGATGACATTTTGGCTGACAAGTTATTTTCCAACTCTAACTCAGGGAGCCATTGGACCAGCTGGTGCTGCTGGATCCCAGGGACCCCCTGGCCTGCAGGGTATGCCCGGAGAGAGAGGAACCAGTGGTATTTCAGGACCCAAGGGAGACAGAGTGAGTAATGGATGACTTCAGAAGTTCTGTCCTTGTATTAGGAATGAAACGGTACACGTGGACAGACGTCATTACCAGAGACCTTGTAGATGATGTATGATTGACACGCAGCCTTTGTCTCTGTCCGACAGGGTGACAGCGGGCAGAAAGGACTCGAGGGGGCTCCTGGAAAGGACGGTGCTAGAGTGAGTTCAAAATAAATGCTCCCTTATCTTGCCTTTACCGAGCCTGTCTGACACCAAAAGAAGCACCATTAATGTAATGTAACCTCAACCTCTGTCTCAGGGTTTGACTGGCCCCATTGGTCCTCCTGGCCCAGCCGGACCCAACGGCGCCAAGGTGAGCACGTCGTCGTCACACCTTGGGAGTGTTCAAAAATGAAACGGTTGAATTGAGGCTCCATTCACCTGCAACAAACCAATGACTGTGTGTTTCTTGACCTTTATATAGTTCATTTGTTACTGTGGTTGTTTTGACTGACTGGTTCTCTCCTATCCAGGGTGAGACTGGACCCACTGGCCTGATTGGTGCTACTGGTGCTCGTGGTGCTCCTGTAAGTATCTTTGCTATATGTGCAGTATATGAAAGAGTGAGGGCTGTCATCATTATCAGATTTTCCCTCCACGATTATTGCGATCGAGGAATTCACAATATTATTTTAGATACGTGTGAAAATTTTAACGTTTAACGCAGCTTCTTTCAACCGCATTAGTACTGCAAGGTTTTAACTGTTACTTTTATATTTAAAGGGCTCAAGAATTCACTTTAAAATGTGCCATATCAAAATCATTTCAATGAATTTACGTTTTGAATTCACCAGCATCTCTTAGCTAGTAGCTGTCAGAAGTAACTAGATTTGGGGAATTTTGGTGGTTGAGATTTTTTTTTCTGTCTAATTTGGACAGTTGGTAATTTTTTGGGGTAACAAAATGAGCGTAAGGGGATGGAGATAGAAAAAGAACAATGATATTTAATGAAGAGCGAAAAAATCCACAAGATCTAACATTGGTGTATTTGTATTGTACGTTATATCAATATGTCAGTTATTGCGAAAACTGGCATATTGCGACGCCCCGAACCAGAACTGATCGACTGTTGTGTGTCTGTAACCTCCAAACAGGCTCTAACTTGGTTTCAACCTGTAGTTTTATGTTGGTCTCACCTAATCAAGTCACAAATGAGGTGGAATGAGCATAAAGCTGTTGATTATAAACTAATGTTGTTACGATAACCTGCTAGTAGGGACGACTCGCCTGAATTTGTGGTATAAAGAAATTGCAAGAGACTGCTTACCTCTGAAAGATGTTTCCTTTTGCATAAAGTTTGCAAATCAACTGTACATCTATATATCTATGTGGTTTATCTAGTTTACCTTTTTCCCACTTATTTAATATCGGTGTTATGAATTGCAAAAACCAGTAGCTATTATGTCATCATTTTGTCATTGCGCTGGCTGACCGTTCTGTCCTCCTGCAGGGCGACCGTGGTGAGGTCGGTCCTCCCGGTCCTGCTGGCTTTGCTGGACCTCCTGTACGTAAACAACACGTTCTGTTAATATTAAATGCTAAAAAAAAAAAAGGGGTTTCAAGTTTCCATCTGTTGACATTAGCCAACATCTGTGTTCTGTTTGAAATGTCCAGGGTGCAGATGGTCAGCCGGGTGTCAAGGGAGAGCTTGGTGAGACTGGACAGAAGGGAGAAAGTGGTGCTCATGGACCTCAGGGACCATCTGGGGCTCCCGGCCCTGTGGTAGGTGTTCTGACCTCAAAATAAAGGCCCCGGAGCCAGATCTGTGTCAAGCCTAAGTCGCGTAACTGTGTCTCCTCTTGTCCAGGGACCGACTGGCGTGACCGGACTTAAAGGAGCTCGTGGTGCTCAGGGAGCTCCTGTAAGTATCTCCTATATTTACTGCAGTCCACCACATAGCACCTGCACTGAACGCTGATACATATGCACACTGCAGGACATATGCAACAACATCCATAACACTCAAGATGCTTCGCGTGAGCAAGAGGAGGGGTTTAGAGCTGAAATTATTAGTTTATTAAATGGGGATCAGAAATTTAAGAAGCAAATATTATCAGAACCTCTCAAGTCATTTGAATAATTTGTCAAGCTTGCTCCTTTGTGAGGACTTCTCTTCAGACTGCTGCTTGGACAAAACAAGCCGTTTAAAGGTGGCGATCTGACCTTTAGCAAATTGCAAGTTGTGATTTTCATTACTTGACCGACCACGCGATTGAGCGAGAAGAGAGGAAACAATCAGCAGACTAATTGAGGAGCATCGTCATCAATGTGAGAGGAAAGTCAATCATGTTGAACAAGAACAATTTTGATCAACAAAGTCCCTCCTTCACTCGAAGCAGGAAGGAGAGCAGCGAGAGTTAAGTTTGTGTATGACCTAATTCAACTCAGGATGCATTTATTTTGTATCACATACTGCAAAATGTGTCACTGGGACGCGTCAATACTTTCTGACTCATCCTAAGCTCTCAAATTAGAAAACAAAAGGTGAATTCATAATCGGCCTTTTTCACATTTTGACACGTAATAGTTCAAAAACACATCTGCTACTAATAACACACGTTCGGGTGCGACAGCAAGCTGTGACAGTGTGACACAGAGCCACTATGGCCAGAACCAAGAGCGTAAAAGTCAAGCATCCATCAGCCATCGTTCGTTTTCATGAATTAACATCTGTGATGAAACAAATTGTCGTCAATTTAAAGATTCAGAGCTTTTTTTTTTATTGTGTGGTTGCTTGAATTTGTGTATTTAAAGCTGGTATTTTGTTTGTTTTGGTGTATTTGCACACATACATGGAAAAATGATGTGAGACTGGATCACTTTAAATTGATGTAACCACAATCGATAAAAATGGATCACACAGGTCAGCATGTTGTGTACGTTTGTGTTGACGGGACTCTTTCTCTCTCTCAAAGGGTGCTACTGGTTTCCCTGGAGCTGCTGGCAGAGTTGGACCTCCCGGCCCTAATGTGAGTGTTACAAGACTAACAAATTCCAAGACAGGCGATCAATGTCCGTTCAATAATTCATCGATCTATAATCCACTCTCTTTACTCCCCAGGGCAACCACGGTTCTGCTGGTCCTCCCGGTCCTGCAGGCAAAGATGGACCAAAGGGTGTCCGCGGTGACGCCGGCCCCCCGGGAAGACATGGAGACGCTGGGCTCCGTGGACCTCCTGGCCAACAAGGAGCGAAGGGAGAGGCAGGAGAGGATGGACCCCCTGTGAGTCTGATTTTGGGTCGTGTGCTGAGATAAACATCCGCAACATTCAGAAATACACCGAATTAAAACGTACACAACACTAAAGGAGCACGTCGTTCTCCTCTTTTGTCTCTCTGCAGGGTCCTGACGGGCCTTCAGGTCCTCAGGGTCTGGCCGGATCTCGTGGTATTGTAGGTTTGCCTGGTCAGCGTGGAGAGAGAGGCTTCCCTGGACTCCCTGGACCTTCTGTAAGTGCTCCCATCAAGACACACATGGATACATACTGTAAGACTGGGGAGTATTGGATTAGATGCCACTGGACTACAAAATCAGATTACAAACAATAAACCCAGTAAATCTTTTAAAGTAAATCTTTACAATAAAGCATTTTTAAAGTTGAGAAACAGCATATTGAAGAAAGTTACCCCTCTAAAGTTGCCAGTTTTGTTAATGGTGTCTTAAACAATATTTGTGTGTGCTGAAGTTTTTATGAATATTTGTTTCTTTACACAGAAAACGGACGATGAAAGTTGTGCGTAAGATTTATGAGCAAAGTCCTCCTCTGCTTCCTTTGAGTGAAAAACAGCAGCAACAAAAACAAAAAAAGTTGTAGAATACAGACAGTACGCCTTCAGTGCCTGTACTTTTTATTTTAGGCAATCTGATTTAGCTTAGATTTTGTGCATTCAGCCATTTTTTAATACAAATGGTACTATTTTCAATGTTTGATTTCAAAGTAATTCAAGCGTACTCAGATCAAATTAAGTTTGAAATAAAAAAATTTAAAAACTTGTACTACCAGAGTTTTCACAGGATCACTGATAGCTTGTAACAAAGTATATTTACTCATGTACAAGTATTTTCCTTTTCTGCTACTTTAAACTTCCTCTCAATTATAGTTGGGACGGAAATAGTGTACTTTTCTCCACTTTATTTAACTTCATTTATATATTTTGCAGATTGCGTGATGCAGTCAGAGCTAGAGTAGCCCATTTTTAAAAGAATGTATTTTTATCGGCAGTCTAATAATCAAATCAGTATAAGTGCAAATGTAAATTTACTTTCACGTCTGCTTTTGATATTTAAGTACATTTAATGTCAGTAACTGTAAGATTTACTCAAGGGGCGATTTTCACTTTAACTACAGTCCTTTTTCACCTTTCTGAAATTTTTAGTTTTTATTTCAAGTATGACTTTTGGGTGTTTTTTTACAACAATCGACACAATACTATTATAAAAAATAAATATATGATAACTCCTTCAGTGACAGGAAGTTCTCAGGACAAAGAATGTTCACGTAGCTGGTCACACTATCTTGGAGCTGTGCGTGATTTTGAAGTGTCAGACAAAATTCAGAAAACGATTGTGTTCCCTCTCCATTAAAGGAGCTGCTGTCGCAAAAATCTCACAGTAACATTTTTTTTGTGTTTAGGGAGAACCTGGTAAACAAGGATCTACTGGTTCTTCTGGCGATCGTGGACCTCCTGGACCTGTGGGACCACCTGGACTTAGTGGACCTGCTGGAGAGCCTGGAAGAGAGGTCAGAACTCAGTCAGAACTCATAACAATGACAATTAGAGGTTACAAATCACACTTTATTGGCTGTAGAAAAAAACAGGCACTGTGACTGCATATACAGTATACTCAGGACACAATAGTAACAGTCAATACTCAGATAAAACCCATGCTTCTGTATCTCAGGGTACTCCTGGATCAGATGGACCTCCTGGTAGAGATGGAGCTAGTGGAGTCAAGGTGAGACATAACAAAATCTCAATCTAGTTCTACTAGCCTGCAGAAGCCGCTGATTCTGAGTCATCAGCTTGTGTCCTCCTGTAGGGAGAGCGCGGTAACACTGGTCCTGTTGGCGCCCCCGGAGCTCCTGGTGCCCCTGGTGCTCCTGGACCCGTCGGACCCCTCGGCAAGCAGGGAGACAGAGGAGAGGCTGTAAGTGACATAATGTCCTGTAGAGACCGATGGACTTCATAGTTTTGTTGTTTACACGAGGAAGCAACCCACTCTGTTGTTTCTTTCTTTAGGGCGCTCAGGGACCTGCAGGACCTGCTGGACCTGCAGGTGCCAGAGGAATGGCTGTGAGTATTGTCATTGCAGAGTGCAACAATGTCATGAACTTTTCCAGATTAAAAGTGCTGCGCATAAACAGGCACATATTTTAATGCATGTTAAACCATTACTCAAGGGAGCACAAGGACCACGCGGAGACAAGGGAGAGGCTGGCGAGTCTGGAGAGAGAGGACAGAAGGGCCACCGTGGTTTTACTGGTCTGCAGGGTCTTCCTGGACCTCCCGTGAGTAATCCAAATCTAATAGTTCATCCCTGCAGTACCATTACACCATTTGACTCCCCGTCCTCTGTCTGTTGTAAAATTTACTCTGCTGTCGCCGTCATCTTGACAGGGTCCCGCTGGAGATGCTGGAGCTTCAGGACCGGCAGGACCAAGCGGAGCCAAGGTGAGAAAACTGAGCAAAAGCAAAGCGTGAAAGAGAATAAAAGCTCTTATTACATTTCTATCCTGCAGCTTTACCACTCGAGATATGTGACGGTAATGAAGGGCACAGGTTAGTCTTTTTGTAACTCTCCAATCACCTGGCAGAGACAAGGACAGGAAAGGGCAGGTTTTTTAATTACACACCGCTGTGATAAGATGGGTAGCTGAGGTATTTTGTAATTACTCTCTGCAAAGAAAAAGAGGGAGACAGATGGGGGGGACCGTGATTTTTCAAACCACTCCAGCTGAGATCCAAAATGGACTTCAATATCTGTTCAAGATTAGCTAAGCACTGAGCACGAAGGGAAATGTCACTGTACAAATAATCTTCATGCATAAGCCAGTGGGTCTGGAGGTGATTGGGGTAATGGTGAGAAACTGCTGGCATATTTGAATTACTTTATCAAATCTTTTCTGAAATATTATCGGTGTAGTTCTAAACTTTGGATAGAAAACTTAAGTTCCATAAATTGAGTTATGTAAAGTTATGTATAGTTATGTATACATAAGTTGGAATCCACAGGGTTTGACTTTAGGACTCACTGTTTCTGTAGGGACCAGCCGGACCATCTGGCCCTGCTGGCAAAGACGGATCTAATGGACAGTCTGGCCCCATTGGACCCCCTGGACCTCGTGGACGTTCTGGAGAAAGTGGTCCCGCTGTACGCAACACTTGCTATACTTTCACAGTTTCGTTGTGCTACACCTGGTCCAAACACCGTGCTAATCAGTACATTTCCCTTTTTCGCCTTCCCTCAGGGTCCTCCCGGTAACACCGGACCTCCTGGCCCTCCTGGTCCACCTGGCCCCGGCATCGACATGTCTGCCTTCGCCGGTCTGGGCCAGACTGAGAAGTCCACTGATCCTCTCAGGTACATGAGGGCTGATGAGGCCTCCAACTCCCTCAGGCAGCACGACGTGGAGGTTGATTCCTCCCTCAAGTCCCTAAACAGCCAGATTGAGAACCTGCGCAGCCCTGACGGCTCCCAGAAGAACCCCGCTCGCACCTGCAGAGACCTGAAACTGTGCCACCCCGAGTGGAAGAGTGGTAAGTTGGGAGAAATGTTCTTAATTGGTTGTTGCAAATTCTTACCATTTTTCTTTTTTTTTTTATATATTTACCTGAAATACCTCAATAATACTCTTATTATTAAGTAATTATGAAGAGCTTGGCTAATAAAGAGCAACTTCTAATATGGCTTTTTTTTTGCAATGAAAACATGATTACAATCAGCTCTAAATCAACTTTAGTCTGGAATTACATCTAATTATAGACAGACACAGAGATCACAGCATCACTCCAGTCAAATCCAAAATCTGATCATCCACTGGAAAGTCTTACCTCCATTGATGTGTTTGGAAGATTAAGTCCTACAAATTTGTAACAAGGCAAACCCTCACTTCTAATGTTTAATAATTCAACATAAATGTAATGGAAAACCAGGTGTGGTTAAGTGACTCTGAAAGCATGGTTGCATTTACATCATATGCTGATGATGCACTGCTCTATATATATTTTGATAGTATTTTAATGGCTTATATAAACAATAATCAACACCTTACTCAACAAAGATCATATATTATACATGTAAAGTAAGCCTACTTCAAACATATAAATATTGCAGACCCTGTAGATCACATCTTTAATATGGAAGCATTGGTAGCCGCAGCATTACTCATTTTAAACTGAATACTCTTACCGTATATTCCCACAATGAAGGTAATTTTTCTTGGTTTTAACCACACGGGGCTTAAAATCTGGGTGTGGGTCATGACATTATTGCAAAAACTACTTTGTGCAGTAACAGCTTTTTCTTACCTTTAAAAAACACAGCAAAAGTTAAATACAGTACCTTGATGTCTACAGAGCCAGGACTAATAACTCCAGTGTTGGCTGTAATATCCTGCTGTATTGTATTTATTTTAAATAGAAACATTTGGGGTATAAGACATTAGATTGGCTTATCATCTATTAGTCAAATAAAAACAGCCAAAACTTAACCTAGCTAGTCAGGCGTCACTCCTTAGTGACCCACTTCTGACATCTCGCCAGGTGACTACTGGGTCGATCCCAACATTGGCAGCACCGCCGACGCCATGAAGGTCTTCTGTAACATGGAAACTGGAGAGACCTGTGTCTACCCAAGCATCGCCAAGGTACCAAAGAAGAACTGGTGGACCAGCAAGAGCAAAGACCGCAAACACGTCTGGTTCGGCGAGACCATGAATGGAGGATTCCACGTGAGTGCACTTTTACATTACAAACACAATTTCTTGAGCCCATTAACTCATCTTCAAAGACTCAAAGAATCCCTCGACTTCTCCTCCATTCGTACAGTTCAGCTACGCTCAGGATGGCCCTGCTGCCAACGCTGCCGGCATCCAGCTCACCTTCTTGAGACTTCTGTCCAATGAGGCATCCCAGAACCTGACTTACCACTGCAAGAACAGTGTTGCCTACATGGACCTGGGCACAGGCAACCTGAAGAAGGCTTTGCTGCTGCAGGGCTCCAATGATGTGGAGATCCGCGCAGAGGGCAACAGTCGCTTCACGTACAGCGTGATGGAGGATGGATGCAAGGTGAGGGCAGACAACTGCAATAAAGAAATGCCTCATAAGTTTAATATATATGTGAAAATTTCTCCATCAGAAGATTGCCGTTAACACATTTCTGTGCTCTTAACCAACAGAAACATACAGGCCGGTGGGGCAAGACTGTCTTTGAGTACAAAACACAGAAAACCTCCCGTCTGCCAATCGTGGACATTGCTCCTATGGACATCGGAGGAGCGGATCAGGAGTTCGGAGTGGATGTAGGCCCAGTCTGCTTCTTGTAAAGTGGAATATCGCAATGGCCCCCCAGAAACACAGGAAATAAACTCAACCATGAAACATTAGACACACGCTTTCTTCCGCAATAAAGAAGACTGGAAATTCTAAAAGAAAATTGATACTATTTGTCTCTTTGTCAACGAAGTGCTCTCCCAGTTTTACTCCCTGGATGTTAGCACTGAAGGGCGCCGGCAATATCCGTAAACACCACACCAGCATTCTCTGTCAACCCGCTTCCTGAGATCCAGTCATGTTTCCCGTGGCCCACTGTTGACAGGAATGAAGTCAGAAGTCAGAGCCAGGAGGATGAGGGACCAAGAGAACAAGATATGGAGAACAGAAACATGGCTCGATGTCACTTATTTATTGTCTGACCTAAATGGGTAGAGTTGAGGTAGGACTGGGCGGGTTCACTTTGTAAGTAAGACAAGCCCCCTTTCCACTACCGAACAGCCGCACAACCTCTGTCCCAGTCCTACTCCACCTCCCTCCCTCCTTCCCTCCTGACATGCAAATAGGGCATTTTGAATCAGTGTAGACAAAAAGAAATATTCTCAGTAAGTAAAAATCTAATTTCAGGTGCAGCTCCCGGTCTGTCCACCATAAGCAGGAGCAAAGCCTTTACTGTGTATTATAAATCTTTGGTTCTATTGTTGTAAAAGTCTGTGTTTATAAACAACCAGATGGTTTTATATATATTTCCACATTTCCACATTATGTGTGTTCATGTGTCTATATGCACACCAACACTTTTTGGAAAGTGAAGTTAGATTTGGGATGCGAGTTTCAGTGTCCTGTATCCCATGACTGCCCATCACAGGAAGGCCTAGTTCTCGTCCAACGAATTTGAGGGAAATTTTTTTGCTTTTCTCTTGTAGTCATCCAGATTGTTTAAAGCTACCTCACGCTGAAAAACAAAATGAAAATGTTGAGTTTAAATCTGAGCTGACCAAAACATTAGCTTTCAGGAGGGTCTGGGGCTGGATGGCCATCTTTGCTTTGGGTTGCTCTCTCTTCAGAAGGTGCTTTGAGTTCTCTAATTCAGTTTCCACCAAACGCCGCCTCAAACCTAATTCCCACTAGCCTCACACAACACACTCACACTCCACCCTGGAGGACGGGTGCAGTCGGGTTAAGACAGGGGAGACTGGGGCTACTTGGAGGCCTCCTCTGGAGTCCAGACCCCAAAACTGAATGCGGGACTCAGAGGGCGGTTGCTCAAATACAACCAGGGTGGGTTGTCTCTGTGTGCGTGAGGGCGTGTACATTTTTTTAATTAATTTTATTATGATCTTTTTTTTTTTTTGTTTTTATTTTGTTACACTTCTAAATGATGTAAATTGGAAAATAAAAGGAAAACCGAATTAAGGATGAAGTTGAATTTTTGAGATTTGAATAAAAACATGGCGTGGGGATGTATTTCTTCTTTCAACACAACCATTCATGTGTTCTGTAAGTGTTTTTATACATTTATTTTATGAGGTCAGTCACTCTTGACTGAGTTCATTGTCTGTGTGTGAGCGTGAGTGAATGCGTAAGACTGTTAAGTGTGAACAAGCGCATTTGATGAGAGAATCTCATATCAAAAATCATTAAAGTACTGTAATCATTCTGTGGTTTTTGGTGTGAGGCTGAGTGTAGTTGGCTCGAGTTTTTTCTGAACCACCAGGCACAAGCAAACACAAAGAACCTTTTGTTAACTGGAAGTATTTTGTAAAATAATGAAACATTTGAGCATCTGCATTTCTCTCTGTACTGTGGCCAGCTTCCCCTCTGGTCTGTCCCCAGTAATAAAAGCTTGATTTACAAGCCCTTACACTGACATATTCTTATGTAGAATAAAATGTCATGAGGACCCTAAACCACACTTTATAAGTAAGACAAATTCTCCTCATTATATACATGAACTGGTAAAAATGTCTAACTAAAACATGTGGTAATTATTCACTTCTCGGTCATTCAAAACTTACACTTTATATTATTCACGCACAGAACACAGAGTTAAGGATTAACAAGCTAGCAAACCAATTTCCATCTTCTCTCTTCTCTGATACAGTAGATGTAAAATGAAACAGGAAATTCATTTAATTCATTTTTCAAGGCTTTTGTAGCTGTGCTCTTTGGCAACCGCTTAAATCTTGGATAGGTAATATTGTTCTGTCGAAATTATCTTCACAGCCTGAAAGCAATTAATAAATCAAATACTCTGAAAAAAGCAAGCAAATGATTGGCTGGCACACCTGCCTGTCTCACCTGTCTGCTCACAGACCCGCCCACCTGTGTGCACCCTCTACTTGCACACAACGTACATGCCTGGATTTTTACACAACATGGATAGGTAGATACAGATAAAGCTAGCTAGTTAGTTGTGTAAGAATGGAGGAGAGAACATCACCCTCCATCTCCACTGAGAGATAGTTTACAATGCTGCAAAGATGTCCACTTCCCATGAAAACATAACTCTCTGTCCCCTGCTGTCAGACCGTCAGAGAGGGAAGAATGCAGCACTGGCCCTGGCCCCTGGTGGCTGATGCACAAGAATTAGGGAAGATGGCGTACTTCATTGGATGATGAGCCTTTGCTAATGATATTGAACTGATCCAGCTACTCAGTGATGGTCATCATCCCAACTGTCGATATGCGCCTCAAGCCGAGTTAGGCTATTAACCAAAATGCCTCAGACTTACTGAAGTTGTTTGATAATTGTTTCAAGAAACATCCTGAAGTGTTGATAAGCACCACACTCAGATAAATATTGTTACAGAGGTGAAACAACATTGTTTTTTTTCTCACTGCATGCATTCAGTTTATGAGTAATATCCTAGAAGTTTGCACTTTTTGTTTGTGAATACTTGATGACCGGTGTGGTTTAAGTTGTCAAGCTGACTCCTTAGTTCTGCAGTTATATTATATTTCACCTAGACATAGAGAAGTTAAAATGGGGCAGCTTTATTATGGGGCAGGATCTTAAGGTTCTCTCTAATTTAAGCTCTAATTTAATCTCTTCCATTTTTTGTTGCTATTACATCCTCGTGTATTACTACTCCCACTGCCGAAGGATTAATAAATAGTGTTAAGTGCATTATATATACTGTATATATAAGAGTCACAGTCCGTTACTGATGCTGGGAGATTACAGACATCCCGGTGGGTTAATGATCTGTGGCTGGCTCATGTATCTGAACACTCGGCTGGTGTTGCTACTCTACAGTATGATTTTTCAGGGACTTTCTATTATCCTTCTGTGATTCAACTGGCCACTTCAATATGATATTAGATCAGAATGTGGATCATTGGCCTCTACCTGATCTCACCTCAGCAGCCTAAATGAAAATTTCATCCATTCATTAAATGAGGACCTCTGGTGGTGGAATGGTGGAAATGACACAAAGGTTGAGAGCACAGGAGTTCACATCAGGAAAAAGTTGCAATGGAAACTAAACCCCCAGGTTTGGTTTGGTACCGCTGTGCTCATCTAACTATAACTATATGTAACTAGAAACTTCATGTTGTTTCGCACAGGACCTATAATTTCGCAAATTATGTTTAGAATTATAAGTTAAATGCATGGTATATCCAGTATACCAGTGAGTTGTGCTGAAATAACAGAAAATGTATGGAGGACTGAAACTGCCAAAATCATTAATGGGAAAAAAAAAAGAAAGCTACAGAAAATACAGAAAAAAATATTAAACAATGCATCTGATGAAAATCATTTTTGATCTTATTAGATAGATAGATAGATAGATAGATAGATAGATAGATAGATAGATAGATAGATAGATAGATGTAATTGATTCATCCCAAACTAGGAAATTACAGGGTTAACATGTCTATGCAGTAATTTCTTATGTGCTACGACACATCTAGACTAAAATAAGCAATTGTTGTTATGACCTTTAATTCTGCAATCCACCGATCTCCAAAAAAATGACACAGATTCAACCCTGACAACGTGTGTGGGTGGGGCTTAACTTTGTAGAAACAAAACTTACCACTCCGATGCAGCAACTTGTCGGCGAACTTGTACACTTAGCCCTTCCTCTTCTTCCTTTGAGTCCGAGTTCGGTTCAAACACGAATGGCTGAATTGCTCCAATGTTAGAATTTGTCACTGTGCAGTGTATAGTAGACTAGTTCAAAATCCTGAAGGTGACAGAGCAGGTAAACTCCGGATCAATCCAGTGAGGGGACCTTAAAAATGAATGGAGGCAATTGCCCATTTCTAAAATGCTACATAAATTGATATTTCTGTTTTCATTCCCTTCTTTTTTTTTTTTTTTTTTTTTTTTTTTTTTACAGTTCAAATAATTCCCCTATTTATCTATTTTGCCCTTTACTTATCCATTTTATTTATTAATTTTATTTGGAAATATAAATCAGTATTATTCTTCCTTTACATTCTTTCGCCTATTCAGTTTCCCTTCACACCAACTTCACAACTAACGTCAACAGAATCAGTCAGATGTGTGTCCGATTTGATTCCGACTGGCTCTGACGTCACTGAAAACGCGGGCAACGATAATCTCACGAGATCGATCATAGAGCACCAACTAAGATGATGCTGAAATCACCCGTGTAATATTTTAAAAGTCTGCCCACTGATAATTACAATCTAAAGTGCATGTATTTATGTGTATTATCCTGTATATACTAGAGTATTTTTGAGTGACATCCTGAGTCAAACAAGTACAAACTTCTTGCTATAAAAGCTGCAATAGCCTGCCCTTAAAACATGAAGAATTTTATTTAAATTCTACCAACTGCGATTCCACACATTGTACCACTTCCTAGATTTGCTCAAGTTATTTACCACATTATACGCCTAAGCAAGCATCCCGTTCATAATTAGGATTTCATTATCATAGTCACTTTTAATCATTTTCCTCTTTATCAGGGAGGACTAAACTCATGGTCAGTTGCACGCCAGCATCGCTGGAGCCCGCGGGGGCCGTGTGTCTTGCTCAAGGACACATCAGCAGCAGCGCATGCGGATGCTGTCCCTGCAGGACCCGTCGTGTGCTCGAAGCGCGGCTCAAACTTTGGCGAAACGAACCCCCCTCCAATTGACACACGGTTGAATCGAAATGATGAGCGCGATGATGGGAAACTGACAGCAAATTCTTTGTGTATAACTGCTTGCAGGCTGGAGCAGCGCCCCCTAGCGGCGCAACTCGCAGCCCCGTGACGTCAATTCAGCACTGGGAAGGAGACAGCTCCCTCCCCCAAAAAACCCAGCGCGCCTCACGTTGCATGGGTCCCCGCTTATTGATGAGACGATTTGCCCGCTGGGATCCATCCCGGGAACGTGAAAACTCGTGGATAGAGGCCCCGGGAGTACAACAGGCAGCCCGGACCGCGGAATAAGCAGGATCCGCTCGAAATTGCCGACAAATTGCGAGCCGAGCCCACCCCTTCACTTGACAACACGACATCGAGCAGGCACAGAGGTATGGGAATGTCAAAACTATCCGGCTAAATGCTGATTGATGGGGGAAATCAGGTGCCGCGGGACGGTTCGGTGCGATGCCGCGGCTCGGCGCGGACTCACGCTGCACCACCGACCCGATGGTGCCGAGAGACTAGTCGGCGTCGATGGACGCCGGAAAATCATATTTGTGCGGCGGTAGAGCCCCGTGTTACGACATATCTGCGCTGATGCCAGCCAGCCTTGAGTAAATGTGGAGACGCTGCGACAGTGGCACTTGGCGTGGACCGCGGTGCCGGGGCCAGGCGTCGGGCTTGCGATTCATGCACGTCGGCCGTGATGCTGCTGAGTGTCATCATCGCATCCCCGGTTGTTTAAAGATTGATCGTGTGTGCACTGGTCCTTCGCACGGGCCCGCTGCTTGTTTATCGGCCGTTTTTTCACGCTCATTCGCCGCGCTTCTTCTCGTGCAGTGCTGCAGTACGAGAAATGGAGCTGATACACGGATACATGTGCTCTCTCCCTCTCTCTCTCTCTCTCTCTCTCTCTCTCTCTCTCTCTCTCTCTCTCTCTCTCTCTTACACACACATGCAGGCACGCACGCACGCACAGACGTACGCACGCTAAGGTGGTTATGCAATTTGTCGTATTCTTTGGAAGCACAAGATGATCTTCGCATGACGCACGACATATGAGCTGCCGAGTAGCTCTGCCGTGATCCTGCCGGACTCTGGTGCGCCTCAGAGGGGCAGGAAGCGAACAGGTGACGGGCTGGGCTGTGGCGGGATGCACAACAGCCTCCTCTGGTCGATTCATTCATAAAGCCCATCTCCACTCTGCGTGATGGCTCCTGGGGGCTGCCTGGTTCCCCATTCATAGACAGACAGAAGAGGCTTTGCTGCATGATTAGGACAGAATTTGGTGGTGGCGGTCATGGAGTGACCGAGTGGTTTGACTAGTAGCCTGGATAGATGCCGAGCTCGCAGTATGACTTGTTATGGTGTCCTTCCTAGCTTCAGTCAAAGAACATTTAGTGGAAACACTAATTTCTCCAAAGATTGGAAGGGTCGTTTCAGCTCTGGACAGCTGCTGACTCTAATTGAAGCTGTCCAGTGCTGAAATCAATTCTTACCTTGAAAAGCAACTAACTTACAGTTTATCACATCACAGAACAGGGAAATCAATACACAACAGAGGTCATCTTGTGAAACTGAACTCTTGTGTTTAAGAAAAATGTAGCTGTATTAGAAATGATCATTCATTCTTGTTAACATAAATCTTCTCCTCCAGGCTTTCTTCTCTACGTTCCATCCTCCATCCACCCTAACCTGCTGTGTTGGGGAAACCCCTGATGAGTGGGACCTGTATCCATGAGCCCCGCGCCCCTTCCCCCTCCCTGTCAGGCTTCAGCACCCCCATCTCGGAACCCCCCTATCGAAGACTCGATGGAGACACCCCTGCCTGTACCCCCGAAACGGACCTGACCCCCACACAGTGTGTCCTCCGTAACGTGCTGTCCATCGACACGTGCGGGCAGGCGGCGCCGGGCGGCAGCAGCCCCACCCCCAGCGATGGACCCTCAGCCCACTTTGACAACAGCGTGCTAAAACTTCATGAACATGAGGCCTGCCAGTGCGGCGGCGGAGCCGAGGCCGGGCACAGTCCGGAGGCTGGCGCTGTCCGGAGGCAGTCAGAGAACATTCGACTGCAATCTGGAAGTGGAGGTTTTTTGGAGGGACTGTTTGGCTGCCTAAAACCAGTCTGGACCATGATTGGAAAGGCCTACTCCACTGAACACAAACATAGCAACGAAGGTATGCAAAGATCACTGAAAATGTCCATTTTGCTGTGTTTTGGACCATGTGTCAAATACCTGAGAACAAAGCAAATTAGATTTGTTTGACTTCAATATGTCACTCATTCAATATGTGAAGTCACCGTGATGCCTTCAAGAACATGAATACACCATAGCACGAAGAATTCTGAGCAATACGGCAAATAAAAAACATTAGAATATAAGTAAAAGCATTTAAAATCCTACATCAGTAAAGGTACAGAGGTAATTATTAGCATTGAATTATTCTTACATTTTTAAAAGTAACACTGGTGTATTATTATATTGTACATTATGAGATTGTTAGTGAGCACCTATGCATATCTAACTGGTAAAGGTGAAGATAATTCTTTTAGTCGTTCTCAAACATGTTGAATCTGAGGGGCTGCAAGATGAATGATGGGAAAAGAAAAGAAGAAAATCACAAATTTCCTCTCCATTTTAAACTTTAATATCATAATTTGATGTGTCTGAGTATCTTAAACGGCTACGTGAATGAAAACATTTGATAACTGTAGATGGGAAATATCTTAGTGGTACTGCTAACATCTGTAACATGACAATGGGCCAAAACTACACACACTACAGAGGTGCATGATTAATTGATTAGTCGATCGAAAGAAAAATCAATGGACACCTGTTTTGATAAATGAGTAATCGTCTCAGTCTTGTTCTGAGCCAAGTAATTAAATATTTTTGGGTTTGAGCGTTGACATTTCTCCTTGAAACAGTAGTTGAAAACGTATACGTATTGTGTACAAGCACAGTACATTATAAGATGATCTGAATTTGCCAGTGCTAGAGCTCGATTCTGTTCATTGCTCTCTCGTCATGTCCATTTGGAGGCGTGTGTTAACGGTCCATCAGTGAGCTCTCACAGCTGGTCACGGTTGGCATTGTGCACGTCTGCCCGTGCTGAGGCAGCGCTCCGGAGAGCTTGAACCTTCAGCGGACCCTCATAAAGAATTGATCTTCCTGTCTCTTTCATTCTGCCTGGCTCGTCTCTCTGTTGCGACCACGCTCTCCTAAGCGTTTAACGAGAGTCAATGTGACAGATGACGGACCGTTTCGACTATGAGTGGATTGCAGTTTTTCCCTTAATTTATCTCTGATCTCTGATCTCTGGATAGAAACGCTGTGGTCCTCTGGTTAAGCCGTCAATATGCCATTTGTTTGAACCTGACTATGCGCTCTGAATGCTGTGATTGTGCCCTGCCAGCCCATTCTAATGTGTAGCGTGAAGCTAACATTCGCTCAACAAAGCCCCCCACCTCCTCTGTGTCTAAACTGGCAGGAGTACATATTGACATTTGGATGTTTTGCAACGTGATGAATCCAATTTAAATGATTACCACCCCAAAAAATGAATTTATCACTTAATTCACATTCACTCATACATTTTCTTTTTGTTGACTTGTTGGCGTGCCCTCAGAGTCTTGGGAGGTTCCTTTTGAGGAAATCTCTGACCTGCAGTGGGTGGGCAGCGGGGCACAGGGTGCCGTCTTCCTCGGCAAGTTCCACGGGGAGGACGTGGCTGTGAAGAAAGTGCGAGACATCAAAGAGACAGAGATTAAACACCTGCGCAAGCTCAAGCACCCCAACATCATCACTTTCAAGTGAGGGAACTCAAGACATGCATCACACTTGGATATTTGTCCCCTTCTGTTCACCTATGCTACGCTGTCATCCTTCCAGGGGCGTGTGCACTCAGGCTCCTTGTTACTGCATCCTGATGGAATACTGCGCGCAAGGACAACTCTATGAAGTGCTGAGGGCAGGCCGTAAAATCACCCCCTCCCTCTTGGTCGACTGGTCCATGGGGATTGCGGGTGGCATGAACTACCTCCACCTCCACAAAATCATCCATCGAGACCTCAAGTCCCCTAAGTAAGTAGACCCGGTCAACACATCTAGCTTGATTACATATTCAACCAGTAGGGACCCTGAAAATGGACTGATTCAGTGTCATTTTCCAGTAAAATTCCATATAATCTCGCCTTTGTAGCATGCTGATTACGCACGATGACCTGGTAAAGATCTCTGACTTTGGTACCTCAAAGGAGCTCAGTGACAAGAGCACCAAGATGTCATTTGCTGGCACTGTAGCCTGGATGGCTCCTGAAGTGATTCGTAATGAGCCTGTGTCAGAAAAGGTGGACATTTGGTGAGTTTAACAAACACCAACATACCTTAACTATAATAGAAGGGTAGATACCGTAACAATATATATATGGATTTAAAAAGGTCTACTGTCTGATATTTTGTGTGTGTGATTTTGACCTCCTTGAGCCTTCTTGAATGAATAAATCTTAACTTGAAGGTCCTTTGGAGTGGTGCTGTGGGAGATGTTAACAGGAGAGATCCCTTATAAAGACGTGGACTCATCTGCCATCATCTGGGGTGTGGGGAACAACAGCCTGCAGCTGCCCATACCTGACAGCTGCCCTGACGGCTTCAAGATCCTCCTCAGACAGTGCTGGTAATGCCCTTAATTGGACAGTCGGGAGGGAAAAGAGTGTCAGAAAAGGAGAGGATTAGTATAGTGGAAGCTCGGGTTGAGTAGATTTATGGGGCGATGTCGGCTTGTGGTTTATTGATTGATTGTAAAGGCGTTGTAAATGTGCACAACCGTCTTTTCTTGTTGTGGATTTCCAGGAACTGTAAGCCAAGGAATAGGCCTTCATTCCGTCAGATTCTTCTTCATTTGGATATAGCATCAGCTGATGTACTGTCCACTCCCCAAGAGACATATTTCAAGTCTCAGGTATAGGTTTTTTCACGGTAGACGTGCGTCCTGATATGCTTCGACAGTAATCAGGCATTAACTGCTTCACAAAACAGAACTTTTTTAAGAGCTGGTTAACAGAAAAATGCTCTCATCAGGCTGAATGGCGAGAAGAGGTGAAACAGCACTTTGAGAAGATCAAATCTGAGGGTACTTGTCTCCACCGGCTTGATGAGGAGCTGATCAACCGACGCAGAGAGGAGCTCAGGTCTGGCTTTTTTTTTACCTGGTTTCACGGTAACAACGAATGTACATGATGTAGATGATGTTACTATGTAAGCTCACACATATGAGGCCACTATTTTGTCACAGTCGTTCCTTCGTCCGCCCCCGTGGATGATATGAATGCTTTAGGTGCAAGTCTATTGCATAAAATTTGGAGTCTCTCATGCAGATGTGCAATAACATCAGCAGCATCTTCTCCTCTCAGGCACGCTTTGGACATTCGCGAGCACTATGAGAGAAAGCTGGAGAGGGCCAACAACCTTTACATGGAGCTGAGTGCCGTCATGCTGCAGCTGGAGCTTAAAGAGAAAGAGTTGCAGAGGTACAAGGAGATTGCAAACTACAGGAGTGATAACATTCTTTGTAAATCACATTTACACTTTGGTGTCACGTGGTGTCTGATTCCAGGAGAGAGCAGTCACTGGATAAGAAGTATCCAGGTTTGTTCAAGCACCACAGCTCCAGACAGAGTAGCTCCTCTAACACCATGGACAAACTCATCAAGAAGAGAAATGTTCCACAGAAACTCCCCTCAGGAAAGAGGTAGTAGAGCAAGTTGTTGTTTCATGAAAGATTGATACCGCACTGGATGAATGAATAATCATTAGGTTTGTAGGATTGTAGGTGTTGACTAATCCCTCCTACTCCCCCAGGCCAGACATCCTCAAGTCTGAGGTAATCATTCCCAAAATGGATTCTTCCATGATGCAAGTCACCATCCCTGCCTGCCCCAACAGAGGCTCCACTTCTCCTAGCCGCTCCCGGAGGGTAAAGAGCCGCCATCGCAAGCCCGGTAAAGGCAGCAGCGGGGACCTGGCTGGACTTAAGGCTAATCAGTCCTCCCCTAATAGGGACACAAATGTCCAGGCTAATGGCTCTACTACCAACACCTCCAAGCAGCTCCTGGAGCCCTCTGCTGCCCTGCGGGGCCTCAGCCACGAGCAGCAGCAGAGGCAGCTGTCCTCCTCCAGCCCGGACCTCATCTGCACCACGCTGGAGGCAGAGGGCCAAGGAAAAGGGGAGCCCTCCATGGGCGGGCTGGAGAGAGGGGGGAGTCTCAGTGCCTCTGCGGGGTTAGGGGGATCAGAGGCGGGGGCGGCCGCTCTCGACGATCTCACGGAAACACCTCCACGCAGCGACACGCCGAGCGAGGACGCTGCATCCTTCCCGTTCTCCAGCAGCCCAGACTCACCGTGTGGGAGGGGGGCGGCGGCCGGGAGGGGGTCTCTGGGATCTCCACGCCTGCCTCTGGATGGGGAGGATAAGGAGGAGGGAGCTGGTGCCTTGAGGTTGCCGCGGGGGGCATCAGGGGGAACTGGGAGTCAGCACCTCACTCCTTCAGCCATCCTATACAGGGCAGCTATCACACGCAAACAGGTACGGTGTCAGATGTCAGTTCACACGCTTCCGCCGGGAGCACGTCAACCATTTTCATGTCCACCTGTGTGCTGTTTCTGACCGCAGAGGCGTGGAGTGTCATCAGAGGAGGAGGAGGGTGAAGTTGACAGTGAGGTTGAGTTGCCACGGAGACGGTGAGTAACTTGCTGTATTTTTCCTCGAGCAATTTTCCCCTCCTGGCGAGCTGCCGACATTCAGAACAGACGCTGATTTTTGATTTGCATCATTTGTCTTAAGATGTTGATGATTCTTTTCGATCTCCCCAGACGTCCGACCAGCATCACCAAGTGCCAGTCGGTGTCTACATTCAGCTCAGAGAACCTGTCGGTGTCGGACGGCGAGGAGGGCCACACCACCGACCACTCGCACAGCGGCACCCCCGACGTGGTCAGCACCAACACAGATGACAGGTTGGACGACCGCAGCGACGACCTCCTTTCTCAGGGGTCAGAGATCCCGGCGGACAACACCGATCCTGCTCAGGCTTCCGACGGCCTGTCGGAGCGAGACGGAGCCCTGGGCCAGGCCAAAGCTCTGCTGGACGCCGGGCAGAATCCCAATGAGGTACAGCCTCTCGGCAGCGGATTGCACATGTCAGTTTGAGCCATCTCCTTAGTCTCATGGAACAGCACCGACTTCAAAAAAACAGAGATTTAAAGTAACCAGTAACCAAGTGGAGTTACTAATAAATAATAATTACTTAGCGTGTCCATTTCAAAATTAAAACACAAATTAATTAATTATTAATTCCTTAATTAAAAACCCAATCATATTTTCTGGAGAGTTGTAGTCAGCCATGGACTTTTCAGATTGGGATTTAACAATACATTTAACACATAAAAAGTATTGATAAATGTTCCCAACCTTTTTTGACCTTTGACCCCCTGACACCCCCAGGCTGGTTGGGATGTTTAAGGTGTGCATGTTCTCAGATGATTGCATTTTGATAATTGTTTGAGCACCTTAAAGATTAAGTTATACACTGATTATCAGAAAAAGCAAGAATTAGAGAAAAAGATAAGAACAGAAGGAAGGGAAGCAGATCTGTTTGAAACAGTCGCATTTTTGTGCATTTTGGACCAGCTACAGCAGTAAAATGACACTGTGACCAAAGTATTAAGAATCCAATAATGCCATGTACAACACATAGAGTGGCACTCAATAGAGCGTATCATTCCACTAAGGACAAGCAGTCCCCTTAAATTGAATTTTCTGGATCTGCACCAAAATGTAGCGGGTTCTTCCTTGGCTCCCACAAGGTTTTGTTGAAATCCATCCAGTAGGTTTTTGCATAATCCTGCTAACTAACAAACACACAAGTACAATCTCTCTGTATCTTATATAGGACAAAGGACAAATGCAAGACTTGTATTTTACTTCATTGTATTGGTACTTTTATTTAAGTAAAGGACTTATTTCAGTGCTGCTGAGGCCTCCTTAGGTGAAATATGTGTTTTTCTTCTTGATGTTCCTCCTGATGAATGTTTGAACTTCACTGTGTAGAATGATTGACTATATGTGCAGAGTCTTATACTACAAGCTGTTACGTCATTTATCACTGAAACTTTCTGTGTACTTTCTGTGGGCCTACGAGCATCATTTGTGACATCACAAATAGTTGAAAGGAGGCCAATCCTGTTCCAATATTCAGCATGCGCAAATACAATGTGGACTTTACTGTGAAGGGAGTTGTTTAACTTATGACAACAAAAAATAGCTGCGCATTTTCAGTGAGGGACAATGGATTTCATTCATTCAGTGACATTTGAAGGAGTTTTAACGCGTTAATAATAATACTATAAGCATTTTTTCTTCAAAAACAGATGAGACACACAGTAGAGATGTGTGAAGGGGATCTTTTAACGTCTGCTGCAGGTCATTTATGACATTGTTTCCATGTTTCTGGACAGATCCGGGCCCTGTGCGATGACTCTGACTGTGACAGTGCTGAGTTGGACCAGTCAGGCAGTGGAGAGCCGAGTCGTCCTCCCAGCGCCGGAGCATGGGTGACACCATCGCAGTCCTATCCGGGGTCTACGCAGGCGCCCCATACGGGACCTCCGTAGATGACTGGACACAAGCAAAGACCTCCTTTTGTGAACAACCGTCACAGGCATACACTAAACTGTCAGTGCAGTACATTACTGTTGTCATGAGGGATCACAACAACTACACTCAGACTATGACAGGGTGTCTCGTAGGTTTCGTTGTCTGTTACATCAGATGACACCAGACATTTGTCATAACCTGACATCAGATATTTTGGCAGCTTGTGACAGATAAATGTCATTTATGTTCAGTAGGGGTGTTTTTTTTTTTAGGCAAAGTAGTTACCGAGGTAACCTAAGCCAATGTGCCAGTTCAGCAAAAACCTTTCCACAGACGCACACGCACGCACAAGATACCACAAGATACCACATTTGTCATCTTTTAAACACTCTAATCCTCACTCTGGGAGCATCTGCCATGATGCTCCACACACTAATGCATCAAATACTAATAAATAATAATGTAAATACCCATGACATGCCACATGAGAAATATCAAACTTTATTTTATTTGTAAGATAAAAATGTAAGACTTAAACGGTATGCAGCCCTGTGAACAAATGCATGACTACATGTTTATAATTTATGGTTCGAATGTGTCGGTTTTATATTTTGTGAAAGTTTACACTTTTTTAATGCTGAAAGTATTACTTCAGTTGTTTCTGGGGGGGGTTTTTTGTTGATAAATGTCAGCACTTGAGAAAAAAAAAAAAATGATGAAATAAAGATCTCACCATGGCATCGATCATGATGCATAATTAGGATTCTCAGTAGGTAATAAATACTTTTTTTTTTTAACCCTACTACTGAGTTTCAAATACACAGAATGACATGTTTGAGTTTTTTTTTAAAGCCTATCAAATTTGTGGAATGGAGACCTTTGGGTTCACCAAAAATGCACTTTTACCATTGTTTACCCCACAACTCATAGTCAATCATAACCAGGATTTGAAAGGTAGTGTGTGTATTCATAGTAAATACTTCTAACATGCACTAGCATTGCTAACATACATATCTCTGCAAAAAACACTGGCACATGAATTTAAATATGTGGGCTTGTACTATTAGCAACAAATGTAGCCTCCAGATGCTCGTCTCAAGCTCTTAAAGAACCAAAAGCTCTCTTCTTTGTCACCCTATTATCAATTTTGTGGTCTTATAGCTCAAACTGACTCAAATTCTGTCATCTGACACAGTCCAGTTGTAGAAAAACACAAAAAAATAAAAAACCCTAAAAAATGGGGCTCTCCTGAAGGGGATGAACTTAATGGGCTCCATGGGTACACAATTTTGATTGGCTTCATTAGAAAACCTCAACTGCTTCTTTTACCCTTTAAGATAACTGCAGAAGTAGCCAGATAAGGAATAACGCACTCCTCTGTGGTGGTTACTAATAGAAGAGTTAAGTATCCTTTGGGTTTGAATAGAAAAGTTTTGTTTTTATACAGCATTGCACATTGTACCTGTAACATAGGAATTATATCAAAAGCAAAATATTATGAGTAACAATAAATAATGTATTGGTTAAAAAAAAACAAAAAACAGTGTTGTCTGCCTTATTATATCACAAGCTCTGTCAAGTAAAACAGCTGAACGAAATAGGCATGAAATAGGCAAACAGTTCCAGCATCATTTCTCATTTCATCACTCCCATATTTTAGATGAATAATCTGTAGCTCGATATCAGCCTGAGTAGTTGTCTTGTATATGTATAAATATATGTAAAAAAAACTTAAGACAACAAACAATTCTCTAAGCATTTCACATCTTTTTATTTCTGCATTTCATTTCTTCACAATTTAATTGCACCCAGATCTACAATAGTTTGAAAACGTGCACAAAAACGTGAGTTTCTTCATCCTGCAAAGAATAAAAAAAATAAATCTGACCCAGGCAAAAAGGATAGCAGGAAACTAGTGTTAATTCTATAATTCTCCTTCTAGTTTACCATAATTTAATACCTCAGCATAATATACTTATAAAGACCAATATGTCTCATAGTTGTGCCCCTTGCAGCAATCCCCCAGCCCTGCAGTTAAAAAAAATATTCTCTATTTAAAACAAACATTTCAATGTTATCGTCATTGCCATTAATGTGGTCTTCATAATTTCAGAGAAAAGAAAATATTTTCCTCTCATTTAGGCCCATTCCTGGTGACCAAGGCCCACCCACCATTATTAGAATCCAATACACATTAATGCTCAAAAGTCCTGATCGAGAAATAAAACAGATGGAAACACAGGAATGACACAATTACTTAGCAAATTAAAGAGACACATAATGTTGCTTAAAATACTCCTTTAAATGACTCAAGGGATAAATAACCTTCTGATTAAAAAGGCTTTTCCTGCATACATCTTCAACTGGAGATCATTTACACCAACCGAAACCCGTTAAACCCACAATGCCTCATTCAGGAAGTGCAGCTTCAAATAGAAGATGGCAAATATCAATGAATTCTACTTACAAGAAGCTGTGCATTAAATAAAAATAAATAGATATTCAAAAGGAAAGGGAGAGAACAGTCCATCTATTATGTCACTGTTTTTTTTTTTCGTTGTTTTTACATTTTCTAAGAAAAATCTGACATAAAAAAAATCATTATTTATGCCTTTTCAGATTTTTCTAAAACTTTTTACCTATATCAAGAAGATCATACAGATATACAGTCAAATAAAAGGAAAAAAAATACAACAGAAGGAGGTCTTTTAAAAAACTATATGCAAAGGGAATTTAAAATAAATAAATAAAATACCAATATCAGGATGAGGGTGTAATTACAACTGAGCAGGTTTATAACCAAAGCAGAGGAGAAAACAGTGAGTTTATAGTACTTGGTTTTTGCATTTAGTTCAATAAGGGACCTCTTGGTAAAAAGTAAGGAGAGGGTTACGTTAGGTGCTGATGAAGATCCTCCATGTCAGTTGGCAGCGAGTCCAGTAGCTTCAGAAGACAGCCTGAGGAGTACACAACAAAGCAGGAAAAAACACTTCAAGTTTAATATTCCATTCAGAAGGAAGCAAGTAAAAATCTTGCATTGAAAGTGTTACTTGAGGTGTGAGCATGTTAAGGAAAATTTATTTTAAATATTAAAGCACAAAGACTCAGTGCGGAAAATGCGACCTTAACCATTATATATAGTAGGTGAATTAGTTACTTGTGAATCAATGTAAAATAAAGATTTTTTTAATGTTGATGATGAGCTCATTATGAACTGTCTTGTCTTTGTAGAACTAAAACAAATCATTATTTTCATTTTGGATTAACCTGGTGGTTTTTGGTTTGTGAAAATTGGGGAACATGATACAACATAATTAGAATCCATCTTGTGCAACCAATGGCTCAAATGTCAATCTTATTTTAATATAAATTTTGAATTTATTCAAATTATTTAAAAGGAAAATCCTCACAGTTATGAAACTTCTTAAATCTCATTGCAAGACAAATGATGGTAGTTGCAGGTTATGAAAAGCAAGCAAGTGACCCGTCCTGACCCCAATAACAAACAGTAACAATAAAAATAAGTGGGAATAAATACATTCTAAAATATAGTAAAATAATGGCCATAAAACATTTTTAATCAAAGGCCAGGCAGAAGAATTAAATACTTACCTGCCTTTTTTTTCCCCCAAATAGGACTTTAATTTGGGTAGATTTGTTAGTGGTTGACGTAAAACATTGTGTAAAATAAAAATGAATGCTTAGCAAAAAAAACATTAAAACACCAGATGTCTTAAAAAGAGATTCTAAACACTTCCCACCACCACAACTATGCTGACAAATCCAAACTCAAGAATTTTAAGTCAGACCTGAAAGACTGTGTTCGTTTAAACTTCCTGTGCCGTGATGGATGTTCCACACAGGCTTTTAACGTCTCTTACCGGGCATTGATCAGGTACTCGGCCAGGCTGATGCTGGCGTGGGAGCCAGTGATGGTGACCTGTCTGTCGGTTGAGCCCTCCACAGGGTTGGCGATTTTGATCTGAGCCCCCGACATCTGACGGATCTCATTGATCTTTGCACCCTGACGGCCGATGATGCAGCCAATGAGCTGAGGAGACAAAAGCATGAGAGTAAGCTCGTTTAAAAAAAAAAAAAAAAAAAAAAAAAAAGAAAGGCTAGCATCTTAAATAAATAAGCAAAGATGAGACTTACATCGTTTGGAATGGTCAGCTCATGAGAGCCAGTCTGTGCAGAGGCGTCCATCCCAGCTGAAGAATTGCAAAGAAACCCCGTGAGAGTGGTGTTAACAAGGCAGACTGTTACAAATCTACAGCAATTCTTCTCTCAATCTGGCCACCTACCCTGGAAGCCCTGGTTGCTGTGTGCAATGGGGAAGGGGCTCTGCTGCATGGCCAGCTGGTGAAGTTTGGTGAGCTGTTGAAAGATGGGAGGAGAGGAAGCGGAGAGCAAACAAACACAGACAGAAAAAATGAGGGAGAAAAAAAAAAAAAAAAAATGTAGAAGACATTTCCAAGCTACAAATTTTGTGAAAACTTCCCTTTTTACAGTGAAAATGAGAGGAAAAATATGAAATGGAACATGAAACTAATGACTTAGTCTAAAACTTATAAAATGTCATAAATTCAGTGTATTGATTGGCATTATTAAAGGGATGTGTATCAGGCAGTGGCAGCTGGGCAACTAAGAGTTAGACGGATGGAATAAGAAGGTGGCATGGCTTCCCAGGACCGAAGTTGCAAATATATTGGATCACTTACAGAGGGCCCTTCACTTACATCAGGCTGTGGAATGGCGTGCTGCCCTTGGACAGCGTATGCCTGCAAGGAGAGAAACAGCACTTAGGAGGGTGTGGCAACGTCACACACAGTGTATTTCAATATCCATCAGGCCTCTGTCCTTGGTTTTCCACAAGAACAAAGCCAGACACGCAACAGACAAAACACTCCCGGCCAGAATGATCTGTGTGTAAATTCAATTGTTTTAACCAGAACTGTTTCAGTGCCAAATGTGCATCTTTTATAAAACAGTGGAGACTGTTGGGCCACATAGTAACGGTGCTAGAGGAACAAATTGATCCTTTTTTTATTACCTGACCACCTGCAAAGATGACGGGTGAGCCTGAGGGTTTGGGTCTGTACGGGATGGTCACTCCCTTTGGTGGAGACTATGATGAAACAGAAAAATATGAACTGTTAACAGTAGCATAAATAACAGCAGCAGTCATCACACATTTCTAAAAAAGCAATAAATAGCGTCGGTACCTCAAGCATGACGACACAGATCTGCTTGACACACTCAATGATGGACTGTGGGGTCCCTGCAACGGTGATGGCACGCTCTGTTGAGTTGGGCAACATGTCCCCTGCTACTTGTACCTGAGCTCCTGCTGACTGCAAACACACACACACACACGTATAGCACGAGTTAGGATACATCAGGGATAAGACAGGGAGTGTTATACCAATAGTGATGATAAAAACTTAAACATAGTGTTAATAAATCATATAAGATGATACTGTGTAAGTCATCTAATCTGGTTGCATTCTCACTATTTTACTATTTATGTTTAGTTCTTTGTGCAAGCTTTTGTAAGGTTAAAGATGAATTCCATTAATTTTTCAACCTAAGCCATATATCCCAAACTTTGAGGGTCTACAACTTCACGATGCATCCTTTTTTCTTCCTTTCTGTGTCGATTCAATGTCACCGGGCATCACGGAACATCGGAAACGAAGGATGACTTAAAACGCAAATGTCACCTGTTTTTTTTGACACAATACTTATTTGTACTGTTTAAAATCACTGTACGTACAAACATTTCTGTTTCCTGTCACTGACGGAGCTCCCCAGACACGATCAGTCAATTGCTGAAGGGGCTCCGTTTTCTTCTGCTATCTCATGTTTACAAAGGACAAGCAAATTTGAATTAGAATAATTCTACTTCATGAATTTGTCTGTCATGCCCTGTGAGGCTGCTTTATGTAGCCTTGTTGAGCTAAGAGGTCCAAAAAACTAAACTCCATACTGGAGTAATTTAAAAAAAAAAAAAAAAAAATACGTGAAGTTTTCGATCCTCAAAGTTAGCAGGTTGAAACACAGTGGAATTTTCCTTTAACGTTACAGACTATCATCTCAATACACTAGTATTTTGAGCATAATGCATTTGTCAATAGAGAAAAAGCAGACAATGAATTGACTGATCTCATAATTTCCATCTAATTTTATATTGATATAGCAATAGTATGATCTTCACATTTTCATTTGGCCATGATGACAGCGTGTGGAAATCTGATATTGTGACAGGTCAAAGCTTTACTGACTAAAAACATGATGTGACAAACCTCTCTGATTTCCTTGATCTTGCAGCCACCCTTGCCGATGAGTGAGCCACACTGGCTGGCAGGCACAACAAGGCGCATGGTGACCGGTGGTTTGCTGGTGGCCGTACTGTTCGTCATCGAGGTGCTTATGTCCTAAAAGAGAGGCGAAACACAAAAAAAAAAAAAACTTTGTTTAAAAAAAAAAAAAAACTTTGTTTAAAAAAAAAAAAAGACTCAATTTTGTCATGATGACTTGATCTAAGATTGAAGCAACGAGTCCAACCTCCTCCAGTTTCTCAATGATCATGGAGAAGGCCTTAAAAATGGAGGTGGTGGGTCCCGCGAGGGTAATGATCCTCTCCGGACAGTTCCCTTCTGAGATGTTGATGCGAGCGCCACTCTGCACAGGCAGAGGGACAAAAAAAACCAAAAAAAAAAAAACCAACAAAAAACAGTTGAAGCTTTCTTCAAATGATAATACAGTACGAATTAATTTTGCTAAAATAATGAGCATGTGCCTTCTTGTTTAATCGTGCATTTTTAGAAACAAACCCTACCTCCTCTCTCATCTTCTTAACCGACTCTCCTTTCTGTGAAGAAAGGCCAAATATTAAATAAGTACCAAACACGTCGCAGAGGTAAGATGCAGGTCATTCTGGCACTGAGCAGCAACTCACCTTGCCAATGATGCTTCCGACCTCCTACGGAGGAGAAAACACACATTTAAGCAATAAAACCAGAGAGCAGGTTGGGTTTGGTTGCCATCTTACTAATTTAAACTCATTTAAAAACAGTGTGTTATTAAACCGAGGAGTGACTTTAAGAGGTCTTCAGCTGTCTGAAACTTCACGTAGCCACACTCACCTTCCCATGCATGAGTAGCCTGATGGTTAAGGTGACATTAAGTCCTCCTTCGACCAGACTAGAGTCCATTGCTGCAGTCGATTCCACTAAACTGGCCAACAAAGCGGGTCTTTGGTCACTGGCTGGATGTCTGTAATTGAGTAGAAAATGTGACCAGTACAGACAAAATGCACTCTGGACATCACATCAGAAAGCCTTGTTTACTGAAAGCACAATGAAGTGATGCAGACAGTTGAGCTTGCACTGTACTTTTGACAACGTGAGCCATCCACTACCAAAGAATGAGACGTCTCAGTCCAGTCATTCACATTAGATTGGCCCGCGTCCACTCATTCACGCCAGCACAATGACCCACTGTCTCCCACAGGCGGCGGCTATTTCCTGGCACTGAGCGGCTGTGGCCACATTAGCCTCTCGCTACAGTTTATGGGCCCGAACGCGAGCTGCTGAGACGGCCGTCTCGTTTTACCGCAGCTACATGTCGGGTGTACATCCGCAGTCACCACGGGAGCTCCTCTGGGCGACGTTAACATCGCGAACACCATTTTACAGCGAGCATCTCACTTAGTCACGCGAGCCAGACTGCTGGGCTAAGTTAGCATCGTAGCGTTTCGGCCGTAACTTCTCACTTTTACGCCTACAAGAGTGACATGAGGGCCGGAATACCGAGCTATTCGGTCCATAAACTGCACGTAAAAGCCACCGGCTAATGCCTAAGTCGACCACCGAGCAAAAGTCAGTCCGGTAATTTTCCACCCAGGGAGCAAACATCGACCAAACCAGGAAATAGTCTGATCCCGCGGCCTGCAGAGAGTACTGAGGAGCACCGTTATCCCGTCCTTCACTCCGAAAGGAGCGGAAAAAAGCACACACACGAAGCCGTAATTCTGCAAGTCTTACCCGAACCGTCCCTGGAAGTGCGTTCAGGGGGTGGGTAGGGTGGCAAGGGTGGAAGGGGAGAGGTTCGGGAGGGAATTTTAAAAGGATCCGGGGAAGAGGGAAGAGACGCCGTTATTCGATCGGACTCCACTCTTCTGCTTGCCACAAAACGCAAAATGATTTCAACTTTGACCTCTCAACTGCCCCGCCCCTCGGATCGGGTCAACCCCGCCCACCCGGAGCGCTGCCCCGGCTGAAACATCAAACGTTTGGCCGGTTCCCCTCATGTTTGAGACAGTTAGTATCTACAGTCGGTGCACATTGATATGATGTCTTGCTGATGATGGATGCACAGTAGACAAGTGCATCTCAGAAAATTAGAATATGATGGGAAAGTTGTTTTTTTTTCATAATTAAATTCAAAAACTTTCATATGTTCCATAATCATTACACATTAAGTTAAAATGGAATATTCTAATATATTGAAATTAGTTTTTCAGCCGTAGACCATAGTAATCAGAATATGACGCATTAATATAAATTTAACTAACCAATAATATATTAAGAAGCTCAAAATTAGTACAACTGGCAACCAGCCGTAAAATTCCAAATTGCCTTGTCACAATTTGGTAGTAGCCATTTTACTTTAATAGAACTTCTAAATACCTCTTCAATTATCAAGGACTATTTCTGTGATATTATTTGGTCCAGATATATGAAATGGTGTGAATATCAGAGAGGCATCCTAGTTAAATGGCTGAAATTAAATGCAACTTCATATTCACATTCAGATTTTTAAATTTGAAGTACCTACCTACTGTGTAGTTGTTGTCTACACTAATCTGTATGTCTCGTAATAAAATTAATTCATTACACAGGCTGATGGTTCTTATTTAATAGTAATGGTATTACACTAGTAAGTGGGTCACTGGTGTCAAAAATGATGCTTACTTTTTTGAATGAGGTCAGAAAATGACCATTTCTGTCCACGCACACGTTGCTGCATTTTTCTATAAATCCAACAGATGGCGCAATAACACTGCGAGTCTGTCAGGAGGCCTGAACTGATCTAATTTTCTTCCCTGTATAAAATTTACAAAATTGTGCAATATACACTCATAACCTCTGTGCATTATTGCATTTAATCATAATTTCTTGTGCAATGTAAACTTTCACTCTTACATGTACAGAGCAGTATAATATTAATATCATTTGTAATTTTAATGTCATCATGTCTGATATTACTTTTCATGTGCCATTGCTAACCCTACTTTTCTATTTCAAAAATAAGAATAAAAATGTGCCTTGACCTTTATGATGTAAAGATTAAATAAGAGTATAGTAGCCTATTTCCATTCTTTGCTACTTAATACGTCCATTTTAAATATGAACTAAATATCAATCTGAGGCATACCTGCGCGATTTCACCCCCAGTGATATTTGACAACTGCTTACACAGTATCAACATGGCCAAGAGGAACTGACCTTTTGACGTGAAAATAATTATATTCAGTTTTATTATTTTTTTTTTTCATTTACAACTGATGTGATGGATGACTTTCTTCCCCATGATGGATGGCCTTGTTTTCTGCCAGGCTGTGGTTTTGTTGTTTCGTCACATGATTGATGGGATAAATAAAGATCTTAATTGTCTGCTGGGGTTTATTCTGAATTAGATGAGTAGAATCAAAGCTGCAGATTGCACCGTTAAGTCTCTCTGAATCGTTGCGTCATTCTATTAGAGCACCATATGAGGAAAGAGAGCGGGAGAGAGTGATAACGTAGAGTTGGAGCAGAGCCCTTTAACCATGTGTTCATGGTCTGGTTGACAGAGTACTCTGCCTGCTCTCACCAAGCACATGTTCATTAATCTGGTGCACATCAGAGCACCCACAATACAATTAGTCAGTGGTCACAACGGCTTGCTCTTGTCTGTAACCAATCTTCTATTCCCCTGAATCATTAATCCTTCATAAATCCAATTCTATCTGAACGGATGTCCAGCACAGCGTGGTTTACACACTGTTATTTACAAGCCCGATTTATGAATCATGTCCATCTCCATTTCATAGATTCAGCATCGCTCTGCGTTCGATAGATTGCCTCGGCACTGGAAGAGGCCCTGGAAGCAGTTTGTCTCAGCACTTCCTCTTTATATTCTTTTCTCTCCTTTAAGCGTGAATCCAGGCATAGATTTTGGAGCTGGTTTCTACAGAGCCATCTGCAGAGCCGCCGGAACGGTTCCAGGCTTACAAGGCTGGTAGGGTTTTCGAAATAGAATCATAGTTGACCAGATTTGCCCCATGCATGCAGACTGTCACGCTCCAGTAACAGGTAACATTCATGGGAGCTACACTGCCTTAATGTTGGTTCCTCCTAAAATAAAACTGATTGTTAGGTCTTTTTTAATATGTCACATATTTAATAAGGTACAAATCCCTGTTGAGTGAAAAGAGAGGAGTTGAAAAGAAAGAAATTGCTTACATAATCATCTGCTTTAGTCTTGCCCTCACTTTGTGCTCTTTTACACTCAGCAAAACGTATCCAAAACATGCCTATTTAGCATCTTCAGACAGGTTTTTATGGGCTTACTACTGACATTAACAAATTTTGGAGGTAGATGAAAGGGTGGTATTTTTACCTTGGTCCAGTTGGAGGTGTTTGTACTGTGTAAAAGGCCTTTACTCTACCAGGAGAGATAGATTTCTTGCCACTAAAGCGGAGTGGAATTCCTCATTTTCACACTGTTCTTTCTGACAATGCATGTTTATTAGTGAAACTGGTTCAAGTGAATACCTACTACCTGGAGATTTAAACTTCCCAGACTGCCTGTTCCTTTCCACCCCTTTTAAATATTTAACATTGTATGTTGGTGCATCCGGACTGAATAACATTTTACAGACATGATCTGACGTCGCGTGTTTGCTTACACATCCCCACTTTTCTCCTTGTTCCACTTTTTTCTCCTTCAGCACTTTTATCCGACATGTCCACGGGCAATCTCACTCTCTCTCCGGTCCCTCTTCCTTGCACCGGTGAGTGGTCATCGATTACTGTACATGGATTGTACCATGAAATGCCACTCGCCCACCTAACATCCTCTTGTCATCTGACCCTGACAACCCACTGCCTCTGTGCATTACAGACTGTTTCTGCCGTGCTGTTTAATCCTCTCCTCGTTACCATACCTGGTTGTGGATTCACACCTGGGATGGTCTCCTCCGTTTTAGCTGAAGTGCAGAGTTGATTCTACAGTGCTAAAAGGCGAGACTAAATCCAATTTATTCTCTTCAGCTGCAAATTGTCGGCGCCTATTTAAATAAATGATCTTGATTGCAGCGTGAAACCTGATGACAATGCCAGTGAGAGGGATGTACAATTAGTCACCTAAAGTATGCAAGTGAATTTTGCTTCAAAACTCAAAGGTCTTGGAAAGAGATGGAAAATAAAAGCACTTTTTTGATACTAATCCAGAGCATACACCTCCGGCATAGTGCTTCATCAAAATTTGTTGTAATAACCTAACTGATACAGTTGTGACATCCAAAATCTCTGTCTGTTTGTCTGTTTGTGGCAGGACAAAGTTTTAGGATTCTATGTTGTGACAGATCTGTGGGCAAGTTGTACAGATCTGTTAACTGCCTAAAACAGAGACACAGCTCTGCACAGTGGGGCTCCATTCTCTCTGCAGGAGCGTGAACGCAGCCAAAAGCCCGTGCTTGTATGGTGACTGCAACGTCACTACCTTTCCACGGCCATAGTTAAGATGGGCCTGCAGGGTCACAGCGAGCGGTGACACGTGCTCACGTAAACTGTCCAGTCAGGAGCAAGAAGGGATATAGAGTGAGTGTGACTCCCTACTCTTATTTTAAGAGGAACTTCCCCAAATAGGTTGCTCCTACAGAGACAAATAATTGCTGTGATATCTCGGGGGTACGAGCACGAGGAGCTGTCTGCATCTTACGGCCAATGCTCCACAGGAAGAACCCAGTTATACATCCTGTTTTGAAAATCAGGATGTACAAATACGAGCAGACTAATAAGTTATTTTTATCTTACTTTTTATGTCAATTAACTGACAGACCAATTAGTAACTGAAACCTCACCATCAGACAATAGGAAGAAGAAGAAGAACATTTATTTAGAGAGCGCTTTCCATCAAAGTGCGTTAACAAATATAAAAAAATCAACACAACACAGATCAAAGAGAACACACAGTTAAGAACGGGACCTTGAAAACAATCAAACCACCTAAGAATCATACACAACAATAAACAAGTGGGTCTTAATCTGTGCTCAATTGAGGATGCCTGTCTAATTTTGAAAGACGGTTATATAATATCGGTGCACAGAACAAAAGTGCCCGCTCACCAATCGTCTTCTTCCTGAGCTATAAAAGACTGGTAGCCTGGGAGTGCAACCGGATATGTGCAGTGCCATTTAATATTTCATAAGTTAGCAGCAGCATCTTAAACTCATCTATAAGCTGAATGTGGAGCCAATGATTAGATCAGACGATCCAGTCAGAATAAGAGCTTCTGAACCATCTAGAGACCTTAAAAAACTCCTCTTAGGCAACAGAAGAACGGTAAAATAATCCAGCCTACTTAGATGTGACAAAGGCATGGATAAGAAATGACAGGATTGATCCATTCTTGGCTATTTTTAAAAGGTGGAAAAAGGCTGACTCTTGTCACCTCCTTAACACGAAAATCAAACGAATGTGTTTGATCAAAGAGGAGACCGAGATTCCATACTCTGTCCTTGCAATGAATGAATGAACACAGTTATCAAGAGGCAGGGCAAACTGATCATACTGATGACTTAATCTAGCAGGTCCGATTATAATCATATCAGCTGAGCTAAGATCTCAACCACTTAAGCACCTGACAATATCAGTTTATCTCTACCCTTTATTTTCATTAGACGATGTTAGCCTTGATGTTATCACTCATATTTCCTGCCTGAAATATCTCAGGAACTGTTGGAACAATTGCCATAAAATATAGTTTTTTGCTCCGCACAAGATGAAGTCTATGGACTTTGGCAAGCTCATAGACTTTTCATTAAGTTGACCTTAGAGATTTGTGTTTGCACTCACTATTTTTTTCATCTTGTGCCATTCAGGCACTATTATGCCCCCCCTGCCCAACAAAATTTCAAATAAAGTAAGTTATTTTCACCTGCATGCATGAAATTTGGTAGACACACTATATGTATCCTACTGAGACCTAGATTTCCAGGGCTCATACAAAGACAAACTCTTTGGTGAGCTTATAGCAGAGACACTAATGATTTTAAATTTTGAAACTTCTGAATTGTCCCTTTCACATTCACTTCCACTTGTGCACCGAGTCTGAATGTAGTCAGAATGTCAGACGAATTTGATTACATATCATTTAAATAAAGCAACTCTAACATACCATTATTATATCAACTTATTCTACATACCATGCTTTACAACCCACAACAGTTATGAACATTGATTGAACACTGAAAATGAAAAAGAAATGAAGTCGGATTTTTGAGAGCTTTGACAGGTTGTAACTTAATCACTGAGCTCTCAGGGACTCTGAGATTGGCAGCCACCCTTGAGGCCATGGAGAGGAACGTCACAGACATTCAGTCTTGACATTGCTGGAGATCCATTCAAAGAAGTAGCTGCTCTTCTGGTTTTGTATGCCTGCTTGTCCACTTCCTTCATGGCCATCCAGCTCCGGAAGATGACATACACATTATCAGATAGTGGCCATAGCCTGAATCGCAGGTAGGGATGCTATCATGACCGTAACGCTCCCAAGTGGGGCCTCATTTTGTTGGAAAGATGTCGAGTCGGACTCATCGCAGTGTAACATCTGTCACAAATGTATTTCATGCGAGGGAGGTTGCACTAAAAACATGGCAAAACACCTTCGCCAGGTGCACAGTGTAACAATCAATGAGTGCACCACGTTTGATGTGTTGCGCCGGCTTCTCTCCTCCTACGTCATCCTCCCGACTCAGCTAACAGACAGCACCTCCTCGTCGCACTGAAGCTTTCATTAATGGGATGAGACTAAAATGATAGCAGTGGGCGAATGGACATTCAGAATGATGATATTCTACCCGTCTAGTCTGTCTATGTGTGCAGACTGAGTTTCCCTGTTATCCTTTTTCTGTTCTGCGTCCGTGTGGGAACAGGGGAAATGTGCTTCAGGAATGACTACTTGACTTTCAGCAGCAGCAGCAGTGGAACAGCAGACCCCACCTCGATCTGGAGAAGATGGAACTTGGTTTATCGGAGACTTACCTTCTTAGATAACATTCAAAACACTGCTGGACTGCTTACGAGAGGCTAACTGCTGCTGCTTCGTCACTCTTGTTCAACAATACAATAATACAATGTCGTACTGTCAGTCGAGGTTGTATTATTGTATTGTTGAACAAGCATATCATGATTAAAACATAAACTTTAATAACAACGACCAAATTAAGATGTATCTGTAACTTTTATAGGTTCTGTATTAACGCAGTTGTGAATGTGAATGTGATTAAATGTGAGTCAGCTTTTAGAGAGGTTTTTGACCCCGATCCTCAAAGAATCAGAATCAAGAATTGTTTAGAAGTAGAAATGAAAAGTGGAATCAAAAGATACCCAACCCTGGTCACAGGCAGCCGTTATTGTCTTGACATCAAACATCAGCTGGGCGACCTCAGCCATAGTGTGTGATCTGTACTGCTGGTTGGTAAAGCAGTGATATTCCCTGAGTGTGGCCAATTGACACAAAACACTGGGACTAAGGGGCAAAATGATAACAAGGAAAACCAGGTGTCAGTTTCCTTTAGTCAGTTTGAAAATGAACAGTCTCTGCATCGGGGTTTGCCTGAAGGTAGACAAAGGTTTGTAACAAACCATAGATATGAACTTTGCCTTTTGTTTCACAATTGTGAATCTGGAGATGTTGGCTGTCTTCCTCCCATGATGGCAGGTTAGGAATGCAAGGACACCCCAAAAAGATTTCATTGCATCAGTTCTGTCTATGGAAGCAGGGGTGTGTTAGATGTTTATATTAATAGCGTACTCTAACCGTGAACACTGTAGTGCCCGTGATGGGCAACACATAAAGTGCTGCCATCACCTTTAAGTTTAATTCTCGTGAGCCTCGTGTGCACTGTGCGCTTGTAAGAAGATGGCACCATCTGAAGCTCAGCGTGTTTCAATGTAAATTGTGCTGACGGAGGCATTATTCTGATATTCACACCTCACTGCAAAAGAGGAAGAATTATTCAGTGAAAGCAGCTATAGGACAACTTTAAAAGACAACACCTTCTGCATTTAAAGTCTGAAAAAAACAACAAAAATGTTTTTAAAAAACGATTACATTGCATTGCATTATGTTACGTAATGTAATATATTATTATTTTCGGAGATGTTCAGACAATCAGAAATGGGCCTTATGTTACAAAAGCTTGAGAATCCCTGTGCTAAACAACCGCAACACGTCGTCGTTATCATGATGAGCATGTCAGCATACTCATATTAACATTTAGTTACAGCGACATTGTCTCTTTCGAACGTCTTCTGTCTACTGTGAATTTAATGTAAAATAAAACACAGATCCAAAGATCTGAAGCAGCTTTAAGAATCAGAGAAATGGAGATTGAATGGGGCACTAAACACCTAGCTGTAATGCCTTCTAAATAATCTAAAGGAACAGTTTGTTAGTTATTGAATGAGTGCTGAATATGGGAATTGTTACATAAAACAGATTGTAAATGACAGCTCGGGCTGATCTGATCAAGCTCATAAGAGAGCTTGGCAGCTGATGGTGGAACAGCTTTCTCCCTCCTCCAAAACACTCACTATATCATACACCGCTCACTAGGCCGAGTAGTCACATGGAGGTCAGAGACAAAGCAAACACTATCCCACTGTTTTCACTCCCTCTGCCAACAATGTGTCCCGATTTTGTGTGTTGTAAAGAACCAGTAACACACCTCATTTTGTAATGCAACTTATTTCAGCACTGCATCATTTGCTATCATTTAAAATGGCACTCTTGAGCTAATTGTACCACATTTAATGGGACAAACAGTTTTATTAAGAAAAAAATGAAGCGACATGTGACATTGAGAAAGGCCATAAGAATCACAGGAAGTGTTTTGTTTTGCACACCTGACTGGATCCACCCTGACTTACACAGGCTGTTAGTGCTAAGTTAATTAGACACAGTTCACTTACCTCACAAGCACTTCAAAGAAAGCGTTACTGAAAAAGAAAATAATGTACCCTATTAAAGCTCTTAAACAATATTTAACTCATTTACTGTTTAATCTACCAAAGAAAGCAAAGAATCTTTGTGCACCGGTCCGTCGGTCACATATCTCGACAACCGTTCATCAGACCAACTGCCCATTTGGTCAGTGTATTGACAGAAGGAATGTGTAATGCAATGTTGAGAAATATGGCAGCTATGTCTCTGAGTGCAGCTGATTCAACGCATTTAGAGTCATATTATTTCATTACTTAAGTTTTATCACCTTATTTCACTTCCTGATCCCTACAGTACATAACAGTGCTGGCTCTGATACCTGGAGAAAAGCCAGTCGGAGACTCTGTTCAGGCTAACTTGGGCCTCTATTCCAGGCTGCTGCTGTCTGTGTCATCACTGTTAGGCTTTCTCACCTTTTAGGAAATGTCATCACTTTATGTGAGAATTGTCACCTCACATATGAGGTCGACATCTGTTGTAATATTGTTTGTATTCTGCTTATATTTTCTAACGCAGCATAGAAATTGGGGATCTTCCTTACTGTTTCCATGGCAATATCTAACTGTATACAATAAAGTATGTAATACTTTATTGTATACAGTATACAATACACTAGGGGAGGAAAGACTATGACCAAACAAAAAGAATGAACGTGAAATATATTTGTGTTACCTGGGAGACATAAAGTAAAAGCAGAACTTAATGAGCTCCTGCATCTTATTATAAGATACTTAATACCCAGGTATCGCTGAATTATTGATTATTCACTCTCTGGCTGAGAGAGAAGTGATAAAATAGCGTAAGACTTTATTGATTCCCAAGGAAAATTTACATATTGCAGCAGCACAGAAAAAGGATGAAGAACAGTTATGGAATTCTCTGAATGAAACACACAGAAAACATCCATTTATAGGCCTCTACGCACAAGGCAAGTCGAAGTTTAAATCCATGTCTGTCCAGGCCATTAGAAATGATCCGGGCTTATATAATGTGTGCGGTGACTGATGGAGAGCGTGGTCACATGGTACGACAACAATCACCTGAAGGTCAGTGTCAGCAACCAGGAGTCACCACTTCAGTATCTGACCAAACGTGAAAATATAACCACAATCCCCACTTCTGTTCCCAAGTTCAACAATAATGGCCAGAAAAGAGTTTCTCCAGAATATTATGATGTGAGTGTGATCCTGACCTTTTAAATACTAAATGCCATCTCCTCATTATTTTGTTGGATAAAGTAGGTGTGTATGTGTGTGTGTGTGTGTGAAATTTAGTCCTTATTAGCATATGAAATTATTAAGTTGTGACTACGAATGTGGTTTGTCAGATCATAGTGGCCTTAACCTTTGACCATCAAAAAATAATCACTTCATCCTTGAGCCTGAGGGAATATTTGTACCAATTTGAAAGGAATTCCCTCCTGATACATCAGGTTTCAGAGAATGAGACAGGCAGATCAAAGACCAGCAGTGACACTCCAGCAACTGTGATTCATAAAACATCGGTGTGTATAATAAGTAAAAAAAAAACAATAGTGCAGCTCTATAAAAATGTGACTTTTCATTTATCTAAGAAAGTGAATCTTTAAAATACCCTGTTCTAGACTCATTGCACGTAAACCCAAACATGGTTAGCATTTTAATATTTCAATCCCAATAAACGTGACCCATAGCCAAAAAAACCCCCACTCAAAATACTAGAATATTTCATTTTGGCCTGCCTGTGTTTTCCCATTCAGGCTCTTCCTGCCGGCCTGGCCCCACTACCTCACTGAGGGATTGACCTTACCTGCCTCTAATCTGTATAAGCAGGGCCATTTCCTAGATGGCTTTCTCTCCCCCTGCCACTCAGGCCCCCAACATGGCTTGGTTTAGTTGAGTTTGATTAAACTTTTGCTCTCTTATTGTTAAAGTTTGCAACCACACTTTCCATGGACCCAACGCCCTCGTCACAACTCCGATTACTGGCCGATTACTGTGTTCTTTGTTAAACTCTTGAACGAGCTGGGCATAACATCACTCGAACTCAGCCATAATCATCGAAATTAAAACAAAAATGGCCTGAAACATATCACTCTACATGCAGTGAATTCAGAGTACATGAAAGTTTAACTTTTTGTTTAAATTAATGAAAAAATGAACTTTTCTACAAATATTATAAAATTTAGGGAATGCAGTATTATATGGCCCATATAACATGTAAAGTGCAGAATATTAAAAATCTACCACGATAATAAAAAAAAACCAATCAGGTATCTAAAGAAAAATGCTAAACCGCATAAAAAAAATAAAAGGAAAATATTAACAATTAATTAGTATTATTGTATTATAAACCATGCAATATAAACCCAAGTGTATGTGTATGTGTGTGTGTGTGTGCATGAGGGAAACAGTTCACCACTGTCTGGTTGTGCTCATGTCCCCGACACCACATTCAGTCAGGCTTTGCCAGGCGCTGAAAAAAAAAAAATCTGCCTTTAAATGAGTATTCCCATCTGGAATAGCTGACTGATTTAACAGCCAGACGGATTAATCGAATGAAATCTCACGGTGCAGGTGTGTTGCAGCGCACCACAGCTGAGCTGGGAAGCTGAGCTTATTGTCTGTCTTGTTGGGAGACAGTATGTGAGTTGGTTACTGTCAGATACCAGATGTGGTATCTGACTGAGCACCAAAGTGCTCAGTTTGCAACACAACCAGCGGCTGCCTCAGTAACCCCTTTTGGATATCCACCCTTGGATCAGATGCAGGCTTATTAGTCATGGTCTTATCCAATCAGCATCCTTAATTCTTGTGCTACTGGGCATTACTCCGGAGAGGACAGATTGTCTTTTATTGTCAATTTGATTTCAAACTGGAGATTAATCATATTCATGCAGTAGCTGGTGACATGGTGTGTGTGTGTGTGTGTGTGTGTGTGTGTGTGTGCGTGCCTCTAATGTTGGCATTTGTGCCTCTAAATATCTGTGTCCATTACTCACTTTGACAAACATTCAATAGTTTCATACACGAAAGGAAAACTGACCTTGAAATAGTATTGATGCTATGAAGACTTAAACAGACAGCAGCAGTGACATCACACATTAGACTAATACCCGAGTTGCTTTACAGACGGTCAATAATGAAGCAATGGCGAGAAAACATAACATTATTATGGTGATTTTGTTGGCAGGATGCAGTACGACCTCTGAGTCTTGCTCATTTTACTTTAAGAATTCTGGAATGTTTCAACCTAAGCTCTATTTCCCAAATAGTTAAGGTGTAAAAGTTCAGAAAACCTATTAACTAGTGCGCAGAGATTGGTCACTTGGAGCTATTAGCTCGACCAGGCTGTACAAAGCCACGGCAATGGAAATGAATCACTTCTTCTGCCACTCACTTTGCTAAAAATTATCGCAAGTGTTTGGTAACATGGAATCGATAACTACACAATGAAATGGCCATACGTTTTTTGTTTCTGCATCCTGTCACTGACAGAGCTCCCCAGACACGATCAGTCAATTGCCCAAAGGGCACTGGTTTCTGCCACAGTCCAATGTTTACAAAAGGAACAAACAAATTCCAGTTGGAAAACATCTACTTCATAAAGTCGTTTAACAAACATTTTGTCCGTGAAGGTTCTCAGTCATCCAGGTCATCTTAATCTCGGAGTGTTTAGTAGGAAGCAACTGGACTTTCAATAACTTTACAGTTATTGAGCCAAACACGCAGGTTTCACTGCAGGTATCGACCCCATGTATAATATTTTGAGCACAGTTAGTGGCAAAAAAAAGGGATTTATTTCTGATGTTTCATCATGCTCCATGCCATTGATGTGCATTGCCTTGTTGAGCTAATCATTCGTGCTGGCCTAACTTCATTCTGGAGAAAAAGATGTAATTTGTGAGGTTTTAGACCCTCAAAGTTTGAGAAGTAGGGCTTAGGTTAAAAGATGACGGAGTTGAAATTTGACTTTTAGGTTGCAGTGTTTACCTTACACAATGGGAAGGGCTCTGAAACTAGTTTGGGGAAATAATGTACTTAGGGGGTTGACTGAATAAATAAATTATGACAAATTAATGCTTAGGAGCAGTTGCTCACACAGCAAAAGACTGAAAAGGGTTGATTAATTGGCTATAGCTTTAACTGATGGACAGAAAAAGGGACACTTTAGTTCATAATAATAATTTGAGTTCCAAGTAACTTTAAACTGAATGTTTTAGGTTTTTGGGACAAATCATTTTGAATATGATACATTTAGCACATAACTATTCAAGAATGGTAGGCCAAGCGTGTAAAGTATTGCAGCCAACACACCAACTTCATAAAGCGTTATCAGATGACATCATCAATGACGTCCTAAATCCAAAAGCGTGCAGGCCTGTTCGCCACATTTTTATTTCTTTTTTAATGAATTTTCCTCCTTTAAAGTCTCTGCTCTCCCTGAATCACCAAAGAGCATCACCCCGCGGGATAAAACGCGCGCGCACGCACGCACGCACGATGGCTCTCAGTGCGCATAATGATTCATCAGCCACCGTTTGCGCGTGACACCGCGGTTTCGGCACCGATGAGTTCATTTTCGGAGCTGCGTGTTTCGTCGTGGCCCCCGGATGCCCCCACCCCCACCTCGCCTCTCCTCCGGCGTGTCGACCGAGCGAGCGCTGCCGCAGCAGCAGCATCATCATCACCGGCAGCCTCCGGACTGCGTGTCCCTGCGTGGTCCTGCGTGGTCCTGCCGCGACGTATCCCGCTGTAACCCGGTGAGCTGCCGCCAGCAGAGCGCGGAAACTGCGCGCGGGGAGCCGGCGAGCGATGACCGCACATTTTAAAGGATAAAACACACACATATATACATTTCGCGTTCATTATAGGTCTTGTTTGCCTTCCCGACAGATAAACAGCCAGGTGACAGTGATATCACGGCCGAACTGGATAACTATTCCCGTGTGAGCGACGACCCATCTGCGGCTGATCACGATAAAATGACAAAGGTAAGCTTGTTAACATGCTTTTTCACATCGGGCGTTGCGGGTTCAGTCAGATTTCAAAAAAAGGGGGGCTGACGACTGGACTGGAGCTCATCAGGCTGAATTGTTGCATCGTCAACCCTCCTCCTTCCTTCCTCCTGAGTTGAAATTGACATTTTGCCTGCTTTCGATCGGTCACTGTCCTCATCTGTCGACTCCTTCTTTAAGATGCGACTTTATGGCACGTTGACATCTTGTTTTTATCGTGAACGTGACTCTGGAGTATAGCTGCTTCCACAAAAAGTCAAGGCTGGCAACGATTCTACATTTATATCTGGCATTTTTCTGCTTCTGGAAGTGACAATATTGTGTGTTATCTGCATTTGACAAAGTGTCGTGAAGTGAAACGTGAGTTTTTCAGATTCTGTGCCTCTGGAGAACAATTAGAGCGTCTTGGTTGGCTTTTAACTCCGCAGTTTTTTTGAATTGATCGCCACTAAACGACCCATTAACTTGTACTCGGGTTGTGCTGCCTTTCCTCCAGCTTTTGATGAGAGTGAAATCACAAACAACAACATCAACAGCTCAGTCCTTCTAGCTTCCATTTGAAGTTTCATGGCTCTCGTAATCATAAAACATTACACGTTTTAGGCATTTAAACAGAAGCAGAATGTGAGAAACATATTTCAGGGAGGGGGCGTGCTGTCCTGGATGGAGCTGAGGCTGCCCACCGGTTCCCTCGATGCACTTGTCTTGGGTGATGCTGCATCCAGGGGGGAGGTGATCGATAGCCACTTTCGGCCTGCGTTTCAGTCGCTGCTGAACATGACTGTGTACAATTAAAAGCCCCTTTTGTCAGGGGAAGACTGGTTAATAATTCATCTGTGGAGGGCACACCGAAGGATGCGAGAAGGGCAGGCAGGCAGGAGGGGTTAACGCACCAAAATGCTGTATATGCTCAGTGGTCGACACCAAACTTTGCCTTCCTCTGAACCTATGCATGCTTTTAAACGTGTCCTGGAATTGTTTGAACAGCAGGGGGATTACAAACCCGGCCATGAGCTGTACAAACTGGGTGCTGGGAAAGTGCTGGGCGTCCTGTGTAAAGGACTGTAGGCTCCTCGCTAAGGGTGTCAGTGTCATATCTGCTGCCAGGGAGCCAACAGCCCGCGATGATATACTGTACCAGAGTTAGTAGAAAAACCCAGCTGGCCAGGATCCAGGATGGTGGGTGTTTTTAAAACGGGCTTAGTCAGTGCTGCTGCGGCGAGTGATTAGACAAGATGCTGTACAGTATCACACGCGTCACTACGATGCCAAGCGAGACGGAGCTTTGAAAGTCCTTTCACACCCAGACCCTGCGGAGTCTTGCAGGGACTGAATCCGCACTAAATACAGAAAAAGGATTATCATCCACACGAACATTTGTCCTTGTCCGGAAAGGTGGCATTCGGTGGGTTGTTATCTTCTCAAAGCTCTGTCTAGTTCCACTAGTAATCAGCAGCAGTTCATTTACTTAAGTACCATTTTGAGGTACTTTGCTTGTGTGCTTTCATTTTAAATGTTGCTTTGTAGTTCTGCTCCGCTACCTTTGAGAGGGAAATAACGTACTTGTTACTGCACTGCACTGATTCAGAGTGAGTCAGTAGAGTCAGGTCAAATACTGCAGTAAAAGTAATAATATCACGGTTCAGAAGCATTATAGTTACAATGGAAGGTACTGGAACTGGCTCATTTTGCAGAAAGTCTCATTTCATGACATTACAGAAATTACCTTAGTGGATCTGTATGGAAGCGTTAGTTATTTTGCAGCCGATAAAGGTGTCGCTCATTGTTGCTCATTTATTTATTATTTTATCTTAACCTATAAGGATAGAGTATAATTTTGTTGATTATACTTTGTGTTGACAATCTGAATAACAATTTTTTGACACGACTCACAATTAGAAGAACAAGATTTTTGACTATTCATGTTTTGGCTGATTAATGATATTGTTATCGTGATATGGGAATTAATACAGTCTGATATATTTTGGATATCGTTATATCGTGATATGGCTTAAATGTTTACTCGTTTCCTGGATTTAAAGGCTGCATTAGTAAAATCATTTGTCATTTCCTGAACTTCTCAGATTTCAGATTTTCTCAGATTCAACTTGTTCTAATATTTGCTTTCACCTACTTTATTTAATCAACATTAGTGATGAATATTTATCAATTATCTCATTAGGTTAATTTTTGGCCCGGTTCTAGTGTTTATAAAGAGCTTTATGAACGTGAAATATCTTGATATACCGTATATAGCCTATTGTGATAAGGCCAAAAAAAACAAAAGCCATACACTTCACCCCTAATTTGTGGGTGAATTACAAATTTCACCGCAATGTCTGAATTATTTCTAAACTATTGCTAGCAAAAGCAAATACTTTCAGCACAGATTTCTACGAGTGCTTTCTGTTTTAGAAATGTCAGGAAGGAGCGTGTATCTGACCTACTGTGTTAGAGCCTCAGCGTTATAAGGCCAAGTATGACTGCCCATGCTGGGGCACATTAACTGTATCATGAGAAAAGAAAGAGCAGAAATGTCACAAGATGTTGCCCTAATTGACATTTCAGTGAACATGAGCAATAGTCTCTAAAGCCCAGCGTTGTCGCTCCACTTAGTCTCCCATCCTGTCTTTGTTTTATGAACTTTCTGTCTTTCCTCTGCCCATCTTGTTGCTGAATGTTCTCAGTGTGGAGAGAATAGTTTGAATGCTTTAAACAGTGCAGGTTTGAGAGAAAAAAAATGCAGCATGTTAACTGTAGCCCTGTCTCCCAGAAATTACATTTATGTAGACTTTGCAACCCTTGTGTACGAAAGAAATACATTACAATTCAATTTCACATTTCTCAAATTCAGTATAACATAACACAAATTTGAATTGGAACCACTCTACAAATTAATTTGTTTCTGACAGACTGAAAAACATCTGAAAACTCCGACAGTTGTAGCGACAAGAAGCTGAATCATTAGTTTTATACAGTATTTCTACAATTATTGAGCAAAAAAACACGGTTGTTTCACTGTAGGTCTCTACTCCATCTTATCAGGCACTTGCTATATGTTGTTAGTGGCTAAAAAAAGTGATGAATTTCCAACAATCCCTCACGGTCCCCTGCTGGTCCGTTCGATCCCCTGTAAGGTAATTTTCAAAAAAAAGTTGCATTTTGGGAACTTCTGGAAGGTTGAAAAATAAAGAAATTCTCCTTTAAATGTCGGTTAAATATTAAATATTCACTGGCATTGAATGCAATCTGTTTTCAGTCACACTGAAGTGTTCCTAACCTGGACTGGAACTTCTGTTGTTTTTGAGTCTGGACTTGACAAAGAGCTCTGTTTTCTTGTTGTCAGAGTTCTGTTACTTTTACGCCCGAGATCTGAGCCTGATACGACGCACAAATGCAGTGTTTCATTCAGTCAAGTAAACGCTATCTCTGAAATTAGTCCGGGCGGCATTTCCTCATTAGATTAGGAAACGCTGCCTTAAACTAATTTATGAGACTGGCTTGGTTTACTGCCTGTTTGACTTCGATGAAATAGATACACCAGATCGTTTTTTTCAAGCTGTTGTTGCTCTGAATTCATTGTGGGAACAAAGCATGAGTGTACACTCAGTTCAAACAGAGGATCGGCTCAGCCATGTGCACACGTCCTCCTTCCCATGAACCGTCTCAGTGCTCCATCTGATCGGGCCGTCGCCCTATCGCCACCCTCTCGAATCTGCCCACTCAAACGCAGAGCAAGATGGTGCAGTTTCATCTCCGGGGAGAGTCTCTCATCTCTGTGTTACTATGACGCGGAGAGGTTTTCACGACCTTGGTTGCGCCGCTCTCGGTCCACCCCATGTGGGAGCTGACGGAGTGTTTGAAGGTGATTAAAGTCTTTCTCCTCTGATGCTGCTGAGTCAGTGACCTTTCCTGCCGTCAGGTCGCGCTGGTGAAAAACCTCCTCTGCTCTCCTGCACTGTTGTGTGTATGCTTTTAACGGAACCTTCTTTTGTTCTTCTTTACAATGTAAATGAAAATGGACCACGAAAGGATTAGTTAAAGGGCAGTTTTTCTGTTTTTTTACTCTCCTTCCTCTCTCCTTTCCTCGCCCTCTCATCTCTGTCCTCATCCTCCTCCTCTCTGCTCCGTTCATCCTTTCAGCGAGTCTCTTGTTGACGCCTCTCCTTTCCATCCTTTCCTTACTTCCCCTCTCCTCTGCTCTCCTCAGATAAATCAAAAGATAATCCTTTACGTCACATCCAAGGTTTTTATTTCCTCCTCGTATCTCAGCCCTCTCTCGGTATTCGGCAAAGTTTTCACATCTCACATTTTCCACTTCTTGTGTAACAGCCCAAAATAGAATCAACCGTTTTACAGTAGGTCCTTGACAAGCGTCTTGTTATCTCCCCACACGTGTGTTTTTTACAGTAAGTCCCTGCCCCGGCTCTGTCGCTGAATGCACCCCGTGACACAAATTTGCATGTTAAGCTGAACGTTCCTCACCAGGGACAATTTATCAGCACGCAGCCATTAATGAGTATGTGTCCCCTGGTGATTAATCGCGTCTCATGCGTCCGCCATGGAGACGAACCCGGTGACAGCTGTTTGCTCACGTCAGTGTTTTTAAGGGAGACCATGATATTTCATCAACATGTGTAGAATAGCTTTATTTCGGGACATTAAGCACTAAAATTGGATTTAAATGAAATGGGAATTTAAATAAACAATGAATTAGTTCTACTTACAAATTGCAATCAAACACATTTTTTGAGAAAGTTATTGTTATGGGCTGGAAATGAAAACAGCCTTGATGGAGCAGCTCTCTTACGTGACCATGAGGCATTTGTTTTGTGAAAGAAGAAGAAATAGTAGAGCGGCGTCGAGGACGCTATGGAAATAATGCAGGATGATTTTGCTTTTTGACTACAATGACAATTTCTTGAACCATAGCTTGAATTTCTGGGGCTGTTCTTGTGTCTGTGGGTGGTTTTGTGTATGTATTTGGACAGGGACTGAGCTCACAGGGTCTCATTGTAATATCTGCTGCTCCTGAATCACAAGTTGGCTTTAATTACTTCAGTGTTAATAGGATAGAAATAATGTATGTTCCAGAGAGCTGCAGAATGACAGAGAAACGTTCCCATTTTGACTTTTATGTGTTGATGTCCAAGCAGGTGGGATCATTGTGGTAAACAATCACAAGCATGCAGACAAGATAGGAGGAAAAATTGTCATTTGCGCAGGGGAAAAAGATCAGTATCTGCCTCAAACTGCCTGCAGCGAGATCCCGTCTCATTGGTGGGAAGTTAAATTGTTTGTGTCACTGTTAGTTTCATAAATTTGACTTCCTGAGTTTTGCTTGGCTTAGCTGAAATGTTCACATGTGGCTTTGCAGCGAGGACATCAGTGTGCACAGTGTGTGTGGGCCCCAGCAGATCTGAGTCCTCTGAAGATTAACACCATGGGATGTCTGCCTTCTGGCCTCTGCCACCAATTACATTCACTCAAACCCAGACCTGACCCCGGGCATGCGTGTGTCACAACCCCGACCTCGAGCGCCACATGGACATTTGCATCTCGTGTTATGACGCCTGTTGCCATTTCCACTTCTGCCATTTGACACACATGGACCCACATTATTAGATGGAATGATACCAGGATCCGGGGCCACATTTGTCAATACAGATGAGTTATATCTGACTGAAACAGATGCTCAGTGGTTGCATTTTATTTATCTTTTTTTTACACAATTACTAATAAGGATGCACCAATAGCAAAATTGTGGGCTGATACTCAGAATTATTAGTTCCCCTTTTAGTGTCTACGAAACAAATTAACTGAACTTTTAAGCCCCACCATGTCGCCAAGATTAGTTCTTTCATTTTACTGTGTAGAAGACCCAGGCTGTTTGAATTTGTCCTTTGGAGACCGTCATTGATGGATTAACAAAGGCAGAAATCCTCAGCCATGACGATGACTGCTTATTTCGGACATGACGTGCGCCATAGTAGATAAAAAAACACAACATGGACATGTTAACAAGGTAAAAAACATGATTTTCATCATTTAAGATGCAGAAAGGTGTAAGATGTGCAAAGTTTATGGGAAACAACAGATTATCATCAGCCGCTGCACTGGTAAATGCCACCCTTTTGTGTATACATCGATGTTGAATATTGTTCAATATTCAAAGACAAAGTACCATTATTCCTTCTTCTGTGAGTGTTACTATGCTCCAATTTCCTCCACTCTTTTACCCCAAAGAAAATCAGTTATGTCTATCTGTATAGTGCCACCCAACAAACTTTTATTAAAGTAAACAATGTTAGTTGCTGCAGGACCCAGCAAAGTTGGTAACCTGGTCGCATGCAGCCTCCCCCCTTTATGCTCCATTAATGAAAAGAGTCAAAGTGCAAAACATGTAAACAATGTAAAAAGTGACTCAATTTGTTTTGCGATAAAAAGAGCACTGCGTTGTCTGTGGTTGCATCACAATAGCGTCCACCTTGTGTTTTCATGTTTAGTTTGAAGCAAAGCCTGATCCACTGTTCGTTGAGCGTAAAGAGAGCAAGGAGTGATGCTGTTCAGTGGATTATATGAATAAGTCGTTTTCCTGTGCTTCCGTTGTGCTTAAATTGGCGATCTGATTCTAGCGTGGGATTGACGGGCTCCATTTTCACCTATTACAAGCGCAACATAGAGAGATTACTGCATGTAAACACACTGACACAGCAAGAAGGTCAGGTAAAGGCTGTGGTTCTCGTAAATAGGTCCAGTGATTGGTTAGGGTTATACGATTAAACCAATTCCAGGTGTGTGATGAAGTTCAAAGTTTTGAAAGTCAGGTGTCCTTCACACATGAACATCCTTTCTTCCACATTCACTTTTGGCCAGACTCACTTCCTGCTGTGGTACTGAACAGTTCCTGATATAACCCATGAGCTGGAAAATTATCCAATGTTGACATAATTTCTAGCATTATTCAAAATATATATCAACCATATGAACTCATAATCATACCCTGAAATTAATATTTAAAAGCTAGTCAGCAAGAGTCGGTCACACGTTAGTGATTAGCCAATTTGACCCACGTCAAACAGGAACGATTGTCATAGTACATAAACAAAATTCTAGGTCTCCATGTGCTAAAGAAGGCCTTTATTTTTAAAGAGCCCACAGTTTCTCAAGGAGTACACCAACCTTTAATATATTAATGTGTCACTACAGCAACTGCAGCATCCTGGCAGTCAGTGTCCTTCTCCTGTTAAGTATTTATTTAAAAAAACAAACAAACAACCAGACACACATACTTATTTGAGTGGACGATGACATGTAGCAATACTCTAGACCCGTGTGAGGGCCGGATTAAACAAAATCTGAATTGGAAATTGGGAAATCCCACAATGGCTTTGCTTTGATTTAATTCTGCCTGTGCACAGTGTTGCATTGTAACGTAATATCTCTGTCGTAGCTTAAGATAACGGAAAAGTTAGAAAACTTTATATATAGCTATAGAATCTATAGAAATTCTAACTTTTAACTGAACCATCAACATTTTTATGGCAGTTGAGAATTTTTAAATAACAGAAATATTAATTATGTTTTTGCACCAAATACGTGTGAATGCTGGAAGGTGTTGGTACAATGTGCATGACTGAGAAATGTGCATGACTGAGAAAGGACATAGTTATATAAATAAATCTAATATAAAATACTGTGTCTTATAATAAGATGACTTAAAGCGGAAATAGATAACTTTTCTCCACCTAGTGTTTGTAAGTGGTATCAATGTTGGTTCCATTGTCACAAAGACAACTTTAGCAACCTGTGAGCAGCCTGTATACTGTCCAAAGCCAAAGCAACCATATGAATTCCAGTTGGACATGGAAACTCTGGTGTCAGTGCTTTGATAACGGCAGTGAAAACACCTGGTTATAGTGTTAGCAGTTGTTACACATTCAGCGGATGATGGGCAGGAGCATTTACTCTACTGTGTTGCACTGTCGTGCTCGCTTTTGGTACCTACCACTTCCCAAGGGAAACATATGGCTCTTGCCTGATGCCTGATATGCCAGTGGGTTAAATCAAAATAGATAAGCTAAAAACTATAACAGGTTAATAGGTAAAAGTGCTATAATACTGAGAGTAACTGCTGAGTTTGTTATTTTGTTTGAGGGTTGCTGGCGAGCTCCTAGATAAACTTTCACCACTATGTAGGAAAGTTGATCCATGTTTTGGATGTTTGATGCTCTCTGCTTTTAATGTGTTTACATGCATGTTTTGCTGCCCCTGTGTCTTGTTTACTACTTAAGTAACACAACGCACACGGCGCCCCCCACAAAGCCCCTTCACTGGCAGAGCCGCAGCCAGTCAAGAACAACATTCAACCTTGCGACATTACACACCCGCCTCCCCTGTTCCAACACTCACACGCACACAAGCTTGGACTGCACCTGGGAGGAGTGGTAGCTCACTATGTCATCCTCAGCGCTGAGGCAATTTGAAGCCTGTCTCCCTTTTCACAGTAAGATGCAGGACTGCCAAAGAAGAAACACCCTCATGATCATTCACCCAAAGTGTGACCTTGAAACTAAATAAAACAGTTTAAGGTGTGCCACTACATTTGTTTGTAAAGTTTGGATCCTCAATCGTGCAGGTTATGTTGCTAATATAAACATATACAGTATTTTTAATTGTACACTCTGTCACCCTTAGAGTTTTTCAACTTGCTAAATGCTTATCAAGTGTGTTATCAAGTCTTGATCCCATGCATGACGATGCATTTCTATCCTAATGTTTTTAAACTTAACAAAGGCAGTAGCACATGTGACATCTGGCCCTGTTTCTATGCTTCAGTATGCTGCCTACCCTATATATTATTCATGGTGCATTCATGTGCATTTACATTTGATGCTCAAAGTGTTTAAGTAGCACTCAAAGCCACATGAATAATTGCTAATAACCAATTATGTAAGATCCTGTCATGTCTGACGCTAATTAATCATTATGTCATGAATATAACAAAATTAATATTTTAAAACCAGGAGCAAACACAATTTTATCTACAAAACCAACAGGAGCATTTAACAGATTTATTTCCTGGTATATTCACGCTGGGTAATGGCCAGCAGTGCTGTGTTTTCTGACAATTCAGAGAGAGGATGTGTGATGTAACAGAGAAACTTGTTTTGCTCTGTCACTGCGGCAGAATTAGCAACAGATGCAGAGAACTGACTCCTGCGATTCCTCTGCTGCCTCTTGTTTGTGTGCAGCTAAACCAAACAGTCGCCACGGCAGACTGCCTGCACCGCTTTTCTTCAGCGTGACTTGACCTCTGGTTTCCTTGCATCCTGAGAGCCAGTCGATGGGCAGGTCACCCTGAACTGTCTGTTGTAATTCCTATTATGTTGACTGCAGGATGGCAGGAACATCCTCCTTCCTCACCCTACCGGGGTTTAAAAATCCTTGTTTGTGTTTCTACGGGCGGTGGGCCTTCACTGTAAGCACCACTGTTGCATAATTCATAACAGGCGGGAGGCAGCTGCTCCTGAAGACTGGCAGGTAAAGGGGGATCGGCTGGAGGGCAAATCCTGGGCGACTCAAGGATTCCAGCCTTTCCCAAAGAATCCTGTCTGGAAACATGATATTAGGCCTCTGATAGAGGAGTTTTCCTCCTTCCTTCCTACATTAGAATAGGAACATGCACAGTCAAGCATTAGGAGCTGACTGAAGCGTCAGATTCGCCACCTGCATGGAGAGCATCTGTCCATCATCACAATTTAATCTCCATTTTTATTAATCTGCTGGGGGTGGTAATGAATTTCATCTGGAGAATTGCGAGGGCCTGCAAAGGTCTCTGTTTGCATTTCCTCTATCTCTTTATCATTCTAATCCCCCTCTCTTCTATTTTAATTTGTGTATCACACAAAGGCTTATTGGTACAGTAAATACCGCCATGTCCTCTTGTTGGGACATTTATCCTTTCTCATGCAAACTGAGAAATACTCGCCATTCATCCCGGTTTTGATCATATTTGATTGCATTTGTCAGACAAATCACAACAAATATTTGCATCAAGATAAAAAATCACACATCGTACAATGCAAACATAGTGTTTTAAGTCGTTGTATGTCTGTAGATAAGCCCTGCAAATCAATCCTCTTGAAAAGATTCATCTTCATTTCAACAGCAGATCTTCATGAGACTTTGTATTAGTTGCCTCAGCAAAAAGCCTAGAATAAAGTAACAGAGCTCTGTAGGTGCCAGAGGACTTTGGGTGATGTTGCTCTGTATGGTTTGGGGTGGATGAATGGGTCGACAAAAACCTCAGAAACTGTTTCATCGACACTCATCAGCAGTCCTGATAGTTTCGATCATCATGACCACCCATACAGAAATGCAAGGTATAACACATATGTCTCTATATTGAGTGAGATTGCCATTTATGTTACATATAGGGCGATTTATTAATATCATTATTCATTCTCTGGATATATGAAGATATAAGTTACTAACATACATGAAATACCCATTGTAAAATATATCTACAGTATATTTGTATGTATATGTACATATATTCCAAATACCTACCTACGTGATGACTTTCTATAAGGTTTATATGTTGTAACTGTATATGCCAATGTTATATGCTTAATTTCTAAAGGCAAGTTTATTAAAATGAGATGCATACAAAAATTATATATGTCTACATGAAAGGAATAAACAGACAATGTGCTGCTGATCAGTGGGATCAGAAAATGTTCCTATGTGTCAAAAGTACCTGGACAAACACAATACCTTGTTTTTGATTTGATCAGTTCCTCCATAAAGTGTTCATCACAGAACCATAATATCTACATTATTAAAAACTGTTTGAGATCCAGACATCCATTACATAGTTAGAGCATATATAAGAAAAAGCTGATACAAAGAAATGATAATTTATTTGGTAATTTAGTAAACTTGGTTAAGATGTTCTCACTGTGTTAAATGAATATGAACACCTCTTCTGTGCACAGATGCCTTTCTGTCAACTTACTTTCACCTTCTTGCCAACACTCCAGATAAAACATTGCAATGTGCATACACTATAGCACCTCTGAAAGAGCCAGAATATGTCATAATATAGATTTGCTGTAGCTGTAATATTGATGCTAAACCACAGATGTTCTCCCTGTCTTGCTTCTGTGGATTCTTTAGTGTCTCTTGTGTCTCCTCGTTCTCTCCTCCTTCTGTTTTTTTAGCAAATAAAGGTGTCTGTCTTTTCGCCTTTGTATTCTCTAGTAAATCTGTCTGATAGTCGTCAAGGAGAAAACTTGCAGTTGAATACTTCGTTGGACTGTCAGTTCTTGGCTTGCAGGATATTCTTGAACTAACTGAACGAATGGGGTTGTTGTTTGAGCAACAATGAGATTGATGTGTGGCTGTTGCTGGGGCTGTGTCATTGCAAATGCTTAGTGTACAGCCAATTGTTCAAAATATTTTAAAACTTGAGAGGATTGAAAAGGAAATAAAAGGGAGGACATAACTTATTTTTTTCTGAATGGTCAAGCGAGGTGGGTTTCCACAAGGAGATGTGCTCTCTGGTAGCCGTCTGATTGTTTCTGCCGGATCCTCCTGCATATGCTTGGTTACTGTGCTGCCTAGAGTCTCATTAGTATGGGCGTCAGCGCCTCTCCTTCAGCTGAACCTGCCGTGCCACTACTGTAGTAGAGCTGCCTGCCTGCCTGCCTGCCCGCCTGCCTGCCTGCCGCATTGTCCCCGGATGGCCGACGCGAGGCTGCCAGCTCTGTCTCCTCTCAAGGATGGCTGAAATGTGGGCGATTGTCAGCAGCAGAATGTCATGATTCAGGCAGAGGAGACGTGTGTGTTTTATGCAGCGCTACAAAGCATGTTTCATTTGGATGGGAAAAGAATAGGCGACATATCACAGCCACTATGCAAACATTGAATGAGAACTCTGGTATTTTTCAGCCTAAGTCCTATTTCCTCACCTTGTAGGGTCTGAAAATGCATGTTTTTTTGAATTTACTTTGAAATATTAGTGCCAAAGACCAGGAAATAGGGCTTAGGTTGAAAAATATCGGAGTTCTCCTTTAAGCTTGTATTAGGAGGAATGGTGTTGACAATTTAAATTTGTCTGACCTCCCTTGCAAGACTGTTTTGTTATTCAAACTGGTTAAGTGTGTAATTAAACTGTATGTTATAAATAATAACGTCACCATTGTAGACCTTAGTTATGTTCTTGCCTCTGGCACATTGTTGCATGTCACATTCATCTATCTCCATTTTTCCTGCCTTTCTCTCTCAGATAACACCAAAATGCACAAAGAAAGATTTCTTTTTACTATTTTTAGAAAAAAAATTGATAGGATCCTAGATTCAGCTAATCTCCGATGTACGAAACTGACAGCCTAGTGTATTTGTTTGTTTACCCTGACAGTTCTGGCTGTAGCTCTACTGCCTTTCTCAGAAGCATCACAGGTGTTGAAGTACCGTACGAGCCGAGGACAAAATTGACAGTGAGAAGGAAAGTGACATCACTGATGCGACCCAATGCTGCTCTTGGAACAAAACACATGTTTGTGAGACTGGCTAAGCTTTTTGGAACAAGGAAAAGATAAAAAGAGTGTGAAAAGTAGACACCTGGAGCACAAAATCTATGCAGACAGGAACAAAATGACCAAGAAAACCCAAATCTCAGATTGTTGTAGTGGAGCAGAGCACATTGTGATTTGGGATGGGCCAAAGCTTGACAACACTGGAAATAAATGTCTTGCCTTCATGAAGACAAAAAAAATTGTTCAGATGGAAATTATGAATTATGAAAATTACCGCCGGCCTTTAAATTGACTTAACCTAGTTAAACATAGAGGAATAGTTTTTTTTTAACAATAGGCCTTCTCACATTAATGCCGGATATTAGGTGAGAATATCAGAGCCTGACCAATATGCAATTTTTGGCACTGATATCAATGTTAGGGAGAAGAAAAGTTCAAATATTGATTTATCAGCCGATATGTTCATTTTTTTCTTATATGAGTGATGCAGGACACACAACTTTTTGCAATTATTTCTCAAATAAGATTATAAAACATTCATAACAAAGACATGCAGTGGAGGCAGAATATAAAAAATATTTTTTTTGTATCAGCCAATATTTGTAACATATGACAATACCAATATACGTGTCTGTGATAGACCAATATCGGCTGATAATATCGGCCAAACATTATATCGGCCGCTTTTGCCGATTTGCTTGATCCACCATCCCAAACTCTACCTGGGGCTGACTCTTACTGACTCTTATACCTTACCTACTTACTTTTTATTTCTATGCCATTTTTGCGTATAACTGCATGAGAAATAAAGCAGAGTATAAAACGCATTCAAATAAAACGCAAAATGACCTAAAGGAGAATTCTAGTATTTTTCTATCAAGCCCTATTTTCCAAATTTTGAGGGGCTAATACTTAAGTCCAGCATGGAGTAATTGATTAAGTAATTATGTAATCTTTAAGAAGGACAAGACCAACTGTAGGTTGAAAAAAAAAATTAAGACATTCAGTGAGACCAGGCTGCAAACTCAGCTTGACAGGCTTTCAAGTTCTCCTTTTTTCTTATCCCATCCTTCAAAACATTTGAGTGAGGCAAGTTTTATACTGGCAATGAAGAAAGGGAAGGGATGATCACATGGGTGTGAAAAAGAGCTGAGCAGAGAAGTTCATACTCTATATTCTTTCCTCGTGCACTTAGCTACTGTCCTTTGTCCCACCTCAAGGCCAGAGGATAAACTCCTCTCACTCCCCGCTGCTCTATCATCACTCCTGGCCTCCATTCAGTTCAGTCATTACCACAATAAGATGGAGCCGCACTCTTGCAAAGTCACCTGATAATGTAATATTCAGTTTTTAGCCTTCACATCACTCGTTTTGCCATTCTTGTACTGCTCTGCTTCAAAACGCTACAAAGCACAAGAAATCACTGAAGTTGTTATTATCAGAGCTTTATTTTTTAAGTTCATCGATGTAATATGACATAAATCGGGAGACAATGCTTGGCTTTGTTGGGCTGTGCAGTTTGCCATTTCCCACTCACTTTTAGATCCCCACACACCTACTCCTTGTAACGCACGCCACAGGAGTGAGAGTTTTTCCAGGCATGGCTAGAAGACAATGACACCCGCCCGTTTTGTTCCTCGTGTGCTCACAGTAAGACATATTGACATGTCTTCTCAGTGTTTTTGATAATGTATTTGGTCCTGGTAGATAAGAGGCCCATGCATCAATCTTGACAGGTCTTGTCGAGCAGCAACTCCACCTCATCACTTATATTCTGTCGTTCATCCTGTACAGTGACTTCTGTCTGTGGTACTCCCACGCATTTCTGTTTACATGACTTTGATATTTCACCCTCTGCAGGGAATTTTCTATCCTAAATGCTTAATCCTCATTTACTTTCTCTCTCTCTCTCTGTCTATGTTTTTTTTTTTTCCTCGCAAGTGTTTCTCCTTGTCTTCGCCCTTGTAATTGTTTGTTCCTTCTTTTTAATGTACTTGCCATCCTGGGACTGAGTCTGTTGAACAGAGACTCTGCAGTTGTACTCTTTTGCTTGCCACTTTTCACATTTTCAATGAGACTTTAATTAATGTGGACTTTGATAAACAATATGGTGCAATCCTCCTCTCTTTCTTCACCTGCCGCCAGATGCGGCCTGGGAGAAATGGGAAAAAGTAAGCAGTTGAGTGAGAAGGTGTTTAAAGATTAGGGAGGCCTGCATTTGAAATTAGCTGTGTTTGCTGCTCCTGGGGGTAAACAGGGCAGGACAGGCTCATTTGTCATAAGCTGAATCCTTAAAGGTGGCGCAGACTCGGCCGTATACTAGAGCAAATGTCAGCTCAAGTAATGGTTGTGGTGTGGCGAGGAGGTTGGTGGTGTGGGTGATGAATTGCTGTTGATAGCGTCTCATCGCCATATGTTGTTTTATGTGATGCAGCCATTGCTGATGCTGTTGAAATTGAAATGACCATGGTAGTAAAATGCACAGGTTAGTATCATAACTGTCGTTTTTTTGTGTTTCCATTACCAAAAGTTATGGATTGTACCAAGAGAAGACTTCCAGCTTGACTTTTGTCAACTCTCTGTCGAGGCACACTGTTCTGTTAATGAAAGATCGGCTGAAAACACAGCAGAGGGCACAGCCAGAGTCATCTCGGCATCTGGTGTAGCATCTCCCAGCTTTAATTCACAGTCTTTCACTGCCTGCAGCCTTTTCTCAAACAAGGCCTGTCTTGTCTTGTGAAAGTAATGATAAATAAGAACAAAACAAGGAGGACGTCAGCAGTTTGTTGATCTGACAGTAATGGAGCCTGGTCAATCTATGATATATTTCATAATCAAAATATAAATACATTTCATCTGAGATTTTTAATATAACCTGGCAAGGATCATCTTTTCCTGGTTCTTAAAGCTGCTTTAGACTAAAATTATGCGGTTTTTAATGTATTTTTGTAATTACCCCCTTAACTAATAAATCCATATTAATCACATTGTGTTAATATTTTGTTAAAGTACCAATACTCATCCTTACAATATTGTTGCAGTGTTGATATCAACATGGTCAAAAATAGCATTTATAAAGAGCTTTATGCAAACTATTGTAATGTACTGTATACCTTGTATCGTGTACGGCCTAAAATGATTGTGACCATAATAAGACCATACCCCCCAGCCTTATGAAGCCTAAGTATGCTTGAGGCAGTGTGTTAGCACATTAAGCAGCTCTTCAAGACCAAGGAAAGTCTCCTCTTTTGTTTGCCTACTGTTGGAAAAGTGCTTGTCCCCAAAACTCTCCTACCTCTCTTACCATTTGCAGTGGAAAAGCCAGCACATCTTAGGTTTGGATTTGGTTACATGTGGTTACCAAAGATACTAGACCGAAAGCACTTTTGCGGAAACATGACCTTATTTGAATGTTAACTAAACCCGTCTCCAGTCATAGGATGTAAATTGTATTAGACCGAAAGCACTTTTGCGGAAACATGACCTGAATGTTAACTAAACCCGTCTCCAGTCATAGGATGTAAATTGCAGCAACTTTCGGCAGTAAATTTGCATTATTTCCAGGGCCAAGTGTTAGCAAATCCATTCATTACAATAGCTTCTGGGGTTTAAGTTGAAAGACCAAAGCAAATTAACTGTGACATTTTTATGTACGCATTTGTTTTTCTTTGAAGCATTTCGATTTTTAATGTTAAACTTAAAAATGCTCTTTCGTAAGAATAAACAAATACATACGCTTTGCAACAAAGCAATACCTGTTTATCCGAATATATTCCATCAATCTTCTTTAGTTTCTTGCCTTTCATGTATCCTGCAGCTATAGCATGATATCATCTAGCATTTGTAGCCATCCAGTAGGCTACCAATCCAGAGCTGTAGTGGTGATGGAGGGTGTCAACCTGGAATATCATAAACATCGGTAGGAGATGGTGTTTAAACAACTCACTGACCTTAATTGGCTAGTAATTTAGTTATATCAACAGCTGCTATTTGGAAATGTGAAGTCGGCTTTCATACCTCTGTCAGAAATCAAAAACTCCTTGTTTAAAAATTACAGATTGTAAATAGTATTGAAACATCATCATTATCATTGTTGTATGAGAATAGAAGACTTAACAGGTGCAGTAACTATAACTACGAGGAGGGGTGGGTGTGAAGTCAGCAGAGTCCTGACACCATCATGTTTGCACTGTTTTAACAAAGGCTCGGTAAGAAGATAGAAGCTGCAGCTATAAGAATCTCTATGTCCGAAACACATCAGTGTCGGTACTAGCTGGATTCGTGAGGCACCTCCTATTTGGAGGATCAACATGTGGTCATGATTTGCATTTAGCATTTCATTAACAAAGACTTTTCAGCACCCAAAATGCTGATCCCTGGTTCTGAGTGATGTAGCCTTGAACAATAAAACTGTAACTTTTGCATTATGTATGTGAGTATTGTTTGGTATGCTAATAGCCTATTGTCTTTTTTTTTTGTCCCCCATGACATCTGGCTGCTCTCAGCTCAGTGGTGCATGAACTCCTGAACGAGACAGTAACACAACAAGGGAAGAAGGACTTTTCTTTTGTACCCTATAAGTAAATCCTTCACTGAATGTTTTTGAAATGTAACAGAAATAATTGTCTTAAAGTTAGTTTAAGAATATTAGTAGGTCTGATATAGCAATCATTGATCAAATATGTCTAAAATAATCTTTATTGTTCTACATATCAGATTCATTCATCTTTAAAAACAGCCTTAGCAAACTCTTTATGTTATCAGCCCCTACAAACATATCACAGATAACAATTATCCCTCTTATTTTTAACCAGCCCCTTATCACTTAATGTGTCATCCTCTGGTACCAGAAAATATGCTCATCAGCAGAAACCACTGCCGGATAGACAAGCAAATCTTAAGTTTGCCTCTGAAGTAAATCTGGATCATTACCCTCGAACTAACTACGCCAACTAGCTGACTCACAGTATGTTATTTGATCAACCGGCGGTGTGATGTCAGGAATTATAGCTTGCAGACAGACTGAATCCGACAGTTCCTGAAAAACAAAACACTTTTTTTCTGTCTACTGTTGAAAACTTAAGTGTTTGCATTTCTAAAACCAGCAAGTTAAAAATGTACACAGCGTAATTCCAATAAACACATTATTAATACACAACTCTCTTTATAAAGATGCAATCTTGAGTATAATGAGCTGAGATAAGATGGTATGCAGCTGTTGTAGCAGTCTGTTTTTTCATGCTCAATAACCACATGCAGACTAACAAAAATAAAGGTCTATCAGTGTTAGTCAAACACACAGCCCCGTTTTCTGGTTGCAAATGCACCTTTTATGCAGGATAGTAATAGGTTAATAATCAAACGGAGGCACTTTGATTCGCTTGTTTTCATGTAAACATGTCGGAAGCCCAATTGTGGGACAAGTGCAGTAACAATAGCTGTCAGATTATTAATTTAAGACGACGCCACTTTGAGATTTCTGCACACACTTATTTCGTTTTCTTTGATTATTGGTGCTAGAGCAATAAAAATAGTTTCTCATTATTCTTCAGTTGGTAATCTTTTCTATATGAAATCACTTTAAGCTCATGAAAGGCCAAAGGTGGCTCTGCATGGTTTTAATGCCACACAATGATGGCAAATCCTACAAATAGGACTAAACTAATTGAATTCCTGTGGTATACCGCTTGCTATAGATTTGTCCTTGAAAATAAGGTCCTTATCAGTCATCAGATATCGGGAAGAATGAACCAAAACAGTAAAGTTAGGAGTAAAACCAAAACAGTGAGCTGAAAAAGCTAAAATGTTGCAGATGAGAGGAAAATTGGGGGTGATAATTGTCTTTATCACTAAATGCGTCCATGCTTATCTGGGATGGGGTTGCAGCAGCAACAGACTGAGCTGGGTATTCCGGACATCCACAGCAACAATTTCCACTTTCAACTTGGGGATCCCAAGACATTCCCAGGCCAGATGGGATGTATAATTCCTCCGGCGAGTTCTGAGTCTACCATGTGGTCCCTTCACAGTTGGGCATGCCCAGAAGACTTCCAAATGGAGACGTCCGGGACTCTTCTTAACCAGATGCCCAAACCACCTCAGTTGGCTCTTTTCAACTCGGAGGAGCAGTGACTCTGATCTGAGCTTTGCCCAAAAGGGAACTCATTTCCCATTTCTGAAATCTTGTTCTCTCACTTACTAGTCAATGCCACGTAGATCAGGGTTGGAACATAGATTGACTGATAACCTGAGAGCTCCACCTTCCAACTCAGTTCCCTCTTTGCTACGGTCTTCTGGTATAGCTTCCGCATTACAGCTGATCCTGTACCAAACAGTCTGTCCATCTCATGCTCCGTTCTAACGTCACTTGGGAACAGGAGGCCAAGATTCACGACTTCTCCACTTGGGGCAGCAACTCACCCCTAATTCAGGGAGAATGCTCAACTCTTTTGCGGTAGAGAACTCTGGCCTCAGACTTGCAGTTGCTGATCCTCGTCCCAGCCGCTTCATACTTGCAAACTGCTCGAGTGCATGTTGAAGGTCATGCACTTATGAAGACAACTGAACCACATCATCTGCTCAAAGCAGAGAAGTAATTCTGAGGATCCCAACCCTGACACTCTCCTCTCCTCAGCTGCACCTTAAGATCCTGTTTATGCGTATCACAAATAGGATCGGGGATTCGGGGCATCCTTGGAGGAGTTCAACACCCACAGAAAACCTGTTTGAGCTTGAATGTAAACAGAGTAAACCCTGGAGTAGCTGGAACACACTTTCTAGTCCCGTTTTTTGAAAATGGAATACACCACCCTGGTCTGCCACTGCTTAGGTACTGTCTAAAACCTTCTCATGACATCGAGACATTCCAACAATTCCCAAAGCCTTCATGGTTGTGTTAATATTTATGTTTCATTATATTTAGTAAAATATCTCAAAAGTCAGTTTAATTTTTATAAAGCAATGTAAAGCAATGTAATTTTCTTTTAACAGAATCTTCTCATGAATCAGTAGAGCAGTTGATTGATCATTTAATGGGAGGATGCACATTGTAAACACTGTGATTAACACTTCCCGATAATAGTTGTAATCCTGTCTATAATGTACCGATGATTTGCATTGATTACGACACTGATCACTCTCCGGTCAGTGTTTTCTATTTCTTCTTAAAGCTATAACTCTGCAGAACAGACAACAGTCCAGCAGGGGGAACAAGTGGAAGTGCAGCAACCATGCGTCAATTTAACGATTAAGATTCTTTTCATGACGTTTGTGAGCGTCGCTGGTGCTGCTGATCTTAGTCTGGACAGCGGCTCTCGGTTTTCAAAGGCTTGGTGATAAGCTGGGTTACTGAGCGCTCCTGCTGTGTGTGTGTTTTGGTGCAGCTAGCCTGACAGCAGGACGATGGCACGACAGCTGTGTGTGATGAAGCGCTCACAGCAAGCTGACCATAGTGATGAGAAATGCACTGCTGCAGCAGACATTCCAGGTCCCATGTGCAAAGGATCACGCACCCTCACAGGCACAATACATTTAAATGATTTTAGGGGACGCTCACAGCATTTAATTTATCAAGTAGTTTTTGTTTTTGTTGAACTTGCCACTGTGTTTAAAATTCATGTGATGCTATTCAGGCTTAATCCCTTCCTTAAACTGTCAGTGATATTGACCAAACTTTCATAAATGTTGCTGTGCAAAATTGACCAGTTTAAGAAGATTTCACCCCAAGGCGAAGGATTATCATGTCCGTTACTATGCCACAGGTTGCATGTAGCTCCTTTGGCCATCGACACAGTGATTCAGACTTCAAGCTTGTCACTCAAGCCTAATCTCGCTGTCGGATCAATATGATGTTCGGAGCCGTCTCTTGGGTGTTGTCCTCCAGAAGCCCCTTGGCAGACATTCGGTACTCAGAGGCTGTTTGTCTTTAGTAGCAAGACAGATAATGAGAGCGGTTAGTGTGGCAAAATGACCAAGTGGTAGGTAAGTTCATCCATCTTCACTTGACTAAAATAGACAGAAAATAGTCTGGCATGAAACCAAATGCAAGGTACTGTGTTAGTGGGTGTGTTGTGCTTCAGGTGCTAGAAAAACACGAAAGACTAAAACACTATGAAAGAGAAAATACAATACCTCAGGAAAATTTTCACCTTGAGAATTGTTTAATGTTTTAGCATTTAGCACATTTGTGATGCACCTATACAGCAAACAATATTCTGCAAATCTCTTGGCCAGTGCTTTACATTAGCGAACCGAGGTGTGATAAGATGAATTAAAGACATGAAAACACAAGTAGCAGGACAGTTTGAGTTAAGCTAGTTAAGTTACCTTACATACCTGGTCAGATTTGAACAGAAATGCTACATGAAAAACTAAGGAATCGTCAGAGTTAGAGGGCTTCATCAAAAAATTTAAATTTAAAAGTTATTCAAGTACAAAGTCTCATAGTTTTTATTCTGGACGGACAGACCAGCAAAACTAACTAAGTAACCAACAAAAGTCAGGTGTCACTTAAGTCTATTTGCTCTTGTTGTAGAACACATTAAAGGGCTGTACAATCAGATTGGGCCATGCATTTTTTGTTGTTTATTTTTGGGGGTTTTTTTTTGTGAAAAAATCTATATATATATTACAGGTAGAGCCTGACAGATATATTAGTTGGCCCAAATTTTGTGCAGAAAATATCGTCTCAAGATATATCGCTATCGACATCAATGTTATCAATATTGGTCAATATCAAAAAATGTAGGTTTTAAAGAATACAATGTAGAAAAGAAGCTTAAGATGATTTATATTCAATGAATTTCCAATGAAGTTTACTGTTTCAGTCCACTGCTGTAATTTAAGGCAATAATAGTAATATTATACACATTAATAATCTGTAAAATATTCTGCCTATCTTTGTTACAAATGTTTGGTAACCCCATTTGAGAGATTTACACAAATGATATTGAATGAATTGATATTCATATATAAATCCTTCATATACTGAACTTTTTACTTCTTTATATCAGTCTCAGTACTAGTCCCCACAAAACTGCATATCGGTCGGGCCCCAATTTTAAAGAGTTTAATTTCTTTAGAGGGATACTTGTGATCAGTAAAAGAATAAAGTAATGGATGGATGTATAATGTGATAGTATTGAATACGTCTGTCAAATGGGCATTTATGCCTGAAGATGGTCTTGTTCCATTAATAGGTTTTGCATGAAATATGACAGCGCAGCCAACATTAAAAAGAGCCATTTTCAGGAGCGTGAAAGGCTTACAGACAGCTTGATTGATAGAGAAGTGACCTTGCAGAGTAGCTAGGCCCATCAATATGACTTCTTCATCCAAATGAATGAGACGCATTTAAACTAGTTTAACTGTGCTGTGTGGCACGTTCAGCATAGTGCTTACTATGGGCTGTAATCATTGTGTTTTCTGTCTCACCTGGAGACGACAAAAGCTTTTTTTTTTTTAACTTCCAAACTGGATTCATAGTCTATGTATTGACGTGTGACATAATGTGACCCATCCAACCAATGATGTCATTCGACTTGAAGTTGGCAAATAAGATGGCTTTTATATCAAGTGCGGATCCCTAAGGGCTCTTGCAGGTGAAATATGAGGCCTTGTTATTTTGGTACTGCGGAGACCACCACAACCTACTGAAAAACTTCTCAGTGTAAAAAAGAAAAATGTCCTGGAAGGATTAGGTTTGCCACCACTGCCCTTGATTTCATTAAATATGCTTTGCTTTTGTAGAACGTCTCTGTTGCTACCTGAATCTTACTGATGAGATAAACTATAAACAAGTCCCACAAATTAAATTAGCAAATATGTTGTCCGTGTCCTCAAGAATGACTCATAGACGTGTCGTCCGACAACAATAATCTGCCCGTTATGATGAGGAAACAACTGCAAAAAATGATTAAAAGCTAAATGTTGATTGTTAAAAAGAGGAAACTGTAATCTGCTGTGTTAAGATCTCGCTGACCTCCTCCTTGAACTCATCTGTAAGGTTCATACTCGGACTAGTAGCAAGGTAGCCTGAAGGGCATTCTTGGCCTGTGTCTGAAATCACTATATAGGGTTTTTGACCCTTTTGTACTAGTGTACTAATGTATAGTGTGGAATGATAAACCTTATATAGTGCACTCAAAGCACCCCATAATGCATGAAAAGTATAATCTGTAGTCATTAGGGAAATTCTATATAGGGAGTGATTTCCTTCTTGTTTTTCTTCTGACCAGGAAATCTGTCTTCCCGTGCGTGAAAATTTACCAGACTTTCCACAGAGGTCCAGTCCTTTGCCATTTAAAACTTTAGACACCATAAATCAACGTTGTGTGTTACAACTTTACATCTTTCACCAAAATGGGGGCCCAATTCACCAAAAAATCTCAAAAATGTCATCATTCAGTCTTTGCTTCGTTGACACCAAACATGCCACACAGCATCTTCAGACTTTGCTCCACAAGTGACAAGTGCCTCAAAATATTTGTCTATAAACAGAACTGTTACAGATACTATAACGCTAGTTTGCTAATTAAATCTCCAATTTCATGAAAATAATTAAAACATGTTGATATCATTATTGTGTAAACAATCAGTCGTTTTAAAAATAAATTACAGACATCTCTTTATACACGAAGTACACTATTTCTCAGAATTTTATCTTGATTGCTGAATATTTCAAACTATAGTTTAAAATGTTCATGGCCCCTGCTGATTGTCTACATCACAGTGTGAAGCCAGCTGGTTCTTGAGTTTACAGGTATCTCAGTGAGATCATCACTTGCCCTCGACGTCAAAGATTGTGGGTTTGAGGCCCTGGTCCATGCAGGACCCCCTGCATATGTGTCCCCTGCTCCTACACACCAGATTCAAAGTATAAGATGGTCATTGAGCCTGATAACGTGCCATGCCATCACTGATGTACTTCATTTGGAGGCCAATAGAGACACTTTAGTCCGTTCTGCCCCGCAAATTCTGTATATGTTTCTATGTATATATGTTTATATATTTACTTATACTGTTATATTATATATTCTATACTCTATATTCATAGATTTAGATTTAGATTTAAGTCACCTAGTTCCTTTTTAGCTTATTTTGTATGCCCTCTTTTTTTCCTAATGTTTACTTGCTGCACCCTGGATCTGAGAGAAACGCAATTTCAATCCTCTGTATGTATCGAATATATGGCAGAATTGACAAATAAAGGTACTTTGACTTTGACTTTGACTAATGTCCGGCTACACTTTTTACAGACATGGATTCTGAAAGCTATACACCACAAATCTCAGAATCTTTCTCAAGACATCTTCCTTTCATTTATGGTCAAAGGAAGGAACAGTGGGGATTTTGTCTGCCCAGATAGCTATTGTTGCAGCATAAGTTCCCCATTTGTTGTTTTCATAATAAAGAGTGAAGAGCATAATTCCCATTGACTGTTTTGGCATCGATGGACATTATTAATCAGTGAGTGAAGCTGTTGTTTCATCAGTTTTTGGCTTGCTACCAGCCAGCTAATATGTGATCGATTGACTTTATCATTGGATCACACTTTTCTCTTGTAGGCTATAATAATTGCGTTAGCCTATTTATTGATAGAAGTCATTTAAGAGCTTTGATATAAATGTATCATTTATTGCTGCTTACAGAAACCATTATTGATAAGTACATCTTATGAGTGAACGGAAGTGAACAATTTGAACCCACCCAGGAGCCATAGAGTTTCTGATGCAGTTAATACACATTCTGCAGCTGTTTACTGTATACAGGGTCAAAACCTGGAGGTCAAACTTTGGTTTGCAGGCCACAAATGCATCCTACATCATCTCACGCTGTAGGTGAGACTTAGATGCATTCCCTTTCCCCCAAGGCTACTCAGGTAATCAAAAAAGAACAGTTCAATATTTTGGTTGCTGATTAGGGCCAGGACACGCATGTAATAATACAAATTACAGACAAAAGACAACTAGAAGAGGTTCTAATGTGTAGTGGTAAGATTTCCCACTTTGAATTGCAAAATCTCACCTGGTTTAGTTGCCGTTTTTACGTGTTGTCCTCGCCGAACCTCTGCACTCCTGCTCTATCTTCCCTCTTTAACCCTTGACAAAAAACATCAAATCCTCTACAAATGAGAGGTGTCGAAATTCATCCTCTGCTTATTTTGACGCATCAGATCTTTCAGCTCAGGATTAGAGACTCCGTTTGAAGCGTCTGTCGCACACTGGGCGGATAAGAATAGACTTTGTTAAGCTCACAGGGTCAACGTATCTAAATTAAAATAAAGTGACTAAAGTGTGCACACACACACACTTGGATCCTTGCATCTGCCACACAAAAAAAGCACGCTGTACCTATTTTTCCACAGAGATGTCGTCTCTGGAGGACAGCACTTATTAGTGCATGATTGACACCGCTGGAGTTTCTTACGTAATCCTTAGAGGGACCAGGACTTTGTTTTTTGCTCACTTTCTCTGTCATCTGAGTTTAGCTGCGGCGGATGAGTGTTTTTTTCCCCCTTTTGGTTCAGCTCCCAGGGCCAAATGATTCAGAGATGCTGTCACATGACACAAGATAATATGTGGACGGTCATACTGCAGCATGACAGCAAAGGGATCTGCTCAATTACATTGCAGCACAGCGTTCCTGCGCATCCAAGGACAATGACTGCAACTTAAAACAGCACTGCGTGTTTGAATGTGAATAGTTGCTTATGTTTGGACTAATAATGTCTGTATGAACATCTCTATGTAAGTGTGTTAGTGTGAGGGAGTGTATGAATATGTTACGGTCTATAAAACTCAAGTTGGATGCACTTTTTAGTTTGTTTGATCTGCGCACCCTAGTTGTTGTTAGAAGTTGGAGAGAATGTGAGGATAATTATCTCCTTGACTGAATCAAAAATGAAGACCAGAGTTGCCAGATGCGCGCCATGTGCTCCGTTTTGTCTTTAGCACTCTGTAAAGTGTTGTTGTGAGTTGTTCTCTGAGAGCCGGCTCAGACTTGGTGTTAACATCCGTCCTGAGCGATCTGATCACAAGTGGACAGCTTTAAGTGCAAGTGTGAATGTACTCAAGACACACTGAGGATGCATTTAGGATCGTCGCGTTTGGAGGTGGTCTTTTAGCTTTGTGTGTGGCAACGTGTCCTGAGTCAAACTGAACGACGGCCGACTCAACCAACAAAAAGAAGCAACAACAACAACAGGCAGTGTAATGCAAATTATGTGTTTGGGCTGTCTTACCTGCCAAGGTAAGCAGCAGATGTTGTCTCTTTTTCGTTGGATTTCACCACTAAACTAGAGTTGTTATTTTTGCTAAATGGGAGCATTAAATGGGAGACATTAAGTTGTTTGTTTATTGTTTATTTTGGCATCAACCAGCTGTGTCAAAAGCATCTTACCTGAACACATTTAGCCTCAAACACACATTCACCTGATAAATCACTACAATAAACATGTATAATTTTAATAATTTAAGACAGTAAACAATATCAAATTGGTTACCAAATCCTCCTTAAATAATCTCTTTATTTATGTGAGTTGTTAACTAGAAGAACATTTAGTGTCAACTTAAGTCGCAAATGATAAATTCTAAATAAGTCAGGCTTTCTTTATTCACGTAAAGAAATATCTGTTTGACCCGGTGCTGCACGTCATTAATCGCAACATTAAAAACACACACAGTTGAAGTCTTTGAAGTTAATACCTAAAATACGTTTCCAGCCAGGCTGCAAATCCCTCATGTCAGCAGGACAGCACATAAACTGTTTTAAAGTGAGCACTTCAAGGATTTTTGGTTATAAGTCCTTGCAGTCAACTGAGTTCACTAGTTACTGCATCACTATTCTAACTTAACTTACTTGATAGAGAGACACAAAAGACTTTTCTCCAAGGCATTAAGCTGTATTTTTATGTTTCTGGGATGTATTTATAAGATTTGTTTTTAATTTCAAGTTCTACGTCATTATGCTCTTAATCTTTAAATGCCTGCCTATTTTTGGCAGAACACTTTGGGGAAGTAATGGCCTGAACGTAAATACTTCAACCACCATTATGACAGGTATATTTCTATGAGACAGTAGTGCGTAGCCCTGGCTTGGCAGTAGAAGGCCACTCATCGCAGCTTTTTTCTGTATTTATTAACGCTCGACTGAGCCCTCAGACAGGCTGGTGTTCTCATAAATGTACTATACATGTCTGTGTTCAGCATGTTAGTCTTTTCCAGGGCAGGAAGAACAGGGAAAGATCAGCCTGGCCATTCATGTGTATTTAGGCAGAAGGAACAACAGCCGGTCGCATTCTGTAGCGACTACAGTGACTTCTATCTTCCTCTCCCCGTTTAGAACGACCATGCAGAATTAACGTGCCTGCTCCAGACCTTCCCGTGCAAAGCAGCAGCACTCACATACACAATTTAAACAGCGTACACGCCGTACAACAGGAGGTGCACACACACAGCACATGCACATTGCATAAGTCCCCATCATGAATATAGACAGTAATGAGCTTTTCCTCTGTATCTGGGTTCACGCCACTGAGAGGGGATTGTCCCTTATGGCAGCGGTGGCTCTGTCACCAAATGAAGATATGCGCTTCATCTAAAATTGAATATCACCCTGGCTGGGATCCATAATTCATTATCTAAGTGAAGACGTGACTCTCGTGAAGTGGATGAGATTTAAGGGCTCAGTGAGAGCGGTTGATAGAACAACAGCCCACACCAGGTGCCCTCATTCACACAGCAGCTGAACTCACTCCCTCTGTCGCTCCCACATCCGCTCTCAGAGGTGAGGTTCAAGGCTCGTCACTCCAGGAGGTTATCGCCGTCTTCTAAAAGAGCTGTCTTAGTCCCAGTCATTTAGTGCTTGTGCTAATAAGCGTGAGGAAGCACTTAAAAGCTCTCCATTCACGCTGTTTGACACCGTGCCATAGGTGATGCACTCTATATTGTACAGTAAGTAAAGGAGACATGCTTGGGTGTCACAGTTGGGTTTTTATCACAGTCATGGGTTCCCATGTTTTTCATAATATAACAATGATAGTATATTATCAACTAAATAGACAGTGTAGATGTGTTCAGCCACATTATGTAATAAGAGTCTGCAGCCATGCTGGCAGCACTGTGAGGATGTTCTGTGCGTAGTGTGAGTGATACGACAATTCCGCTCGGCCTTGCTTCCAAATTTTCTTACCCTCTCTGCAGCAAAAATGATCCTGCGGCCTTAAAAGCCTTTTCCCCATGAAACAACATTACAAAATGGACATCTGTGAAATTGTTGACAGGAGACCTCAACCTGAATCTCAACCTATTAAGAATTTTTGATTCAAGGAGGTTTGATATTTGTTGCATGACTAAGAAATATCTGTAAACCTGAACACTAGTTTTGCATCTAGGTCTTAGAAATCTGCTTCTAAATCAATGCTTTGAGCAAAATGCTTCCATTAGTATGCAGAAATGCACACAGTTAATTGGGAAAGACATTACTAGTGCTTCTCAAAAAAGTGGAATAAAGTGGAAAAGTTTGTATTTTTGTAATTTAGTTAGAATAAACTTTACATATTCTATATTCATTATAAATAAAGTGAAATTTTATTTATTATGGCTTACACA
>KV751321.1:18342278-18355584 GCA_001698575.1 Mola mola | reverse complement strand
TGAAAAGTGCTCCAGAATTTCCTAGAGTGATAATTTCCCCGATAAAATCTGTCCGATGCCTGCCAGACTTCTACCATGACAACTAGTTCTGGCAAAGCCTCTTGCCCCATAATTAGCACCGCGCTCCAACGAGGAGCCCTCTTTGCCTACAACCTGACAGTGGCCTTTCACATCACGGTCAGTGCGTTGGTTCTCCATTCGCACCCATTTCTGTCTTTACGAGTACCACCGTTCTGCTTGCCCAAACCCACCTTTTTCATCCAACATTTGTGAAGTCTTAGATCAGTACAATGATCATCATCACAATTACTTACACCCACCATGATATATTGAGATCATAAAGTGTATTTGTAGGCTATAAAATAATTTTCCAACCCTAAAAGAAACATGTCTCCCAGCATTGTGCTTATTCCAAAGGAAAACCACCATGCTGCTGTTAAATTAGCCATTGCTTCCTGTGAAAGAGTGCCTCTTTAGTATGGAGGTGGGAATGGACAAAGGCGGCTTGGGGACTGAGGGCTCAGCAAGATTTGTCACATTTTGACACTCGCTTTGCTCCAGTAACCCGTTTCACACAAGGTCAACGTAATCCACCACATTTCTGCAGAGAGACAGCTCCTGGAGTGGATGGGAGGATCGAGGTCGATGTGCAGCTGGCGTCTTTTGTGTGAACCAGAACTGTACAGGTAGAGACGGTAGGAAGACGTCACAATATTGTCATGCATCGGATCTGTGCTATCAAGAGTGTTATTTTGTCTTTTCCACTATCTTCTCTGGTTATTTATAAAGCAAGCCAGATGGAACGCATTAAAATCCTGAAATAATATTTTTAAAATAAGAAGCAGAGTGACTTTACCTTTCACAAGCTCTCACACCAGGACCGCACTCACAGAGCAAGCTGCAAAGCTGAAAAGTAACTTTGAGCAGCTGTCTCAACTCCATACTCTGTGGCATTATCACCTCCCCTTGGGATGCTCTGATTAACTATTCCTAACCACAGAGATTTATGTGCTGCTTCTTTTACATAATTCCTGATCTCTGCTGCCATGAATATTTCAGATGAAAGTGGAGAAGTGAGAAGGCATTGTGCTGGAGAGGTTTGAGAGATGAGTGAAGACATCTTGCCTTGTCTTTGTTGAAGGTTTGTGACCTGAAGTAAATATTTGTTTTATAATTAGCCCACTTTTCACCTGGAAAGAAGCTGAGTGACCCCAAGCAGAAGTTCACTATGACTGGGTAGGGGTGGGTAGACTGGCTGAGAATGGACTCTTACTGTGTTTTCCCATTTAGGTTGCAGTTCTGTACTACTACACTTCTGTAACCTATATTAACTAGATTTTCTACCAGACGGCCAAGCAGAGGCAGCTGGTTCTGGCTATGTGCTCAAGCCTCTTGCCTGAATGCTGAAACCCTGCAAGGCCAGGATGGAGAGACAAATGGAAATAACAAAATGTGTTAGTATAAGCAACGTTTCAATTAGGTAACTCCCAAAAAGTGGTATTGGGCTACAGTATGACTAATTTACCCTTCCCCTTCATTTATATCATGTGGTCCAAAATACCAAATATCCCCAAGAAAGTTGGTTTCTGTCATCTGTTTAGGTTGGATTTTTTATGATCATTTTGGTTTAGTTAGTTGATATGATAAAAATTTGATGAAATGTCATGCTTGACAGCGCCGGTCTGTTAAAGATTAGGTGGGCGTTTGCATGCGCATGAGTTTGATACTGTGTCCCTGCTGCCCAATCGCTCCTGGGGACTCTCTTTTGGGTAATCTTGTAAAACTCTCACATCCACTCGCTTCATGTTACAGCGTAGGTCTTGTGTTTCCATCAAAGATTCAAATATACTTACTTTATGTAAGGTATTCAGAGGGGTTTTGGTGGTGGCTTTTTTGTCTCTGAAATTTGAAAATCCTGGCTGTCACATGAAATAGTCACATGATTTTGGGTTGCAGCTAAGCCATCTTATGCCTTCATGCATTTTCAATCTCAGCCTCTAAATCTTTCACACCAACTCCTTTTCTCTCTGCCTGCTTTATTTTCCTCTTACCATCTCTGTCTGCTATGAAAGTCATTGATTCAGCCCTTCTAGCAGAGAAAATGTCTCTGAAAAAAAAGGACACGAAGGGTTAGTTGAGACCCTGAGGGCCTATTCATACATATACAATGATAAATGGTTTGCTAAAGTCTCCTGGGTCTAATGTGTTTGTTTAATGTCCCAGATTTATGCAGACCGTGAATAGCTTTCAGAGTAAACTGTTTATTGTGCCTGTTGTTGCTGTTCAGTTTGGTTTTGTCCTATTAAAGATGGATGCGTGGCTTTTGTGAACTTTTTGCCGTTAAAGATGTAAAATACTTGCTTGATCCCGATTCAACTTCTTACACAATAATCGTTTGTCAGAGATGAATCATTTTGGACCAACTTATCACATTTGCAACATTCAAAGTTTAAATCAGATTTAAAGCTACAGAATTCCCTGATTTTTAAAGCCACCTACCACATAAGTTTGTCGTTATTTAAGCTGAACTCAATGTAGATACTCTCTTAAGTTATGTCCGACTTGTACTTGTATAAAATCTGCTCTGTTTTACTAAATTAATGGGCTACTTCGAAACAAGACAGGCTCCCATTTCCTTCTTGAGAGCTTTATTTATTGGAAGCAAACATGTTCCGGTTGTTCAGGTTAATCCAGTTTTACTTTGTTTTGGATTTGAGACAATGGAAGATAAGTGAAATAGATGGTGTAATTGGTTTGTCAATTTTGCACATGCACAGGCATGGAAAGTGCATTCAGATCTGCCAGGCGTTGTAATGTTCCTTCAGGGTCACTCGGACAATTCAGAAAAACAGAGACAATTTTATTTTTCATGAAAAAAATCTTGTCAATTCAGAAAAACTAATTTTTTTTTTTTCCTCATGTAAATGCGATACACTTCGGTGGCCATGTATAGTATTCTTCTTGAAATTTAATTCGGTTTAAATTAAGTACAAAGATGAACCTTGTATGAAAGTTGCTGGTCTTGGCAGGCAGATTTTGTTACCTGACTTTGTTACCTAACTTTGCTTTGCTAAATTAACTTAGTTTGTTGGTGATATTTCAAGCGTATTGATCGTCTCTCCTTGGCATTGAAGGAAATGCATGCAGAATTGCCAAAATGTCAAACTTTTCTTTTATGTATTTGCAAAACACATAAAAGACAACGACACATCTTCACATTGCGATGATTCATTCATTCATCCATTATTAAACCGAGCAGAATCAATAAACACACATTTATTTAACAGTGTATCTGCTGGACTACATAATGGACTGTTAAGTGGTCAAACTTGACCCGTCTTTTGTCACATTGTGGACCAAAATCTACACTCCTGACTGTGCAGTTTTTTGTTTTTTGTTTTTCTTTTGCACCTCTGAATGACCTCAGTTAAAGACGTATAATAGCGATGACACGTGCGCAGGCCTTAATTTAGACATTCATCAAAGAGAGATTAAACCGAAGGCCGCTATCTCCAGATCGGGAAGTGTGATGAAGAGACTGAACGACGTGACCTTTGACCCGTCAACCCAAAGGCACAAATGAGCTACAGCTGGAACGGATGTGGCTGTGGATAAGCTGAGGTTTAGTCTCTGCAGAGAGCCAGAGATCTTCACTTATTTCCACACTGACAGACGGTTTTCCTTGAGCTGATTGGCAGAGAGGGCGTGGTGGACTGAGCTGTCCAGGGTCCTGACCTTTGGAGCTATTGAGGAGTGGAGCATCTCTGAGCGCTCCGCCAAGACTTTATAGACCGAGCGGCACATCAAACACAGCTATTCGGATGGTTTTATCTAAGTGGAGTTGGATTGAGGTCAATTCTTTATTTCACATTCATATTGCAATCTCATATTCATGAAAATTCAAACCACCCCTCAATAGAGAGCACAGTGATTCTTGTTTTTGGCTCTCATGCTTTTTTTCAGGATGATGTCTGAGCCAATTTTTTTTGATTTGTCACGTGATAAATTGTCATCCATACATACCAAATGCAGGAAACAATGATTTTGTTCTGGCAGATCTCGTGAGACTGGCCTCCGTGTTATTGCCTCCCGGGAGCATTGTTCTTATTAATCAGGAAGCTATTTGTGATGCCGCATTAAACTCTCGGATGTCTAAAATGTGACAAATGATGATTACCTGGGGGGAATCGATGATGATCACTGTACTATTAATGGTCCCCGCTCGGGAACAACATCCATCGACGTACGATTGTGGCAGAGAAGGAGCTTTAATTTCGAACTAGCTTTGTGCCCGGTGATTTACTTACTTAACCCAGTAAAACAAAACATAATAAACAGTCGCATTTGTGGCCTCTTTTAACTTCAAGCAGTGTAAACAAAATAAACCTGACAGTGTGTTTTCCAGCCACAGTGAGCAGCTGGTGAGACAGGGTTTGTGGTGCTGAATCACAGATAGAAAGAGGGGAAAAACGGCGTGATATACTTGATAGTGCGTGGATGCTGTAGAATAGTGAGTTCCCTCAGGGTCAGAAACATACTCTTACTGATCACTTATAGCCCTTGGCCTCTCTCAGGTTACTGAGGGGCAATGAGCTCAGTGGCATTGACTGCCATGTGTGTGCGCCCATGTGTTCATTCACCTCGTCACGTCTCTCCAGGGGGGTAAAAAAATCCATATGTCACCTGCGATTTATGGCCTGCTTCTTGCATGTTCCCACTCACAGTATGAATAAGTTATCATGTGAGTGTGCTTTGAGATGTTTAGATGAAGGATTTAATGTCTGTGTGTCGTGTGTGTGAGCTCAGCTGTGCAGAGCACACAGGGGCCAGAGGGGTGGCCTTAACTTATGCATGAAGTAGTGGTTTTCCAGCTCATCACTGATTTGATTTGCCACGTGAGATCACTCCTGAGATCTGTCTGGTTGCATAAATCATGCTGGCAAAAAAAAAAAGACACCATCAGAGTAAAAATACTTGTGTGGATGTTTTGTTTGGTAGAATATATTTGAACCTTTACTTTATCAAAGGAGCATTTTTCACACTTTTTTCCTCAAATGTTTTAATTTTTTTGCTGAAGACTATTTGTGTCCTTTGATTTACTAGACAAAGGGATGCCTATTTGCAATATAATTTATTTTTTTATTTATTTATTTTTCATTTTGAATATTATTGGATCTCCGAGATAGAGAGCAGAATAATCTGAAACCAACAAATTCATAGTACAATGTGATATAAAGACCAATAAAATGATGTAAACAGCCACAAACAAAACCATGATAAACGTAAGTACAAAATATGGTATTTATCTTAAAACTGGGAACTAAAGCCACGCTATGATGCCAGTGCTTTAAATATTGATTCAACAAACAAATTGTCGGACTTAGGTTTTCACAAGAATTGTGTCTGCAACACTTGCTGGTGTCAGATGTGGCCAGGGTTAGGGTTAGTGTTAACCCTTGGGGAGGTTTCTTACTGCCCCTGTAAACCTTGCACATTTTGAGTCCCTCCTGTGGTTTAAAATCTAGCTGCCGTGCAGGTGCTTGTATTGACAAGCAGCGCCTTTTATTGATAAAGCATTATCCACAATTATGATAGTGATCACTAATCAAACGCCTTTCAGTTGTTGTTTTTTTTTTTTTTTGCCACATTAATGAGCTGTAAACAAGTTGATGGCAAACACGACAGGAAACATTTGCTAATTATTCATCCAGCAGTTATGAAGGAACATTATCATTCAATTGGAATCATGTTTGTGTTCACATTTCAACCTCCTTCAGCTTCTCATTGGTCGTGCTCCTATATGTTCACTGGCTGGAGTCCATTTGTAAATTTTATAAAATAGAATTATTGTTATTGTTACCGCTGCAAAAACGAAATATATTGCTGTGTCAAATTTCTCCTGTTTTGTACAGCTCTGATTACAGCAACTTGATGTTCTTTAATTCAAGGATAAATGCCCATCGTCCCCCAGCTTCTCAAATTTTCTCTGCAAAGTGAATCTGGTTCTTGCTTAGATGAGTTGCAACAACTAATCGATTAGTCAATCACAAGTAAATGAATCAGCTACTTTTAATAATCATTTTATTCTTGTTTTGAGCAAAAGTGTCAAAAGTGTTGGTTCCAGCTTCTTAAATGTCAGGATTTGCTCTTTTTCTTGAAGAGTCTTTTTTGTTTTATGACTGTTGACTGGAGTAAAGAAGCAATTTAAAAACGTCCCCTTGGGCTCTGAAACAATGTGATGTGGATTCTTAACTTTTTTCTGACAACTAAGAGAGTAAATGATTTATCGATTGCAGGAAAATAAATGTTTAAATTTTGTAATTTTGTAAATGTTTAATTGCAGCTCCAGGATTTAAACTATCTGATGGACCAGTAATATGCATACACACAAATATACACGGAGTGACAGAGATTTTTTCCAACTACTTCCTGATGTTTAATAGACTGTAGTATATGAGTAAACATGCCTTTTACTGTTTTCACATGAACAGTTTCTGAATACTCGAAGTGCTGCTTTATCAAATGTGCTGTACTAGCATCCTCCTTCAAAAAAAGTGCGCTAATCTTTCGAAGAGGTTTTAAGCCTGTGCTGTTCACGTCCGGCTCACCTCTTTATTGCTTTCCCTATTGCATTTTTGCATTTTTTGATCAGTTGTTTTGAAATTATGTGAAAGAACAACACGCTTTTTCATAGTCAAAATCCTCTCAGGGTATCTATCTATCTATCTTCTTGGGTGTCTTTAACCTGTTTAAACCAGTGTGTCGGATAAGTTGCAGTCTTAAAAAACCAACAGTGGAGGAGCTTAAGAGGTTAGAAGAGAATCTCATTGTCCTTCTGCAAAGCAATCACACAGCCAGAAGATGTGAGAGAACAGACAGAGAGAGCAGAATGTGTGTGTGAATTTACATTGTTTGTGCGTGTGTGCCGAAACGGAGGGAGAAAGGGAGGGTGAGATTAAGAGAGGGATGGGTAGAAGAAAGAGGGAGGAGATGAGGGGATGGTGAAAAAGAAGGAGGAGAGGTGGCAGGCAATAAAGCGCCCCATCAATCTGGTAAATGAGTGTCCTTCCAGCAGCGGGTACTCGGAGACATGCAGCCTCCTCCGTGTTCATCAGTCACACGTTCACTTATCCCTGCTATACCCTCCTCCGCTCAGGCACTTCCTTATACAAGAAAGTAGCAATTGAACAAATGCCTTCCGTGGGTCACACTGTTAATTAGACCCCATTTTCTTACAGTAAGAACTTGTCCATGTGCCCCCTCGGTGGCTCATACCAGCATTACTGAGGTTTTTGCACAAATTATCACCCTCTGCAACAACATCATTTGTGTTTTTATTGTAATACGTAGGTGTTCATATGTTGTGGCCTCTAGTTAACCCGGTCCATGCTAGAAGCACTGTCGATCCCCTAAAGTCTGTTTGTGTTCATTTTTCAAGAGCATTTTTCTTTTAATACACAAGAATATCAGCCTGTTTTGGGCAACACTGATTCTGCAGCCCTGGTCCCGTTTGGGGTGATAATAAAGCTGCACTAATAAATATTACTATGAACGGTGCTTGAGATTACTATTACTATTACTGTAATACAGCCATATTAACCCAGAGATTTATCAGCTATGCGTTGACTGTCTGAGCAGCTTTCAGTTAATTTCTTTGGTTTTAAAGTCCGACACATTACTGTTTTGCTTCATTCTCACTGCCTTCTCATCCTGGTGTGAGTCATGTCAGGCGGCTTTTTGTTTTCAGTGATAATCTGGTGAACATAGCAGAGCATTTACCATTTAACAAGACAAGTATTTATATTTTTGCCTCAGGTTAGGGGAAAATCCAGACTAGAGGAAAAAAATCTTTGAATTTTGGTCTTAAATCTCATATCAGGTGGCCACAAACACTGCGAACAAACTGATCCAATCCAGATTCAGATGTAATGGGCTCCCAAAACTTAAATATTCATTCCTTGATATATAAAATGGACGATTAGGAAGAGAAACAACTTTGAGAATAAAGTTGGAAATTTACAAAATTAAAATCAAAATATTATGAGAATAATGACGTAAATTTTTTGAGAAAAAAAGTCACAATATTGTGAAAAAAAATTCAAAACCTTATAAGAATAAAGTAATTTTGGTGTGTTACTTTAGAGGACAGATATCAGAAGATTAATCCCCTGCACCGGAATGAGGCTGCTGCAGAACTTTGTGAAGATCACAAAGATAAGATTAAGATATAAAAGAAATTCTTCATCTTTTGGCACATCAGCACCACATTACCATCAGTTTCAGGACTTTGACAAGAATTTGCCAGAAACTATGTTTATTCCAAAAACAGAACTATACTGAGTTGGTGGAAATGGTCTCTTTTTGGAGACTGTCCGAGGGGAGATTATGACTTTTTTTTTTTTTTTTTTTTTCTTTTTTTTCAAAAACTAAAAAAAAAAAAAAAAAAATGTTCAATATCTGCTGAATTATTATATTGTTGAAAAGTTGTGGTGCCTACACCCCAAACAGGCCCAGAAAAAGCTTAATTCAAATTCGACCTTTGAATGTCTGTAAATATCAATCTGTATTCCCATAACATCTTGCCCACAGATATTAGAAAGTTTATAACAATATTAAAACAGACAGCACACACTGGGATGATATTATGAACTTGTTAGCAAACTTAGATACTTATTCACACACACTGGGAGTTACTTTAGTATTTGTTTGGAGTTGCGTTTCTGGCCACCAGATGAATGTCTAGTCACTGTCTTTTAGCTCTGTATTAACTGCTGCAGGAAATATTTCGGTCTTTAGGTTCCAAAATGCTACATTTCGTGTTCACCAGCTGGCTGCTAACTATGTCTGTATGGGAGTTTACAGCAAGTTCTTTTTATTTGCTAACACTGTCCATTGTGGCTGAAATAAAGGTACCGTAGTAGAATTAACCAAACACTTTTGAACGTTGATGTAAAGCTTTTCGGACCCGGATTTCAACGGAGAGTCGTGGGAGGAGGAAATAAGACAAGGAAGAACCCGTAAAATGTTTGTACGGATCCAAATAAAGAGGCAAATGCAGGAATGTCAAATTAAAAGGATTGTTGGGGCTTTCTACATGTAATTTTTTGTGTTTCTCTTTATTACAAATAAGCTCATTCATATACATCATGTGATACATCATTGATGTAAATATAAGGAGTATGGCCATTATAATGAAAGCAATTATAATCAGTACAAACAGCATGAGGGGAACAGAAGGCACACAAATGTAGCCGCAGATGGATAACTTTAGTGAAAACAGAAATCTCTGAGGAGCTTTAGATGCACATTTGGAGAGTTTTTTACTTGAATTCTTTGCTAAATAGAATGTCCTGCATATTTGGAAGGTTTTTGCGATTTATTTTTGATCAGAACAAAGCTGGTAGAATTGCTTTGTGTGGAGGGCAAAGCGAGCCAAGGATATGTCATTGTTGTCACAGGTGTTGTGGCTCGACCGTGCAATCCTGTGGCTGTGGTGTTGGTCACAATGTGAGAAATCAGTAAGACTCTTCTGAAATGAATGCTGAGACTCTGTTCTGTGCTCACACAATGATGTGAATGTTTGATATCAGTGTCAGTCATGGAGTCATAGAAAAAACATTTTAATGAATGGGGCTGTTTGTCTTCGTGCGTTACCATCATGTGGTGCAATTCAGCATGCTGAGTCTTGGCAATTTCAGCTGCTATATATAAAACCATTAATCTAAAAATAGAGTAAATCAGTGTACTTTTCACTGCAAAAGAACTGAATGACTGAATGTCAAAAATCTCATTTTCTGCTTCTAGGAGAAATATTACTTGAAAATTGTCCCTCAGGGAAGACCAATGCATAGTCATGGATTGGTTTGCTGGGTCCTTTTCACAAATATAACATGGTATTGTTTATGTTCAAGAATAAGTTGGCCGGTTCCCAACAATGAAAGAAATAACAATTGTTCTAAATTTGTCATTTTAATTAGCTACACATTGTTAAATAAGAGGAACAATGGGCAGTGAAAATGTTCCCAACAGTAGTTGCACACTCTGCAGTAAGCACAGTAAGAGAAAAACATGATTGACCACAGCTCGCTGCTTTGATTTAACAACATAGACAGTTACCACAGCCTCCCATGACTCATTATGATAAAAGTTTTTAATTATCTGGAAGTCATATCAGCTGCTTAAACTGTACAGAGATACGGCAGCAACAGTATGTCGTAAAGGTCCCACCAGGGGCTGTTCAGGCGTGTTTGAAGGATCCCACAAAACTTAGCTCAGCTCATGCAGATGCCTGTTTGTTCACCTCTCATTTATAGTAGTGATTCAACCAATGCTGCAATTGCTTTTGCAGCTCTCTGTCTGCCCAGCGGCAGACGCGGGGAGACAAGAACACCCAGGAGACCGGCCCAGCTCGGCGCTCTGTCCTGCACTGTTAAACAGTCTCACAGGGATAGAGAGTCTCACTGGCCTTCTTCTTTTCTTTGAAAAGATGTCATGCTGGGCCATCTGGCTGCAGATGGAACAAGGGAAACATGTCCTTTACTGCGGTCTGTGGTCCCTTCAGCTCCTGTCACATCATAATGTGAAGGTGAAGCAACATTTTTTTCCTCTGCTGCAGCATAGGCTGCATTTCTGTCTTCACCATCCATTTGTCCTTCTTTGAAACAAACACAAAGAGAGACGACTATATTCATATACTGTTTTCTTTAGAGAAAATGGAGAAATTTCTAAACAATGAATAAAGTCCTTGGACACAGCAGTACTTTCAGCTACGTGGTACAATAGCCACAAACATCCAATGACCTGCTAACGTCTCTTTTTGATCTAATTTACGTGAGCGCATGAAAGTGTAAACGGCAGGTCAGCTGCAGGACAGTAAGCAGCATCTTAGCTCACCAGCAAATGTCACATCAGTCGCTCGCTGTTGTTCCCTGCCAGCATTTGCGCTACTGGCTGTTGTCAGTCAAACTCACCCCTCAGGTTATCTCAGACAGGAAAGATTATTTTCAATAATTCCCCAGAAACGTTTTTCCCTAGTATTTTTATTCATTAGTTCATTTATTTTGCATAAAACTACTAACAATTCATAAAAAACAAGATCTTATTATGTTTGGGATGAGATAATGCAATTCGAGTCCAACTTGTAGTGGGTAAACCTAAGTTGAAGCTAAGTTATGAATGGAACCTAACCAACTTAATTGATTATATCTTTTGTCAAAGCTAATTTTAGCAGCATCCCTCGTCACGCACGCCCTGACAGCTGTGAAACTGCACTGATCTCTGGCATTTCAGCCAGGCCACACTCATTGATTACCTAAGGTGGCTGAAGTGATTGCCTGATGAGAGATTTTCTTGGCTTGAAGAATTTTGCACCTTGGACTTTGCAGTTGCCATAGTAACCCCTCACAGGCATATGGGTAGTGTAGTACTTATCAAACAAGGTGAAATGTAATTTTTCTCAGAGACAGACTTTTAACAGAATATTAGTCCATAAACAGTATACGTAGCACAAGTAGTTGAATTGAAGGTTTTAGTTTTTTAGCATATGAAGCAATTTCCATATTTAATATTGATGACTATAGATTGAAGATTTCCAACTGCTTGCAATCAGAAACAAACCATAATGCTTAGTTTTGCTTTTATTCTATTCAGTTCTTAGGGTTACATTTGCCTCCTGGGCTGTGTCCAGTGTTGCATGTCATCTCCCTCTGCTCATTTTCCTCCATCTGAAAGGCCAAGAAGAAAAAAAACAAAAAACTTCAACAGGATTTTTTGCTCTCATAATTAAACAGCTCTTCACTTCTTCACCACTGGGAAAGTTAAATATATAGATGCTCTACCGTACTGTAATCCCAGTGTGCTGGCAAGCACGCCATGAGCTGTGATATATATAAAAAACCAAGATGACTCAAGCTGGTGTGTGACACAGTTTGGATAGCGTTTGCATGCTTGTTCTTTTGCTGCTGCCAATGCAACATGTTTATGCACCGAAAAGCAACGTGGAACTCACCCTGGATGCATTTATCTTTTGGATAATTTACCTCCCTCTTGCATGTAGCAGGGATGAAATGAAAAAAGAAAAAAAAAATGTAGATGTACAGAATTGTAGATGCTTGAAAATACAATCTAAACACACAGAAAGTTCTATTTTCACCCTGCCCGCTCCGTAGGCTTAGCCACTCATCTCAGTTGCTGGATGACAGCGTAGTCACGGATAAATTAGACTGTCACGGCAATGGCTAAACGCTGCCCATCATGCCCCGTCTTGGTCGCTGTGGGTTGATCTACATTTACTCTGCTTCATGTCCCTTGGTGTCAAGCACGCACTGTATGACTGAATAGTTGGAGAGCATTGACTGATGAGCTTTGTCAGCAGTGAGATTGCAGCAGCAGCAGCGGATGCAATGGAAATACTCCCAGTGCTCTCCCAAGTTGGAGCTACTGCACAGCGTTTCAACTGTTTCAGCTTCAACAGGCAATGATGAGCATTTAGTGTCTGCCTCCAATCCATCATCATGGCGAAACCTTTCTGCTAACTGGTGTCTATGTTGCTCACTTGACAATATCTGAAAATTTACGTAAGATGGCGACAGGCGCTTCTGTCAATCAGAGCTCCCAGTGTCCCATTTGTTCAGACAAATTCCAGGCTAGGCAGTTTGACCAGGCAGCCTGACCGTGACACATAAAGTCGATGAAGAAACCAACAAAGGAAACAACGGAAGACACCCAGCATTTTATGTTGTTCCCTGTTGGCATGTGGCTGTTTATCACACAAAGTACACAGGCTCAGTTTGAACAAAGGCTGCACGCTGCAGGGAGAAAGACGGTCTAACTGTCACAGGGACATGATGATTTTATCGACCAATGAGCAGGCTGCAATAGGTCTAGCCCCCCTTTTTTAGGGTACAGTTTAGATCTGGTTGGTACCCCAAGAGAAGGCTGACAAAACTGTCAGGGTAAGGTTTGCTTTCCAGTGTACCATTCACAGCTTTTGACAATGGAAATGTAAAAAACAATGTTTACCGTATCAAACAGAAATGAACTGTACTGCTTGGCAATAAAAGCCTTTCACACCAGCAAGCCTCAGTGCCGGTTCATGTTCCAGAGCCTAATTTTGAACTGGCTACCATGTTCAGACCAAAAACAAACGCATTCAGACCATGTAAAAGTTGCTTCTCAACTGGAATTAAAATACACTTGGTCTTTCCTGGGGGACCATGATGTTATCAGTTGGTATGTCACTTTGTAATCTGTGAAAATGAGATGAGGATGGAAGGTGACGATATCCAAGGCAACAGAAAAAAAAAGA
>KV751321.1:18324999-18342212 GCA_001698575.1 Mola mola | reverse complement strand
AATATCTGAATCAAATCTGGGCTATGTACATTATTTTGGGCATCATTGGGCAAAAATTCCATAATAACCTTTGATATTACTGTAATTCAAGTTGTCCAAAATAAGCTTAGACTTCTGCACCTCCTCTAGGCTTTGTATTCAGACTTAAATGATATCTACCCAACGACGGTAGTTATCGGCCAGTAACATTTCATTTCAGAGGGAGGGGGTTCTACAAAGGTAGATGTGTGTACACGTCCGCATAGATGGTAGAAGGCCGATACAATGGGGAACGGCAGCTTTTCCTAGCTGGAAAAGTTCCTCATCCAGCATTATCAAAAACATCAACATGCCAAAACGATTCTCTTCTCAAGGGCTCCACGACTGTCTAAAAGGGTGAGATTAAGCTATGTTGTAGAAACAGGGAGGAGAGACGGAGAGGTCTTTGGTTCCTTTTAAACTGGTATGAACACAAGCTGGTTCATCAGACTGAATTTCTGAGTCTCCAAAAGTGCAGAATAATTGGCCTTTGTCAATCTGCCTTTCACCTAACCTCTAACAGCTTGGCGAAATGGGGGCAGCAACTCCCCAGTGTGTGGTGCTTAGGGGGTATTCTTGATGTTGAAATTACCAAATATCCTGTATGCATCAACCAAGACAATACAAATAGATGAAGTATCCCCTTCTTTATTGAATCAGATCATTTTGTCAATCTATACAACTCTTATTGTTATTGTTGTCCATCCAATCGGCTGGCAGAATGCTCTTCCAAGTTGACTGAAGGCAGATGTTTAAACGTTATGGAGTTTGAATTCCCGAAAGGTTATGTACTAAACCTTAAATTAACCCAAGACAGAATGACTGATTTACATCTCGCAGAAACCTGAAATCACAATTTCACTCTATAATCTAGGGAGGACACACATTTACATTGAGGCTTTTTGGCCCAGCTTCAATGACACAAGGGCACATGACTTGCCTTTGGAACTGTATATTATCTTATTAAGCATGCTATGTTGGGAAATGGACAGTAAGAGATACTGGCAGAGAGACAAGCCACTTTCCTCTAGTGAACCTGCCAACATGGCAGAGATTTATGTGCAGATAATTCATTGGTATAGCTTTAGAAATTTGAGTGATGCATAGCGTGGGGGTTGAGCACAGACCTACTCTCCTTCTGCAGGAAGAGGTTGCAGGAATCATTTGTTAGCTCGGCCTCAGTTGGGAGTAGTTGGTCCTAAACGCTACAATAGATTCAGAATTAAAGGAATAAATGTGATCCTGTGGTTTCCTCTGATCCGCTTACTCTCATTGTTGGCTAAACAAGCTTTGATGTTCACTCTAATTAGACCACTTTGCAGCACTTTTTAGAAAAAAAAATATCTGCGCATACTTTGTATGGCGCATGATAATATGTAATCCTCACGACAGCCTCTGCTCCTGTTTAAGTGCAGTTGTTAAAGGACCAACGGGCTCCTCCTCCTTCTCAACAGCAAAATTGGAACCCTCTGGCTGGTCATGTGTAGTAAGCACTGAATCCTAAATCCCAATTCTGTCGGACACTCTAATCCCTTCATATAAAAGAGAGGAAAACAGCATATTAATTTCATTTTGTTTTTAGTACTGGGGCCAATTTGAGGAGCTAGGGACGTCTTCGGCTGGCCTGATCTTGCCTCCCAGTGGATTTATGTGAGACCATCTCCGAGAAATCCATTTAATATGACACCCCAGGCTGGAAAATGATGTCGCTGAAGCTGTTATGGTTTATGGTAATAAGAGAACAACCCACCCACCCTCATGCAGCAGTATGTTTACTTTTATATTAGAACAATTCCAAAATATGTAAACTATCAGGGCATATTTTAGATTAAACTTATTTTTAAAACCAGTGTTGTCTAGACTTTGCTCCAGCAGGACTTCGTCTTGTCTCCATGGGGAGAAAAAATGAGGAAAAAAACAAACTGAGTGTACAGAAGCACTAACGGTCACCATTTTAGCCTATGCGCATGTGATTACATAATTTAAGGTCACCGTCCTGCTGCATGTTGGGCAAAAACCAGTCCCACTCTGGGACTCTGGGATTGCATTTAGAGAGATAAACCAGACAGATAGATTTAATCCAGCCTGAAAAGAATTAGCCGAATAGTTAGAAAATGGGTTAGAAATAAAAGATACTGCTGTGCAGAGCATGGTGCCAGGCAGCAGATTAGTTTAAAACTCGACAAAGCAATTGTATGACTTCCTATGGCATATTATTGTCTGCTCTGCCTTTTCTCTTTCCAGAGTAGACTGAAGCGTTTCCTCTCTAAGCCCCAGCCCAGGGGACTGTTAAAGCTTTGACAGCATTTTAAACGAGCACTGGTGGAGGATTCAGTCTGGCAGCCACTAACCAATAGCATGCAATCATTCCCAGGGGCCCAGACGCTGTGCAGAATATATGGGTAGCGTGTTTTAACGGTGTAGACACTAGGCTCTGCATGCTTAGGGTGCATGACACAATGGCACATGACTGCAGTAACACACAGCCTATTGGCTATTTTATGTCTTGTTGTGCGGAAGACCAATACAGTGTCAAAGTCATTTTGTCAGTGAGCAGCTCCACACAACCCACCCTGCAGCTTCTGCTACAGTTCTGCTGCAGGAGGACAGAAAAAACAGAGATGCTTGCATTCATAACCGTGTCATTTCTTTTCAAACCTCGCATTGGCTTGAAAGCTTTGCATCATGTTAAGAGTCTAAGCTTATTTGCAAGTGGTGATCTCAACATTCATGCGTTATTGCAAGGCGATAAATGTTAACCTTTCTATTCAGCACCTTGGCAGTCGTGCAGAGTCACTGAACTGGATCGTTTTGGTCAGGCGGTGCCGGCATAAAATGTTACCCAAATGAAAACATGCAGACAGGAACCAGCAACGGTACAGTGAGGATGGTAAATGACCCAAGGGAAATGTGCAACCTCTCTGTCTAATTACACTTAAGTGCGTGCAGCAGTGAACAGCGAAGAGTGGTGCACTGGGATCGCTTTAATGGGAAAAGCACTGATGAGAATCCTATGAACGCCGAATGCTCCTGGATCTGAATATTTCAGCAGCGCCACTTTTTAAGCGCCACATCGCCAATGTTCAGCAGTGTGAAAGGAAGATGCTTTCAAATTTTGAAAAGTATGCCATCAACAAAGTCCCCTCAGTGCCCTCACGAGCCAGTCTGTGAGTGAGATAAGCAGGTGTTTTTGTTAGGTTATACCCACAGCAAATACAGGAGAGCAGCATGAAGGCTGTCAGCTGCTTTAGTTTGTGCTGTAATGTAGAGTGTCCCATCTGCTTGACTGTCTGTCTGAGCGTATTAACATGCTCAAGAGAAAATCCAAGCACCATGAGGTCCCACATTATGACCAGTGTTGGGCTTCAGGTCATATCTATAACATGAGGCCAAAAGCTTTATACATAATTGAATTTCCAAATTCCAAAATGCTAATCACTCAAAAATGTTGAATATAATAATGTTATTTTACAATGTCAAAAATAAACTTAACATTTGCAGGTATTTTTCAGTTATAAAGCTCGCAATAGAGATATAAAGTCTTACCACCCCCTCAGGGACTAAAATTCTCATCTTACTTAAATGTGATTGATTCAGCTCACTTCCCTCTCCTCAACTCATTTGGCATTTGTAGAGCAAAATGTCTCACTAATCTAACTTTTTGCCTTTAAATGATGTAAGAATGAATGGTTTGTTGAAAGCCTGCAGACAGATTAACAGACATCTACTGGCCCTGATAGATAAAAAGCATCTGGTAGCCATTGCTTGCTAAAACTGAAATCTCATTGAAGTCTTTTTATTTTTGTATGATTAGTGCTCATTCCTCCAGGTTATTGGCCCTTTCAGCACAGAGCTGATTATTGTCTGTTGATGTGCATGTATTAATTGCATGTTGCTTTTTATTTTAAAGGGATAGTTCGAGATTTTGAGAAATATGCTTTGAAATTTGATTAGAGAATATTTGTACAACTGCCATGTCTATAAGGTATGAGCACACTTCAGTCAGGTTTAATTAGCAGGCAAACATTATACTTTCACATTTAAATCTCATAAATAATTAAAAGGAATCAATCAAACTTGTATTTATTTTAAGAGTTTTGGTATTTTTACCAAAAAATCTCTAAGGGTTTTTAATGATGCTATAATGTATATGATTTTGTCACCAGTATTCAGTATTGAAGGAACGGTTCTAAATTTTGGGAAATGACACCACACTTATATGGATCTGTCAAATATAATTTTATCTTTGCTCTGGAAAAATCAAAACGGATTCGGACTCTGTCAGACTACCAACATTTGTATAGCTAATTCATTTACACATTTCAGTGACGGTAATGTAAGAATAATGAGGTTTAAATGTGATTGTCGTTGTCAAGTCATTGCTTCATATGTTTGAAATACATTCATGAAAAGACGTGTCCCAGACAGGAAATAATATGCTTCATAACTTCCTGAAATTATAATTTTCGCAATATTTTACAGTTTTTGCACAGGGAAAAAATAAACAAATAAAAGCTATATACTGTATGTGAAATTATGATTTTGAAAGATACTTTAAGGTGATCTTATTACCTTTGATTCCAGAATTCTGTTAAACTAAGATAACTAAATATGACCAACCATCAACTCGTTGGTATATTTCCCGTTGAATACTAAACTGTTCCTTCTTGAGACATAAAAATAATGTATTATGTGATTTGTCACTTAAAAAGCTTCTCCAAACAGAAGGTAAAAAATCTGAAAAATCCCACATTCAATTAATTAATTATTTCTTGGATATAGAACATACAAATGAAAGTAAGTTTTTTTTTTTGCCTGATTATCTTTCCTGTCTGCAGACAGGAGCCTTGTTGCTTGGGCAGAAGAGAATAACACTTGAAATAGTGAGAAATAAAACTTTAACCACAGGAAGCCCTGATGACATAACTTTGTGACTGAAACAAGTTATTAATAAATTCTCGCTGGGCATTTGGGTTATCAGATGCTGTTGGCGTCTTTACAGTTTTAATACTGAAAAACCACATAGTCTGGAGGAAGAGCAATGTCTTTTCACCGGTTATCAAACATTTAATGATGGTGAACATATAAAAGTGCATCGTAACAAATGAAAATATCGTTATGATGTGTGTTTGAAAAAGATAGAAGCATAGAGTTAAAAATACACTGAGAGTATTGAAGTGGATTGTGGTGTAAATGTACTATGGCTGGATGATAGTCGATGACCTGGAGAAGCATGGAGAATAAAAGGTGATTATTGAAGGAGACTGAAAAAGCCAATACCCAGCCGCTGTATATTCACTCTGAGAACAAGGAGCGAGACACAGATCGATACCCTTCTCTTTCTTCGCCGTCCCTCCCCTCCCTAGGTTCATCTCTGGAGGCTGGAGGGGAAGTGCACATCCAGGGAGACATTTATTACAGGCCTGCTCGGTGGCTCTGTGGGGCGTACATGGCCGAAGACAGCAACTCCTGGTTCTGCTTGTTAGCAGGCCTTGTGTATATCTAACAGCGGGTTGTGTGACATCACATCCCACCGGGCCAGTGAAGGGTGTGTTTGACAAATTAGAAGCAATTTCACTGGCGTCTGTGAGGATGATTGTTTTGTACATTTATGTTCTATCCCCATCTGGTAAACCTCTGTCTAAAATCATCATAAAAGTACATGTTTTCAGTATTATGATGTTAAGAGAAACCTCCAAAGCTAATTAGCCTCCTTCTTCTTATGTGGTTTGACTTAATGAAGTCTCTGCTGGCAGAAAAATAACAAACTGTTGGATTTGTGTTCATCGACTGAATTGATATAATTAATCTTAATTTTTTTAAAATTTTGAATACACAATAGCTTTACGAAATTTGAAAAATCAAATTACACAAACGAAACAGAATATTCCAGGGGGAGGAAATTAGAATTTTTATTATTGCACCCTTCCCAAGCAAAAGATAACATGTCAAACTTGTCCCCAATGTTGTTGTTTTTTTAATCATTTCAGCTTGTGCTTATTATCAAAAACATCTCCACCTTGACGGTTAAAAAATTTGACGCATAGCTTTAAATATACTGCAAATATTTTATCCCACTGGGTTTATTTGTCCAGGAAAACTTTCAAAACAATGTTAGATAACTATATAGTCTTGGAATGTCACAAACTTGCAAACAGTGAAAATTATTCCACAACGCTACAGCCGCAATAACATTTGTGCTTGTTTATTGTTTGTCATCTAGCATTGGTTTTCCCACACAATAACATATGAAAGCAGTGTTACCAACTCAGAAGTTCCAGATCAGCACAAATACACAGTGAGCAGCAATAACTGGTACAACAGGGCAACCTCACTGTAATAAATGGATGGGCGACTATAAGTGGGCTCCTCTCACTTCTGATACTCACTAGTTACTGTGACAGATTTGTGAGTCAGTCGATGTTGCATCTGCAGGCTGCAGAGATTTGTGCACAATTACCAGCCTTTGTTTGAATTTGTAAATCAAACCACTTAATTTTACTTAAGTTTTAAGGAGCAACTAACTTGTTGAATCTGGTGGGTCCCCACATGGCAGGGCAGTATTGATGAGACACTATTTAGTTTAATAGAGAGATGGTGGGATTAGAGGCGAGAATGTTGTGTTTGCATTGCTATTTTTCAAAATGTAGCACATTGACATTTGAATAATGCTCTTTTTTTATCCAAGTGTGGAGATACTTGTGTGGAAATATTCACAGATAAACCAGACCTTATCAATAACTTAATGCAAGAGAGCCAATAAAACAATTGTCACTACATTACAATATGCATTTCATACATCCACAATGCCTGCACAAAATGAAAACTAATACATTTCTCCCTGCCTTAGCCTATAAGTTTAAAAGTGGCTTATGGGTAAGGCGATTTATGAAGCTAAGAACTGTAGTCGATAATTATAAATAAAATGATAATAATCACTGAGCCAGGTTTGTAGCTGGGCAGCCTTACAGCACACTCCTTCTTACCAACTCTGGCTCTCCATTAGCACTGCAGCATAACACAGAGGGAATATGCAATGCTTCTTTGATCTGCTCCGGCTTGTCAAAACATTACTCGTTATGTGATTTGTCAGTGGGAGGATTTGACTGCAGATAGTGGATGGAATAAAAAAAAAAAAATATTTAGCGGTTTAATTTCTAATTGTAAATAAACCTGTAGGGTATTGTTTTCTTCCTTATTTATTTCAGAGCCAACCACCAGAACCATTCTCAGATTTAATGCGAAGTGTGATTGTCCCATTACTTTAGCAGCTACAACAGTCACAGTCTGTGGTGTGGTGAGGATAAGTGCGTATGTGACAGAGATGGCAGTTCAGGGGAGATACGTACGCAGCAGAATGCTCTCATTCCCTAGCCGGGTTTCCCCACACTCTTAATCATGATTTTTATTTTTTTATTTTTCACAATAATGCATTTCTTTCTGTGTTATTGATAAAATTAGTAAAGACGAGTGTTTTAAAACGTACCCAAAATTTGTACTTGCGTAAGAGTAAAGATATTATGTAGAGAAATTACCTTGGTAACAGTTACACATATGCACTATACTTTTAGTATATAATCAGTTGTATCTTTATCATCCTAGACAATTATTCGATCCAATATTCAACATTTTTCTATGGAACAGGATATGACCACTTGTGAAACAATATTTAAGGGCAGAACTCAAAAATAATCTTCTTCTGTAATTTTCTCATTGTCATAATCAATGATTTTAAAGTATTTATTTATGTGATCAGACATTAAGGAATCATGCCATATTGAAATACCAGCTCTTCTCTTCTTCTAACGCAGCAGCCAGTATTTCCTCCTCGGGTTTTGATTCCGGTGCAGAATGGGCTCTTTTTGGTTTGCCCAGAGCAGGTAAGTGGTCATAAGGCACTCCCACATGACCGTTTTTCCCCCCGGGTTGCCAGATAAGAGACCAAATATCCCAGCAAACGCACAGGTGTTGCAGCACTGCAAGAGGGCAAGCGAATTTGTTCAGATATAACTGTATAAACATTACGGATGTAAAAACTAGTTTAGCACCTCACGTTGAGGGACTCGCCGCTTTAAATTTTCCAAAAAGAGCCTCAGCCTTATTCTTGAGCGTTCATAACCTGGCAACCTGGGTGCGTTTCGAGCAGGGAGTAGAAAATCGGGGGGGGGGGGGTTCTTTTGTTTTTATTTGGACTGCAGTAAATATTTTTAGTATAAATACCCGCTGCTGTATGAAGAATGTATTTTTGTAGTATGACATTCAACCCCAGCAAGGTTACTCTTGTCAAATCGCATTTTCCATAATGTGCAATAGGGATTGTGTCTTTCCATCAACCAAATGGTTAGGTGCGTTTTTGCCCCCCGGGTGACCCTTTGCAGGTCCAGAATACACAAAGCAACTAACATGGCCCTTACATGTGAGTTCATTTGAGGTTAAGCTTTCAACGATGATGCAGGTGCTGTTTGTATGCGTAGCTGCTGATGACAGAGACTACTCAGCGAATGTGCGAGATTCTCCCAGATAATTCCCACAGCTAATTATTGCTTCCCTATGATGTAAGTGTGTGTGTGCGTACGCTTTGAAGCAGAGGCATATTCACCAGCAGCACACACAGTCCAAAGATTCACTCACCTTGCAGCATACAGAAGCCTGCTGGCCACTGTCACTCCGACGGACAGATGCACTGAGCCTGTGACAGAATTATATGAACTGTGAACATTATTTCTGTCTCATCTTGCCCCTGCGATGCTCAGCACTAGACAGGGTTTTTCATTGGTGCGGTGGGCGGTTAGCACATCGTTATGTGTGTGTCAGTGTGTAGGTGTGTGTCAGTTTTTGTCAGCAGTGGATCCTACAGGACGTGACCACGTGGGGCTGCAGTCAGCTCGGGTGGATGAATTACAGCATTCTGCGCCGTTGCAAAGCCCTGCTGTATTTGTCAGCACACCACTGTGCCCGTCCAGGAACACTGACTCAAATAAGTGGCTGCTCTCACACTGCAGAAGAGTGTATGGGAGGTCAGAGAGACGTAAGAAGTGGCAGGCCAATACAGCGGAGTGAAAATGCGTGCAGTTAACTTTCCACATTGAGCTCTCAAGCTTCAAGATTTCATGCTTACCGTGGGAGCAGGCTCTCACCATTGACTGATCAGTGAGTCATTCCACTGTGATACACACAGCACCTGTTAGAGTGAATTTAATGCAGCATGGATTTCTGCTATGCGATTATGAGTTTTCATAACCTCGATACATCATTACTGTCTGCTCAGAGTGAGCTTTGAGAGCTATTGGACTTTTGATCAGAGAGGACAAGAAAGTTGCGCTATAATATCTTTTCTATACTGTAAGCCAGGGCACCATGTCTGTCCTTCTGGCAGTTTTTTTTTTTATAATCTTAGCTGGAACAAGAAATTCTTCCTACAAAATAAAGTGAAGAATTATATATAGTCCATATTAACAGAATAGTTAAGGGGGGGGTTACAGTGAATTCTTTTATTTCTGTGTATTGAACATAGATGCTGCTGAAATACATTGATGGAATATTTGCGTTTGTTACAGAAATCATCACTTCTCAGCAAGCGTCAAGGACAACTCATTGTTCCCAGTTTATCACACATTAAGTGGATTTGAGAGGATGGCAAAATACCAGAAATGATTTATAGAGATGAGGGTTCATTTCCAGCTTGTCAACAAAATATTGCTCTTTAAACATAAAAGCTGCATTTACATGCATGAGTCACAATATTGTTCTCCTATGCATTGTCAGTGGAGTAGCTCCAGGTTGTACATCACTGTGGAGCCGGTTTTCCCTCAATAGTGGAACAGTTCATCCAATAGTGAATAGGCAGCCCTTTTCTGTTGGAGTAATTTGTGGTTTTATCCACTTGTATTTTATTTTTCACCTTCATGACTCTTCTGTTCTCACATCTTGAGTGGCAGCATGAAGATGACAGTGAAAACTAAGTAAGAATAAGTAAAATATCATTCAACTGTTTTCAAGAATAAATCAGTCACAGCATACACTTTTTTCAAAAACAATATTTCAGACATATACGATATATACATATACAATATAATAACAATATACAAACTATATTTATGTGGTGATTGAATTTAAGAGGGAAATACTATTGTACTGTATATTTAATGTGTGTTTTCCTCCAAACCCAATGTCTGGTGTGCACTTGTGCTCCACCTAGTGGTTTTTGAGTAGAACAACTTATATTGGAATCTTCTATAGGACAGAAGCTCGTCTGCATGTTATATGCTGTGTTATGCTGTCTGTGTGAAATGTGGAGTCTGTGAGGTCTTTTCTTTTTGGCTCAATTGCTGTTTGGGAAGTTAAAGTACACATCAAGAGAAGAGCTTTTTAAATGGGCTCTAACACCGGTGTTTTCATTAGCTTTAAGTATTGATGTGCAGACCTGTCCCTCTGAGCCTTTATATTACGTGCAAATGGCTGTTTTACTGTTACAAATGGTTTAATCTCTATAAAGAGGCAAACAATGTTACATTTTAGACTAAACATTCTTGAGATAAACAGGCAATTAAACTAGGATAAAAAAAAGGTGGTCAATCAGAGAAAAACAACTAAAATGTTAATATCCCAAGAGGTGTTGTTGTGGTTTTTAAAGGTTTACTTTAATACTATTTCAAACAACCTTTAGAATGTATCACTAAAGAACAGCACTAAAGAGAGATCTTTCCTAAACATGACTTCCAAGTTTCCAAGTAAATCATTTCTTCCTTTATATGTTGCAGGATGAAGCCTTCAGGTTAAGAAACCTGTGTTGACTGGGGAGATGTTCTAAGGATTTCAACTCGGCCACCATGAAAGGGTTAGGAGCCAGCCGCAGTCGTCACCTGTCAGACTCATGTGAACCAGCGGGATGCCCCCAGAGGCCTCTCTGTCCTTTGACCCCTGACCCTCATGGCTCCTTTCTGTTGAACCCCACCATAAACCACTATGGCACTCTGGATCCCCACATCCACCAGTGCAATCCCACCAGCCCTACCGCCCTGACCCCTGACTGCCTGCTGCCTTTCAGCCAAATGTCCAACAGCAGCACCTTCCCTCGTCTGCACTTCACCTCGCAGACTGACCAGGGTGACTGCTCTCAGGCCTGCGTGGCTGGGGGTGGAGTTGGGCAGGGCAGCAGGGTGGGTACACTATCCAACTCCTTATCTATGGGTATGGGCTTAGGTCTGGGCCTTACTGGTGCTCCTATGATCACCAGTGGATCAGCTACCATCTCCTCTGCAGCAGCAGCCAAGATGAATCGGTTGCCCACTAATCTTTTTGATCAGCTTGAGAGGCACCTGCCACTCCAGCGCGATGGCTTCAGTACGCTGCAGTTTCACAGAGGACGTATGTCGAAGCAACGCAGCGAGAGCCCAGGGCGCATACGCCACCTTATGCACTCCGTGCAGAAGCTGTTCGCCAAGTCCCAGTCTCTGGAACACTCTGCAATCAAAGGTAGTGTGAATGGGCGCTCTGCTGGAGGAACAACTGGCACCGCAGGAGCTGATGAGGGTGGTGGAAGACCAACCCGCAGGAGCAAGAGTAAAGACAGGGCTAAAACTGAGGGGCCAAAGCAGAGACCTAGGCCTAATGCACTAGGTCTCTGGAGCTCAGATGATGCCCTGGACACTGACACCACCAAAGCTGGCACTATTGCTGTAGGTTATCGCAACCCTCTGAGCATGATGACTCTCGGCAGAGCGGTGTCAGACAGCCAGGCCAGGCATATTCCACAGGGCTACAACACCATTTCCGCACATACTCTCAAGACCTCGAAAAGCAGCAGTGACCTCAAGTTTCTGGCGTGCACCGCGACGCAGGTAGGATCCAAGGAAGATGAGGGAAGAACCAGGGGAAGTAAGGATGACTCAATGGTGAAAAGAGGTACCTGGTCCACTCTCACCCTTAACCAGGCCAGGCAAGTGTTGCAGAAGGGCTCTGCTACAGTCAACAGGACCCTTCTTAAATCAAAGTCATGCCACCAAGATCTGGCACAACAGTTCCTTCAGGTAGGAGGGCCAGTGAGTATTCATCTTCATCATCATTTGTAAGTTTGCATGGATATTTTTTTAGAAATTTTCCTGCAGTTTTTTGGTTTAATTGTCACATTCAAACACTGGAAAATAGCTTTTACCAAATAGACTGACCCTTATCCTGATTATCATATGTTCTTTATCATCATTGTTTATAATCAGTTATGGATTTTCCACCATAAATCACAATTTTCTTCCCAATCAAAATTTATTTTTGAAAGTACCATCACAGACCATGGAATACATACAATCATCTGAAGTATATTTGAATTTACATTGCACAACAATCTCGCCAGAGTAGGAATGTGTTTTCATAATTCAGGTCCCACTCGGGGACTGGGCGACTCTGGGTCGCAGCAGGGCCAGAGGAAGTGAGATCCCCTGTCGAAGGATGCGCAGTGGCAGCTATGTGAAAGCTATGGGAGACTTAGAGGACAGTGAGGACTCAGAGGGAAGCCCAAAGCCTTCCCCCAAATCCGCTGCCCGTCGCCACAGTTACCTGAAGGCCACCCAGCACTCCATAAGCGAGCAGCAGCCTCCACCACCTCCACGCAAGTGAGTCTCACAACATAGAACATCCAGTTCATTGTGATGGAAATATGATAATCATGCTCATTGTTTCACCAAAGCTATGTTAGTGCTGTTTTACCTTATATTTAAAAAAAAACTTAAATAGGTACTGAAGGGGAGTAAATTTTTGAAACTGTGGGAAGAATAATTTTTCTTACATCCCCAAAGGTAGGCAGCAGGTGGCAGCATCTTTTCACAAATGGCTGATTTGGGCTGTGCAGCAACACTCAAACTAAAATAGGCTCATATTTATTCATTTATCAGGTTTATAAGAAGGGACAATATATGACCTGTAGTATCGCTTGTATTTGGTACAAGAGCAGTAGGAGATGAAATTCTGCCATTTGTTTCACCCCTCCATTCACATGGACAGGCCTCGTTGCTACGCTCTCATGCGGGAGGATTATCTGTGGGCGCCACTACAAAGTGCATGCTCTATGCAGCATCTGAGGTCAGTGCCATCCTTAGGCAGACAGCGTGACCCTCCACCCACCCTCACGTGCCCCACCCCCACCACAATCCGCCACCCGTTTTCTGAATAACCTTCCCAGTGCTTTCCCTTCTCCGCCCTTTGCTCCATCTCTTACCGTGCAGGTACCCTCAGCGGTGTGTCAGCGCTTTACTCTTACTTGCTTCCTGGAACCCTGATTCATAACATGCAAATGTCTCATGAAAGTCACTCTGCCACACCCTACTGCTTGGTGCGCACACATTTCCACTAACACTGGCTGCCAAAAGGCCAGCCACCACATGGGAAACTCAAAATATCATAGGGCAATTTTAGAAATCATATAAGAATTCATTTGCAAAAACAAACAAAAAAAGCATTGTTATTTGATTGATAAATTTATATTCTCTAAAGCATTTTTTTTTAAAAATAGTTTCCAAGCAAATTGTTTTATATATGATTGAGTGCACAAAAAAGTGATGTGGATCTGTGTATGTTTTTGCAAAAGAACACTTACTAATAAACTGTTGCTTCCTTTGCGTAATTTAACACGCTAACATATATCACTACACTCACATATCTCAGTGATATTAAATGTTGATTAACACCCAGGGGAACTTCTCAGAGCGTGAGTCAAAGTTTCTCTATGACATAATCAATTAAACACGGCCTTCACTTACTCCAGTGTCTGACTAATGAGAGGGCTGATTATTATATTTACTTCCACAGCTCCCTACCGTCCTTGAAAGAGCTGTCAACAAATCGAAGCCTTGATAACTTAGACTGTCTGGTGAGCCCATTGGAGGCCCCTCCGCGCCACAGGAACAATGATTTCAGCTCCAGCACACTGGGCAGAGCCACGGGCAATCAGGTACGTCTGTTATCTAATCAAATGTGTTGCTATTACTGTAGCTTGTCACATTATTGCTACCAGGCCGGCATTTTCTCATGTGTGTCTATTTAAGTCTCACATGCTGAAGCAATGTTCCCGTGACAGCAATATTTAACAGTTTCTTTTTTATGTAATATAAATAACAGTGCTTTGTGGAATGAGGCAGCTAATTAGATCACTTTAAAAAGAAGAGAAAATGTGAAACCAAATAAGAACAGACAGCGCACCAGGTTTGAACTCACCGTTACATAATATTTAAGTGTACATGATGTAGATCGCTGACACTGCTGATTTTTTAAGTCGGTTGACTGGCTGACAGGCTGGAGAAAGTGAGGTGTGTGTTTGCAGAATGTCACAGCACCTCAGGGACCTTGGCGTATATCTTCATCAGAGCTGGGATGCAGAATCACACACAAAACTATCTGAGTATAACAAAGACATTCAATTTATTTTTAGATGGCAGCAAAAGCAAACAAAACATTGTGAGCGACTTGACTTTGAGGGAATATTATTCATGTTCATGTACAGCAGCTCATGCTGCTAAAACGCCGAACGGAAAACTGATATCGCCGGCTGTTTGTGCTTCTTTTCTTGTCACAAGATCAAACAGTTCGGATGGTGCAGGGTGTCACAGGTCATTCCTATCATACGATGACAACACAAAGGCACACAGCAAAGAAACACTGAGATGAAGCTATTTTTAATAACTCGTACAATATTGCCGAAATATTTTTAGACTGCCTCTGCATCTGTGCTGAACAGTCATTCTTGTTTTAGCTTTTACACCTGCTTCATGTTTTACCTCATTCAAAACATTCTGAACACTGTAGACAGAGGCTGAAAGTGTGTTCACCAAAGTTGTTCAAGCACATAAAATGTGTGCTATACTGCTATACAGGCAGTACAGAGAGAAATACTGCTCTTTAAACTCCCTTGTGTTTATATGTAAGCTATAATCACTTGCTGTATATATCAGAATATGGTGTACATTATACGTATAATGTACATTAAAAAATAATAATGCATTTAAAAATTATAATTCATTCTTAAGGCTGTTGGTTCCCAAACTTCTTGAATTGTGAGTATAAAACAGACTGTTTCTATGGGACACCTTGTCACTGTCCAACCAAGAGTTGATATCATGGAATATTTCAAAACTTAAAAATAAAATAAAAATAAAAATAAAATACAAATGACTTTTTGATCTAAGAAAAAAATTAATTTTCTATGATATTCTAATTTTTTTAGATGTACTAGTATATTTAAATGTTTTAAAATGCTGTGTTTGCATTTGTACAGTATTAACAATGTAATACCTTTTTCTTTTGATGCTTTGAATACATCTCTAGTCATGTACAATTTTATATTTCACATTGTTGCATTCACACTTTTAGTTGATATATTTTCCACCACTGGATGTACAGCAGACCTAGTAAATGCATGTTACACAGTCTGCCCTCTGCCCTCAGCGTGTGAGTCTGCACACGTTCTTTCAGGTATGCGGGGAGGGCTTTGGGCACTCGATCCCGTACTGCGAGGGGGAATCGCAGGCAGTGGAGGCTCTGGATCTACCCGCGCCCACGTGCTTCCGGTCCCGCAGCCACAGCTACCTGCGGGCCATCCAGGCGGGCTGCTCCCAGGATGAAGACACAGCGTCTGTGGACTCAAACTCACCACCGCCCGCCTCCACAGGCTACATCTACAGCTCTAATACCAGTGAGTACCTGTGAGGTCAAGGCGGGGAAGAGCTGCTGAAGATTTGAATGATTAAAAAAAAAAAATAGCTGCCTCCTCGTTTTATGCATGGCTTGGAAATAAACAGTGTGGATGAAAATTTCTGGCTCTTAAAGTTGCAAGTCTCATTTGGGTTGGTAGTTCGGGCCGACTACTAACCCCCGGTGTCGGTATTTGATCTCAGACTGTGATTCAAAATCAACTTTATTAAACATATCTTTAACAATTTGCCAATTAAAGGATCAGAAAGTACACAAATGTGTAACATGAGATTTGGAAAAGAGTTGTGCTTAACCTACCGGTTCAGAATAAGCGGTTTTGGTTTCATCAAAGTTAAAGTTCTCATCAAAATATTTACAGAGCAATGGTGACAGCACTGCTTAATCAGTGAATAAATGAATGCAAGAGATAAACAGGACATTTTCTATGTAATCATGGCGAATATGAACCGTAGAAATTAAAATGTTGATTATTAACTTAGTACAGTGAATCATTTCTGAGTGTTTGGAATTTTATTTTTGACAAAATTTGATCATGTTTCAACTCCTCAAAGATTAATGTTTCTAATTTAATGTTCTTCTTTATATAGTGGCCAGAGAATATCTGCCTCTGGTTATCTTGAAAGACCTGTTTATTGTTTTTTGTGTTGAAGTGACGTGCAATTAATTTTCCTTATAAATTCCTGAATAAATTTAGGAATATTCAAGTTGGATTTAGTGAATTTATATAATCATGGCTATTATTTCTGACTACAAAAATGACCTGAAGCCGGTAGTTGTTTAAAGAAGGGGGAAAAAGGGGGTTGTGGCATTAGTTTTTTGTGAATTAAAACAATAAAAGTGATGTATATCACAGTTTGAACATAACTGAAAACTAAAATATATCCTTTTTGTAAAATTGGCTGATCACACATGGAACGGGCCATATGTTTGCATGACACGCAAAAAAAAACCCTACTGTGCTAAAAGTCCCAAAATGGCTGAAGTTCAACCTTTTGATGAACAAATTCATCTTTATTGTCATAAGCTCCTCCTCACAATCTTATTAAGGATGACCAAAAATGACCATACAAACCAATCACATTAACAAGTATTTTTTTCTGCAGTAAGCATATGAAAATTGCAATTCTTTACCGTTATGTTCTGTATTATTGCTTTAAATGTCTAAATGTATTAAATTTTATATATTAAAAGCCTATATGTACATTGGACTTATGGCTATTATAATGCACATTTGCTATTAACATAATGTGGTCATTATTTTCAGCTCAAATGATACGATCGACCTCTAGAGTTAATTGTACAATTAATAGTTCCTCTTGTAATTTTTTATTTTTTTTTAGAGGTTATGTAGTTATAAGCCATTTTAAATCTGACTTATTCAATTAATTTTACTTAAAATCGTTCAATAATTGATTCATTCATGGCATTCTTTGCGTTTTGGGCCATTGTTTATTTTTATTTTATGTATTTACATATATATATATACGTCTGCAAAT
>KV751321.1:18303925-18321630 GCA_001698575.1 Mola mola | reverse complement strand
CCAAGTCTTTTACAATGTAAAAGGTGGAAAAATGTATTGGGATGTTTTCTCAATTTAAAAGGATATTTTGAAGACAAACTGTTCTATTTATAATAATAGACAAGTTACATTTTCACAACATTCATTACATTTGTTTTTGGAATACTAATCACTAAAACAAGCAATAAAAAACAAAATGGTTTTCATTACACTTTATTTTCTGCTGTTGTCACTCCCATTCTTTTGTCTTGTGTTGTATTTTGTTAAGGTGGTAGTTTACATTTTCCTCTGTCAGCATCTTTTACTAGCTGGCAGTCTGCCTGTGTCTTTGTCTCAACAGTTCGCTCTGTCTATCCCTCTCCAAATTTTTTTTATTTTTTTTTACTCAGACCTTTGAGCTTGTTTCTGCCGTTCACACAGCTAAAAACTTCATAATCAAATTCTACTTGTTAATCATAGTTCCTTAGTCAGTGTGGGCCTGTTCCACCTCTGTTGCAACTTGCCAGTCAGTGAATACATTAAAGTTCAATGCTGTTTTGCCTCTATGATGGCAATGGAGGTGGTAACGGCATCAAATTGACGTTTGTACAAATGGAGTGAACCTACGAGGTGGAACAACAACTGGGCTGTGACGTTTAGTTGGTGTGTTATGTGTGTGACCCACAAACAAGATATTTATAAGCAGCTAGCAGCAGTTTGCAGCCAACTCGAACCGAAAGTTTGAGTATCCAAAAATGTCTTAACTTAGGGAGACAGTTCAAGTTTTGAGAGCTACTACCTATAACAGCAAAGCATAAGATTATCAACAACATAACATGGATGACAAATGATTATTTATTTGTATGCGTTGCTGATTGTGCATATAAAGTCCCCTGACTGCAGAACACCACTTAGCTATCTGAAATCACACTATAGGGTGTTCTCATGGCATTAGTTTTTCAGTGTAAAGAAACAAGGGTGGCTACATTTTGGAGAGATTTCACAATCTCGGGGTAAAAAAAGGCTGATGTTTAAAGAAAATGAAGTAGCAGAACAGAATAGTTTCAGCTAGTTATTATATTTTATAACCCAGATTTACACCAACCCTGGAGCATAGCAAGAGATCTGCTGTTGTAATCTTTAAGTTTATGGCTTGCATAGTCTGTTAGCCTGCTATATTATCTCACAGGAAACTGCAAATCTTGAACAGAACTTGTGTTATAACCTCTTTTCTTGGGTCACATCTGGAGTTTCATAGATGTTTATCCACAATAAGCTTTGTGTTTACTTTCCTTCTGCCTATACTGAGCTCATTGCCAGCTAATATGGAACTGCACTGTCCTCCATTGCAGAAGTTCATTCTGCAGCCTAATTAATGTATTTGACTGTAAATCACCAAAGAATGAGATCAGCTGTAATCAAGATGTCAAATCCTAGACAGACAATCATACAGCCCCATATAAACCAGAGGAGCAGAAAAAAACAACCAAAAAATTAACACAGTTCCAGTACTGAAAATCAGTCAGTCATGTACACACCAATTTTAGCCCAGCATCAATGGCTCATGGGTAAATCGAAAGCTCTCAGGCAGACTTTCTCATGGATCCAGAGCATATCCTGAGTCAAAGACTGCCTTGTTTTCATTGGTGATGCGTTTTTGTTACCATTTGATGATCATAGCAGAGTTGAGAGCATTGGTATTGTTCTTAATTGTTTTCAGACACACTGATTTTTTATTTTTCCTGCATTACGGTTTGAATTTAAAATGTGCATCCATTTGCGTTTTTGGTTAGGGTTACTTAACAAATGATTAAGGAAAGTAAGACTTGCTGTGCCATTTGAGAGATTTTGAAGTATCACAGGCTCATCTGACCTCCTGAATCAGCCAACTTTGGGCATTATATTTATTGAGCAGTCTGTAATTTAAACTGATGCCCATGCTTTCAGTCTGTGATAAAGGAATTTTTAATGATCGAAAATGGGATTGCCCTGAGAGTTTTAAAGAAGTAAAATAAAGGGTTCAGGTGAAGTTTTTTGGCTAGCCCTGTTGATGTGGCCCAGGGTCTGCACAACTTATCCATCTTTTAAACACCTTTTGGTACCGTGCCCCTTGGTTGGGGATATGCAGCTAGCAGTCACACCACATATTGTACTGGATTGCAAAATTGATATTGTGCTCTTTGATAACTGCGGAAATAACCTCCAATTAGGCCCCTTCACAGTGACTGAATAGTTATGAGCAGCAGTTAGTCTATTTGTTGTTTATTTCTCATAGATCATGTTTTTCTAGAGTGAATTCATGATTGCACATGAGTGGCATAGAAGAGACATATCACTTTAGAAATGTTGATAATCTATTTGGTTTCTCTTCCTTTGTTCTTATTTCTTCCTCAGTTTTTGTGCATGTAAAAGTTGTATTCCACCCTTGTAGACACAACAAATGGGAGTGTGGCATGGCTCGAGACACAGGGTGTTGCAAGACACATTAATTAACCTTGGAAATGTCATGTATCTTTGCTATGTTCATGACAAGAAGTGTCCTGTTGTGTGGGAATAAATGTTCAGTTGTTGGTTGAATATGTCACTGCAGGCCGGGGCTTCAGGAGCAAGTCATGAACTACATACAGTAGAGTGGATTCCACAGCCAAGTTTATGTATGTTGGTGGGATTTAATGAGGGCTTCACTAATGCTGTGAGTCAGTTCTGACGAGAGCAGAGCCCTCACAATTACAGGGTGTTGTGTTTCTATGTGGACTGAAACCACTACCGGTAAGAATAAACACTACTTTTTTTTATTATTGATCCAAAGGAGTTGTCCTTGAATTACATTCTCAGTCAGCCAGTTTCAAGTAAATGTATCATCCATCATGTATGTCAGTGATTGCTGTAATTGGTTAAAAGTATTTGTCTGCTGTTCTTTGAAGCTTTAACATTCACATGTCAACAGTCCAGCCAGCTGTTTAAATGACTTCTACCCAAAACTGCTACAGCATACCCTCAGTTCTTGAAACTGTGGCTTCCGTGTTTCTCATGTTATTGTAATGTTGTTAACATTTCCCACAACCCGTAGTCAGATTGATGACAGAAAAGAAGGCATCAGTCCCACTCCTTGTCTCTGAGTCAGTCTTTGCCCACACCACTTTGAGTCCTCATTTCATGTTTTGAAAAATTAGGTGAATGCTGGGTTCAGATGTATGTTTTCAACAAAAAGGTTCTCTTCTCTGTTAAAGAAATATTTGGCTCTATAACTGATAAATACCCCCCTGTGTTGACCTGTGTTAGATCTTAAATTACTTGAAAATGGACATACTCTGTACAGTACAAAGACAACTGTGGACACAATTGAGTCTGCTCGGTAACTTCTTAGCGTAAATGATTTATATGTCAGTCCAAAAGCCCAGTTTCCTGTGCCATTTTGCCAGTCAAACTGCTGCATTTTTGTTTGCTGTGTTAGTGTACACAGAGCAGTGTAACTTAATAGTAGTCTAGAAATTACTTGGCCACAAAGCCAGCTATAATGGAAATAGAGAATGGTAATGGATCAGAGGGTAACTGTCTTGCCCAATGTTGGCAGGTCAAATAAACTACTATTGAACTGTCTGCCGGTAAAAGTACAAAAAAATTTGTGTGTCGTTTGCCTGATATTCGTGGTTCTTAAGAGGTTCTGAAATTGCAAAGAGGAAAGCGTGAAAGGGACTGAATAGCTCATGAATTTAGTTCCCGTGGTTCCATAGTTCCTGGAAGCCAGTATTGTCTTGTCTGATAGTCCCTAGAGGAAAAGGAGCGAAGGTGTGGCATGTTAAGGGAGATCCCCAGAGACAGAATGACATCATGGAGCACAACCACCACCAGGTTACAGGAAGCACAGAGGTAGCTAAGTACAGGTTGATAGAGGCAGCAATAAGGGCAAAGTACAGTTAGTATTTCAGATAGGCCATGTGTTATGGTTTTGTCAATAGATTGGAACCAGCTGGCCTATACCTAGTAGCACAAGTTACTTACATTTTTTTCTGATGTCAAAATGAGAAAGAACAGGTTTCTCATTCTAAGCTCCATCTTTCTATCTTTTTTTTTTTTCTTCTCCTTCTGATTGCAGTCAACAACAGGAAGGCTCCTCCTCCAGTCCCACCTCGCACCACATCCAAGCCCCTCATCTCCGTGACGTTGCAGAGCAGCACTGAGTCAGCCCAAGACACATACCTTGACCAGCAGGACCGTGGCAGTGAAGCCAACAGCCAGTCAGGGTGCAGCAACTCCTCTGAAAGTCTCTGTAGCATCCGCACAAGCAATCTGGCTAAGTGGACCAAACCTCCACCAGCCCCTGTCCCTACTTCAACCCCTGCACCCACTGCAAGCTCTGTACCTCCCATTCCAGCACCCCGTGACCTCCCACCCACCACCACTGCTGTCACCACCACAACCTCTTCCACATCTACCCTGGCCCAAAATGACACCGTGAGCATCTGTGTTACCCTTGATCAGCCCCCAACTGCACCCAAGCGGAAACTGTCCTCTATAGGAATTCAGGTAAATACTGTAGCATGCTGTGATAAAACCAAAGCCACTTCCATTATTGTATTTGACTCTTTTTTTTGTTGTCCATTATTTCTAAGGTGGATTGTGTTTTGCCAGTCTTAAGAGAAGAACCACTTCCCCTAGCACCCCTTAAGTTTCAGTCAATTGGAGTTCAAGTGGAAAACGGAAGGCCGTAAGTTCCCAACCATATCGCCTTTAGTGATACCATTACGTAAAAATATATGGACTGGTCACTGGTCTGCTGGTCATTTGATATCCTCTCTGTATCATACAGTGTATCACTAAATTAAATGTAAAAATGCAGTGGATGAAACTCTTAAGGAAGCAGACATAGATATGACCAATGTATAATTTAAAACTTTTTCAAAATCATCTGTGTGTACATTGGTTTTTAAAGGAAACCTGTTTTGTTAGATCTCGAGGTTGCACACAGTATGTATTTAGTGATTGTAAACATTCAGTCTTTGATATTGTGAACATGAGTTCAATGCTGTTGCTCTGCCTTAGAGGACATAGACTCCTCTAAGTCACACTGTAGATCCTTTCCCACTTTTTCCTCCATAATTGCACAAAGTGTATCCATAGTCCACTCAGTAGAGTGTTGGTAATGTCAGCTTGGCAGCAGCAGAGCATGGATTGAAGCCCTTCTGTAGTGAAAAGAACATGGTAACAAACTTGCAATTTAAACTTTTGCAGTGCACTATAATTTTCCGTAATCGCATTTGTTTGACAGCCCATTTCCTTTTCGGTGCTTATTATCTCTGAAGCCAGTTGGCCTCTGCTTACTATACTCTATACCATGTATTCTTGAGTGTTTGTGCTTATTTGCAACAGATGATACTTCACCATCAGCTTTCACAATGTAATTCAAAAGCACTGTTACTGTCAAACATATTTGACACATCGCTTTATTTTTTATTTATTTATTTAACCTGACCTTGTCAGAAGCTAATTTTTGTGCATATCTTTGCAGTCTGAGTCGGGAGAGTAGCATGGCCTCAAGGCAGAATACACAAGCTGAGCATCAGGAGCCCCAGGATACCACACCAACAGAAAACAACACAACCAACTGCACCAACAGTCAAACCATGAATATTACTGCACTCAACAAACAGGACAAAGCCATGGACCAGAAACCACTGAAACAGTCTTCAGCCCCCTCCAGGATATCGACATCTCCGACAGAGACTCTGGACCCAGCTTTAGACCCGTCGTCGCTGCCCCCACCAGATCCCAGCCTGGGTACTGGAAACTGCAGCGCGCATGGAGATTCTATTCAGCCCAGCACACCAGCTTGTCTCCGAGACGGCAACTGGTTTCTGAAGCTGTTGCAGGCGGAAACTGCACGTATGGAGGGATGGTGTCAGCAGATGGAGCAGGAGACCAAAGACAACAAGCTGTCTGAGGACGGTAAGTGACAGAACTGAAAGGTGTCTACCAAAACATTAAGATTTATTTTAGATATTTCTGTGACTTGTGAGTTATTTATATCAACTGCTTACTTAAAATACAGAGTGAAGATTACAAATGTAAATGCTTGGTTGAATTCATGCTTACCTTTTTGAAGTTTACGTAATTAATCATGTTGACAACACCACATTACTCTAAGTCACTTCGTGCAGCTTGAACAGATTTAATAGCAATCAGATCTCACAAAATTAGAGTTTAAAATCATCCATCAATTAATCAAGACAGAGGCAGTCTGAAATGAGTTCCGACCAGATGTTGAACCATGTCTGAAAGCAGTCTGCAGAAATAGTCACTGCATTTTCTTAATACATGTCTGTCTCCTCTCCAGAACACGTAAACAGCAGCTAAAGTTGTACTGAAATTAGTTCCTATCCTTTTGTCTTATTAAAATATATAAAACAAGTCCAGCAATCTCTACACATATGATCAGACTGTGGCATTTAACTGATTCCTGATCAGGTCATCCACTGAATGAGGTGAAGTGATGTAACTTGGAGTCTGAAGATTTTAAAACTTTGGTTTTGCTAATATCTCGCACATACTTCATCTAGTTGATTTATGCGTTGTATTTTGGATATGGATATTTGTTGGAGAAAAGATAGCTAAAACATTCCTACCATTACTTAACCGCTAAAGCGTTATTTTGATATTTTTTTGGTAGTTGCCAAACAGCCTTCAGTGCATTATTCGGTGATCAAAAGAAAATTGGTCGACAACTAATTTGGTAGTCAACCCTTTCTGTCATTTTCAGCAAACTTTTCATATATTTGCATGCTTTTATACACATAATTTATTAACTATGCAGTAACTCATAATAGCAGATTAATTGTTAAGATTGGAATCAGATATGTGATGGGGCTAACAGATGCATATATTGACATATAGATAGATATTTAGATTTAATAGTAAATGTAGGACATGAAGTATCTTGTTACATCAGGAACATGAAGAATTTAATTGTCCTGTAAGTGAGGTTCACAGAGGGTGGAGGATCAGGTCAGGTCTCCTCCTCCTTGTTGATCATGGTCAATGAGGAAAAAGCATGACAGTCATTGCAGCCATTGACTCACGGTAACACTGTTCATTGGAGTGGGAGTAAGCTTTATTTTAGCTGTAATAGAACCACAGCAGAGTCATCTTGCTTTTTTTCTTTTCCCAGAATACCTCTCAGGCATTTAGGCTGACTTATCTCCGCAAGTTCTTAAATATGTATGAGCGAAAAGCAATCAAGCTATAGAGGCTTCTTCAGATCATCATTCCTCTTCTTCTCTGTGAATTTCCATTTATATGCAAATATTAGGCAGAGAATAGCTGAATAAAGAGTCATTTGATATCCTCCTAAGATTTGGTTGATAAATTACTTCTAGGAAAATCATTTACTGTCCAAGAATGTTAAATGTTTAATGTTAATATTTCATTACTGACCAATAGAAATAAACTCTACACCCTCCTATCTCTTGATGCACTACTATTTTAATACTTTTACTTTCTTTGTTTTTTTAAAGTTCAGCATGTTTTTTTTCTAATCTTTTTTTTAACTTATTATTGCTTCTTGGTGATGACTATTTGTGTTTTATTTTTTTTTTAGTTTTGGGGACAATCCGCAGTGCAGTAGGCAGTGCTCAGCTTCTCATCTCACAGAAGTTTGAGCAGTTTAGAGGTCTCTGCAACGAGAACTTGGTGAGTGGCTCCATGACTTCCTATTGAATCTTTGTCTTCTTACCACATGTTTGTGTTCGCCTCATCTTTTTACTTACTAGATTTTCTTTCATCCGTCTCCGGCCAGCATCCATCCTACACACGGACATGCAAACATCTTACTATCATATTTGACTTGGGGAGGAAATTGGGGTGAAGCCTGAAAACCCTGAACATTTATATAAACAGATTTAGTTGCTAATTTAAAACATTAGTTTACCCAAGGTGCTTTACAAAACAAAAGCAAAAAGGAAAAAAAAAAGTCAGCAGACAGTAAAAATCATGTCTATACACTACGCACATGGAATGTTATATTTATTCAGGGAGTAAAGAAAAAGAACAAGTAAGAGCCTGTTTCACAATAGCAAAGGGGATCAAAAGCCATAGAAATGCACCATGATAGATTTTGGCCAGTTGCTTGCTTGACTCAATTTTCCCACTGTTCCTCTCCACCAGATTTTTTTTTTTTTGTTAATGTTCCAATTTTTTGGAAATTTAATCATCTGTGGAAGCTGAATGCTGTCAAATATGTTTTTTGGGGGCAAAGATGTGATCAATTCCCTTCCATTCATCTGTTACTTCTTTACATTGACTCATTTTATTCTCACCAGAATGTAAACGCCAACCCGCGGCCAACAGCACAGGACCTTGCAGGGTTCTGGGATCTGCTTCAGCTCTCAATAGAAGACATCAGCATGAAGTTTGATGAGCTTTACCAACTGAAGGCCAACAACTGGCAACTTCCTGAGAAACCAGAGAAGAAGGTGATGTTTGGTCCCACAGAGCTTATTGATTTAACCTTTTAAAAAGTGTAGTTTTTAAGAGGTATTTCAAATAACACAATATATACAGCAATGTTTGTTAGTAGTACACAGTATTTATGTGTTGTTCTCCCTGATGTATCTTCAGGATGAAAACAAGCAGCTTCCATCATCGTTGCCAAAGAAGCAGTCAAAGCCCAAGCCCAAGCTGTCAACGGGGAAGGACAGGAGTGTGGACTCAGCTGTGGACAAGCAGCGGCAAGAAGCCAGGAAACGGTTGATGGCAGCAAAGCGCGCAGCATCAGTACGACAGAACTCCGCCACAGAAAGCGCTGACAGCATCGAAATCTACGTCCCAGAGGCCCAGACCCGCCTCTGAGAATCAACCAGCACCGATCACGAAGAAACAATCCCAAATCACTTCAGATGCTCATTGACACGAACACACCACGTACAACGGATGCACAGTGGCCAATCCCTCAAAGCAGCACAGCTGATGACAGGAGAAACGTGGGGATCACAGGGCACAGAAACAACCCCGAGTAATGCAGATCACTATTCTCCTGCCACGGGACTAAAATAAACCCGACAGATGTTTATTACTATTGTTGTTATTATTATTGACATAATAATTGTTATCTCCTAGAGTATACTTAACAGGACTGTCTTAAATGTTGCAAGTAAGTTGGATATGGACATCCTGCAGAATCTTGGTATCCCAGAAGTTTACTCTCTTAAAACTCCCTTCACTGCTGAGTCTACTGGCAAGTTGTGGCTGCCGGGTTTACGAGCCGAGCTACCATCCACACACACTCAGGACACACATGCAGGTGTACTCGCTGTCCACAGAGTCTTCCTGTTCTCTATTTGTATTAGGCTGCCACTCATCTGGTGTGGTGTGTATGTTTTACTGTGTAAGAATTCTAAGATAAGAGAACCAGAGGAAGGCAGTAGCATATATATTAGAAATATCTCACTATTACAATGTTCATTTTGTAAATGTTGTATACCAGATTATTTGTTAGAAAGAGGTCAGTGTTCAGTACCAAGGTAGTTTTTTATAGATAGAGTACATGTATTGTCATGATATATTAGCACCTGATGCAATCAGTCACTCCACCTCTTTCTCTCCTGTTCACAAACGCACACTACACAGTCTGTGTCTGTAATACCCATTGTTAAAGTCTTACTTTTGCTTGTGTTTGTGAAGAGATGTGAGGAATGACCCGCCAAGCCAGCGGGCTACAGAGGAATGTATGAAATGTATGCATTTACAGCTCAAGTCAACTTGATCACTGCACTTTCCATTCACCCCAGATCAAGTTTGCCCTCCTTTATTTGACTAATCATTCTGACATTCACTGCATCCTCGTGTGATGTAGGGGACCAAGACATCCACCACTTGATACAGCATTCCCATTCAACAGACTGTAATAGGGTGGGGGTATACTTGCTACTGGAAAGGATATGGAAGAGCATAGCAATAAAAAGAAGTTGCATTAGAGCGAGCAATGCAGTAGGTACAGTCTTAAATTATTAACTAAGCATTTCCAATAAGTTGTTCTCATGAAGAATGATTGTTTATTTTATGAACTGACTGCCCTTGAAATTACTCAAAACTCAGGTTGAACACACAAAATGAAATGTACAAACCACTATGGATTATTTATTGTATAAGCATAAAATGAATTGACCAAATGCTCAGAGCCATTGGCAGATAATTCATTTCCAGACCTACTGGTGTGTCAATAAGCAAAATGTGTTTCTAGAAAGTTAGCTGCAGTGGAGTTTCCATCACTCTTCTCTAGCAGCTTGAACTCCCACCCACTTCTGGGGAATGAAGAACTGTGGTACTTTTTTTAATTATTATTTTTAATGTCATTTGACACGTTTTGGGATTTCCGTCTGAAATGAGGTCAACCTAGTTGTGTCTCAACTTCTGTAACTTCTGTATGATACTTAATGGTGCTGAGAGGAACTTCATATGTTGCCAACACGGCAATGATCATCCACATTCACAGTCATTTGACAAGACTTTTATTTAAAGTGATTCTTTTTATTTAATGTTCATGAATTAAGTTGTCTGTGCATGCATTCTCAGCAGAAGTTTTAGTTTTTGCATCGGCTCACTCCAGATTCACTATGTCTTGTCTCTGTCTGAACTCTTGACACTTTGATTATGGGACTGGAGTGTTTTCCACGTCTCAGTTTTCTCAAATGGAAACCCAAGTGCCAAGGGTACATAAATGGGACAAGGTATAGCAAATACATAGCAGAAGAGTAGGTATGTATATTATTTTCTTTATAAGTAAGAGCTGGCTCTCCCCCTACTGGTCAGTCCTTGCGTGACAGACATCATTTGCTCCATTTTGACTTTTTAGTTCAAACAAATGAAGTGGGAATGCTGACACAACACCAAGTTGTTGTTTTTCTTATTCTATTATTTGTATTACATCAAAATGGACATGTGCATTTCATTGTCCAAAGGAATCATTAAACATCCCTTTGCTACATGTCCTGGTCATCATTCTTGCTGTCTTTTAATTGAATTCATCCATAATGCAATGGTAATATTAGCTGCTATGTTAATATTACACACAAATTAAACATTAGCATAAGATTAGACCTTTTATCATTACCGTGTAATCTCTAAGAGCATGGCCTTCTTACATGTAAAAATATACAAAAATCCTTGCTGGTGATTTTTCAGTACTCCTTTAAATGGGTCTTGCAAATGATCTGAAACTATTCAATCTGTGTAGGGCATTCAGGGTATGCACTGTGCATTTAAGAGTTTATAATTGTGACAACCTGTGGAAAGTCCTCTTTTTTTCCATATCATTACAAAGCCAGATCCCTTTATTTGCCCACATTGTACTTCAAAGAGAGCATGACCTGATCAGGGATCCTCAGACAGTTTGTTTACCAGTACTTTCTGAGTTTTAAAGGGCTACAAAACGGACAAACATCAATGACAACGTGCAACTCTGGAGGCAGATGATATGGATGTGCTCTTCATCCACCGTGTGGACGAGGCAATACACTTCATTTATAGGGATTTCTAGATTTTAAAGAATTGCTGATGCCAGTGGTCACGAATAACTGTGGTGAACATTGGGTTATTGTGCATGCTTGACGGACAAAAACACTGAGAATCACAAGCCCCATTCTGTCTACCGTACCTGCCCACGTGGCTGTCTCCCACGTCTCCTGGCTACACATCCACTCTGTCCTCTCAGAGATCCAGCTATAGGAAAACGAGCAAAAACTATGTAGTTCCAGATATCTTGGACTGGTGAACATTATTTTACAAAATAAGCACATATCTTAAAGACAAAAAGGTTGTTTAATGTCATGATGTATTAGTTAGACACAGTGAGATTAGCTTCTTTAAAGAGAATAAAAGAATTGTGATTGCAATGTGGCATATTTTCTGTATGAAATAAACTAGAATTAAAGGGGAGTGCCACTCAACTTGGGAATGCATGTATGTTTTTTTTCCCCCCCTGGGATATAAAAATTACCTCAATTCTATCAATTATTGTTCTTGGATCTTGAGTAGGATCCAAGAAAGCCCTAAAACGTCTCTTTGTGATCCCAAAGCCACCTTTGGTTTGTTTTTTGTGCACAGTTATTTTTATTGTTTTATTACTTAAAATAAAACAAGGGACAGCAAAACACTTTAATTTGGTCCACCTTAGTATGAGGTCATTGCAAATAATACTTTAACTTGTTTTCAGTGTGCCATTCTTCACTCTTCATTTAGTTTAGGATATTTTGATTTCTTAGTGCGAATTAATGGCATTTGGGTGCCAATAGTTTTGGAAGGCAATTTGCTTTTATGTTTGAAAATGTTTCTCTCAGTTTCACCTTCATCCCCATCCAGCATCACTCAGAATAATTGGAACATGGGCGAGACAGGCCTTGCTGCCAACTATCAGAGTGCAGCCAGTACTCTTGTGACTGAAGGGGAGAAAAAACCTGCAGTCAGGTACCAAAATCTTGTGAAAAGGCCTCCCAGTAATGTAGCTTTACAGCATATTAACATCATGATTTTGGAATCAAATGTTCAATAATTACATATCCATTGTGCTGTCTAACATTCAGTGCATGCTTACCTTCCCTCAACATCCTCTCGGCTTGGCCGCTCATACATAACTTACAAGGATTCTTCAGGATAACTGAGATCTGAACCTCTTTTTCTCGGCATCATCCCAACATGATGTGGGGTTTTTATTGCAGCTAAGGATTTGAGAGACACTAATACAGAAAGGAAACCAACCATTTCCTCTCTGTTCCTGCCTCAGCCATTCCCCACACTAACGCACAGACAGCCTTCATTTCAGAACAGTAAGATGTGACACACATACAAACTTGTCATTATCATTTACATATTAAATCTGCAGAACATAACAACACACACACAAAACATATAGTTTATTTAAATGGGAGATTTAAAGCGTGTGTATTCATGGTGCTCCTGGTGAATGGAGCATAGCCAAAATGATAACACAGCTGTGCTTTTCCAGGTATCTTGTCTGAATATTAATGCCTGTAATGACAACAATAGACTAAAATTACTTTGGATCTATTTAGGTTGGTTTTGGGTAATAATAACATTAAAATAAATATGAATATCTGGTGCCTCTGCTGATGACTTCCTCTTAAATGGAGATTATTTGTTGCATTAAACAAAAAAAGCTTTTTTGCGGCCAGTTAGGTCATTTTTCACAGAAATTAAAAGCAAAAGCTTTTGAGTAAAAGCTTTATCCAAACAATAGGTAGAATTAATTAAAGCAGGAAGCTAACAGCAAGAAATGGACACAGTTAAACAGTTTTACATCTTCATTTGTTGACAGTCCATATAAGAAGAAAGTTGCCAGATAGTTTGTTAAATTACTTTTTGGCCCTTGAAAATGAGGGACTTTGTATAAAAATTGATGTAATTGGTTAAATGGTTTTGTAATACTCTTACCCTTATGATACCCCTATAGTCTGCACTTCAGTCACATCTTAATTGTTTTTCAAATCCGTTGCTGTGGTGTGCAAAGGCAAAATAAGTGTCACTGTCCCAATACTTATGGACCTACAAATTAACTTTTCAGCTTAATGGATACACAAATGGTATTTAGCTTTGCACAAACTTAAATAATATAATAATGAAAGTGTAACGTGCACACTGCGAGGTGTTCAGGAGAGGCAGGCTTTCTATGTGCGAGCTGGCAGATCCTGCAGGGGGCAGCACGTCGACTCTGTCCGATTTATGATGTTTAAGCGACATTTCGGTTTGTTTGTCCTTCTCACTTGCCGTAGTCCACACGGCGGGACTGACTTGAATAAGGAACTAGGTGTCACAACAGCATAGCATGTACTTTTATTTTGGTGTTTGGGAACGTGGCGTTCTATAATATTACGACAAGACTACAAGGTAATTTTCGCGACAGACTATACGTATAATAGCTCTTCCCAAAAGTGGTCCCGACATTAACGTAGTGAGCTAGCAAGAACCAGTTAGCTAACCGTTAGCTAACAAGCTGTCTAATGTTACTGCTTCTCACGTCTGTAATAGTCAGCTGATGATGCGTTAACATTATATTCACTACTGCCATGTCCACCCGACTGTGTTGCCAGATTTCGTCGGGTTTTAAGATGTGTTCTCTGGCGCTGTTTCCTCCCCCGCTGCCCACCGGACAGACCACTCTGTGCGAGTCCAACAACGAGCTGCTCGCTGGAGACGCCACTGAAGAACAGCTCAAACAGGTGTCATTCAAAGCTGCTGTAGTTACGTTGTCAAATTTAAATATACCAAGGGGCTATACCTTTTCAGTGTCCTGTGTCTAATACAGTACAACAATCCACATTTAGAGAATATCGAAAACAACGTTGAGAAACAAAAGATTTTCAACTCACGGATATTCACGGACAAATGGGTTGCAATCTGTAGAGTTTTTTCTCTAGCTGTTTTGTAAAAGATTTTAAGAAGTGCATAGGACAGCTTTAATTTGTCATCAATATATAAAGTATAAACATAATGGTGTGTATATTTGGTCTGGAAACAGTAATTCCTGTAAGTATCAAGATTTTTTTTTAGGACAATATTAAAAAGTGATTTTCTCCACCAGAATTGAAATATTTCTGTATATATTGTTACAAAACATCGCAGACTAAACAGGATATGGGCCATAACCCCTGTAAACATTAATGTTAGAAGCTCACGTTGACAAACACTAACTGTGTATGTACTGTAACTTATAAAGTTCCCTTAAGTTATGGAGTTGTGTGTTTTCTGCAGGAATCCAGTCCTCTGAGTCTGTATTTCCCCAGAGAGTCTCTGAAGCTCCATAGTCGCACTGAAAGCAGCAGCAAGGCAGCTTTTCTGGACCACTCTGAAACCCTGTGGATGAGGAGTGCAGCAGCATGGTAAGTAACAGATACACACATGAATGGGAGGCTGATGGATTCACATTTACAAACAATTTGGAAGACATTGACATCCATTACACAGAGAGGAGCTTATAATGCTGATGAAAGCTGCGTATATTGCATGACTATTGCAGGACTATTGCACTAGACAACATTATTTTTTTAGCTAGGTGTATTGAGAACCCCATTTTCCAAAGAATTCGAGGCACTTTGTAATATGTTAAAAGAAACAGAATGTGATTATTTGCAAATATTGAGACTCCTAAATTAATTGGAAACAGCACAATCATAACATATTCAATGTTGAAACTGAGTAATTTCATTGTACAGAGTATTTCTGTAATGCTTAAATAAAGATACTATCATAGTATATTGATATATCAGTAATTTGTCTTACACTTATCACAAAGATTCATGTGACTTTCTGTCCATTTCAGGAGGGATGGAGGCTTCACAGGGCTACTCAGTGAAATTACTAACTCAAATACGGAGGGTACGTGAGGTATCAAATCACACATAAAACATAATTTTCTCTGTTCTTATATATTCACTGATGTTTGTATACTAGGGATTAGGGGTGAAGGATCACAGAGCCCATAGTTCAAATTACATTACAGTTTTTCCTCGCTCGCGTCACAAGCACATTAGGCTGATGTTGCTTCGAATCAATGTATTGAGATGCTCATGTGGCTTTTTTGTGCCACAGTGAAGACACAACATTATGTTTTTTAAACTATCTGAGATCCAGGGTCATTATATTAAACAGCAGATCTACAGTACTGCAATGCAGGCGACTTAAGAGCAACTAGCAAACATTTCTAGTTCTTCTGTTGCTCTGCTAGCACAAGCAGCCATTGTTTTCACATTCTGGTTATGTGTGACGTCCTGGGACAATTTGATGAGAAATAAAAGTCAGAACTTCAGTGCTCTTTATGCAAAGCAACTATGATCCCACGGTTAACAATTGTTTTGATCCATAGGGAGTGATCTGTATGGCACATGGATCAACTGTGCTCTGTTACACCACACTGTTTAGATATCCTGTGTTTTGTGCTCTTGTAGTCCCTAAATGGCTGTCAGTGACATCTGGTTGTATCCTGGCCTTGCTCCAAAAGTTCTCGTCCTTTCACGGCTCCCTGTTTCCTCATTTGACAGTAAGTGGATCTTAATTAGATAGATTGTTGACAGCAATACTGTCGACAATGATGTTTGTTGTCGTGTGATAAAATCTGCATTATTTGTTTGATGCTTGCTCCACAGTTGAGTAGCGAGGACATGATTGCTGAGTTTTCACAGGTGCTGAATTGGTAAGTACCAGCTTTGTAATATGTTGTTTATTTTTTTGCTCTTAAAGGGAAAATGATTAAATATGCTATTTATTATTTAATATTAACATGGTGGTGAGACTTACATGTAATCGTAGCACAACATTACTTCTTTGATCTCTTTCTCCATCAACGGAAAATGTATCCATTTCAACAGTAATTTAATAGTTTCATTCTTTTTTTGCTGCCCAACAGCTGACAGTACAGTGTTTTTGAATATGATGATCTGCTACTTTTTCTTGTCCTTGATTGAAATTAAAGAGTCATTTAATGACTTTTTGATGGATAGTTTTACTGTTCTCTTAGGTTTTTTTTGACCAGATATCGAAATGACAGATTAAGACGTCAGATTAATGGTCCATGAAAATAACCATTTAATGTAGCTTTACCTAAATGATTAAAAAAAACTGTGGGACCTTTGATGTCGTGCAGTATTTTTGTTTTAACAAAAATAAAATGACTAAATTACTTTACCTTACTTTACTAGGTCTGACTGCGTGGTGCGAGCCTTTGCCTGGCATCCTCACACAGATAAATTTGCTGTAGCAATGATGGATGACTCCATTAAGATCTACAACCCAAAAAGGTACATTAACTACACTACATATGTAACATTAAATAGAATAAAAATATCAACAATAACATGAAACACTACATAATAGGCATGAATTGAGCAAAAATAACAGCAGCATTGGTATTTAGTGTATTTAAATGTCAATTTATGTCTTCACTTTTCGTGATAACGGAGGTCTGTAGATGTATTGTGATGTTAATAGTTAACCTCCGATCTCAGCAGTGATGCCCTCTGGCCTCTCAGTCATTCTGACTCCTTTTGTTCTCTCTCTAAGCGCCACAACTCCCACACTGAAGCACCGTCTGCAGAGGAGTGTGGCAGCTGTGCAGTGGAAGCCGCTGTGTGCGTCTGCCCTCGCTGTTGCTTGTCAAAACTGTTTACTGATCTGGCATGTGGACCCCTGCTCACTGTCAGCCAGGTACGTAACATTTTTTTTCTCTTAAGAGGGACAAAATTTAAGTTAATAATGAACCAAAGTCCAAAAGCAAACATAAGTTGCATTCTTAAAGAAGTAAATTATCCCTTGGATCCCCGGTTTGCCTATTCCTTTGGCCCACAGGCTAGACTTTTTGCAGCCCTGCTCCAGTATATCTGCTGCTCTTTAAATTCAGTAAATTCAGTTTTATCTTTTTTTGATAAATTTAGATTTTAACTACTTAACGCCGATCGTCGGGAATTCGTATCATACCACTTGCATTCAGACTGCCGCCGAGATAGAATACATTTTTTAAAATAATGATTGTAAATAAATTCAGGCGTCAAGGGGTTATTTTACTTTTTAGGTATCCGTTTTTTCTTACCTGCTGATAATTGGGAGTTCTAACTTTTCTTCACGTGGTTTCTGGCTTTTATGAAACAACTATAAGCTACATCTCACTGGATGGTGCATTCAGATGCAGGAGGCTGCTGATGAAAGTGAAAAATGTGGTAGAAATATTTGTAAATTCATGTACATGTATT
>KV751321.1:18283596-18303907 GCA_001698575.1 Mola mola | reverse complement strand
TATGTAAATTCTATGAATTGAATGAACACTGGTGAAACCTTGAAACTTTTTCTTGCTCTGTGCTCTTCTTCCTCTGGCCACATTCAGGCCTTCATCTGGTTGTGCTCAGGTTTTGTCTCACCCTGGTCACTCTCCTGTCACTTCCATCGCCTGGTCTCCAAGTGGATCCCTCCTCTTGTCAGCCTCACCCATGGACACTGCGATGATGGTATAAGGCAACCGCTTCACTTTTAAGTTAATTCGTAAGTGTTCTACAAAGTGATGTTCATGACCTTTGCTGTCAATGTGTCTTTCAGGTTTGGGATGTAGCCTCAGAAAGCTGTGTGCCACTGCAGCGTGTCGGAGGAGGTGGTGTCACCTTCCTCTCCTGGTCCCCTGATGGGAGCCATGTTCTTGCCTCTACACCATCTGCCCTGTTCAGGTAGGACATAGAACTTTTCGCTGAATTTTTTTTTTTAAACATGCCTCCTGTACTTCTAGAACTACAGTCACACATTAAAAAAAAAGAAAAGATGTGTAAGGCTGCCAGTGAATGTATGTAAATGTTTTCTTTTCTATTTTCATGAAATTTATGTCAGGATTAGTGTACTCATGACAAAATGTGTTTTTTCAGGGTTTGGGAGACCAGGATGTGGACCTGTGAGCGTTGGCCATGTGTGAAAGGGCGCTGCCAGGTGAAAACTTATCACCACATTTGAAATTAATGTTAAAATTGGTAAAATGGCATTTTCTAAACCATGAACTTAATTTGTCTCTTCAGTCTGGCTGTTGGAGTCCGGATGGGAGTCGACTTCTCTTCTCTGTGCAGGGAGAGATGGTCATCTATGCTCTGACTTTCAGTAATGCACCATGTAATCTTTCAGTCTTTATACATAATATTAACAATATGCAATATTTAACCTTGCTCACATTTCATTTGCATCCTGAATTGTTGTCTCCGAAAGTTGCAAATAATTGTAGTTCTTAAAAATTTTTTCGAAGGATAGTTGACAATTTTAAGATTTCAGTAACATTTTGTTGAAGTTGAACTTTATGATCTTGCTGTCATTTAGCAGGCGTATCTGTATCAAAGGGGCCACAGGCAGCAGCAGTGGTGGCTGACCTATCAGAGACAACCTTTAACACACCAGATGGAGACATCGTGTAAGAGCTCTAACCGAAATAGCTATTTACATTATTTATAGCTATTTTATTTGCAGCAACAAAAACTGTTAAAGCAGGTATTCCGAAAAGGCAGAGAGATAAATAGCAAGACTGATTCAAATATATAGATAAAATTTATATTGCGACTTTTTATGAAGAACAAAAGTATTCAGTGCTGCTTGACTTCCTGTTTGTATGTAACTTCGAGTCACTCATCTGTCTTTTTTGTGTGTCAGTGTTGGGGGAGAGATCCAGTCTTTAACCTGGGACCCAACAGGAGAGAGGCTTGCAGTGCTTCTCAAAGGTCTTTTTCACCTCTATTTGAAATGATGAGCCCAGTATTATATTAGTATTAAAAATGTTTTTATAATTCTTCCCTATCTTATGTCCTTCATCAGGTGATCCACAGGCAGTCAACCGTCCTGCAATCATAGCCGTGTTTAAGACAAGAACCAGCCCCATTTTTGAGCTTTTGCCATGGTTTGTGCTTCCATGTGTGGCTGCACCTCATATTTGTGTACCTTTAGCAAACATCCGGTGTATTTTAGTGAATTATTATTGCATATCTGCTCTGCATTGAACATTTGTTGTGTTTTTCTGTTTAGTGGTTTTGTTCAAGGGGAGCCTAGTGCAGAGCCAAGACTAATGCAGTTCCACCCAAGTTTCCAGCATGGAGCTCTGCTCACTGTGGTCAGTGTTTCTGCCTATTTTTTTCTCTCATGTTTTAGTAAATAATGGGGTGGTTTCATCCAAAATTATTGTTGTTTGCTAATGTTACAAATTCTCAAAGAATTAAAGTCAGTTTTGCCAAAAATAACCGGCTCTTTTCAGCTGGTTCTCAAACAGCTCTTCTAGCTTGGATGATTCACCCAAATTTAGTAATATGATCTACTAAGTATGTCATAGATGTGTGCAGGTGTTATTACTTAAATTGTTTACTGTAATTATATTAAACTTTATGATTACGACACTATTATTTTACATTATTATAGTTAGTTTGGTATAAAACAGCGTTGGCGTGAACATATGATTTTAACTTAAATTATAGTAAGGCAAAGAAAGAGATTCTAAGTTTGTCTTTGTTGCTTTCTATCATTCAGTCAGTCTGAGTGGAAAGAGGCAGCCACACACTATCATTTAACTTTGGCAGTTATGAGTGACATTTTTAGTAGATGTAACCAGATCCATGCATTTCTCCTTAGCCTTTAAGAAAGGAAAATTGTTGGAGGTTATGAAAATAACTGTAGCAATGCCATTTGGTATCAGATTTACCTCGACCCCATCAGTAACCGTGACAAATTAATAACTACATTCATTCTGTTCTCTACAATTTCCAATGTAAAATATCTCTCTCTTTCCTCAGTGTTGGTCCAGTGGAAGAATTACCCACGTGCCTTTCTACTTCCTTAGTGCTGGCGTCCCCCATTTTGGCCTGAGCGGCAGTCCGTTACTGCCACGCCCCCAAATGAGGCCCACAGACTTAGCCAATCAGTCGCTCTACACAGAGCTCACATCCTGATCGACTCTCAACCGCCATCAGATACTCAGAAGTCACCGTTGTTACCATAGATTGTCAATATATGTCTATAAAACGTTTTCAATTTTTTTCTCTTTGGATTTGTCTAATTTAAAATAAATGGACTTTATTCTGACTTAGTGATGAACTGAAACTTGTGTGCTGAAAAATGTCATTTTAAGATTGTATCAGCAGTTTGGTTCCACAATGGATGTTCAAAACTGATGCAGCAGAACATCAATTCTTCATATCAGATTTTAGTTTGTTAAAGTGAAAAAATATACTTAAAACACACAGTATATGAATTTGCTCTACAATTGAGTTGATGATACACATTGCACAAAGCACATGGAGTAACTACCACAGTTTGACACGCCTGGAAATAAAGGTGGGAAGTGACTTTTTTAAATGGATTTTCTTCCCCCCAAATTTCTTAAGTATCATTATTTTAAAAAGGTATTGATCTGCAGCCAGTGAATCTATTGCACTTACAACAAGACAAACATAACCTTAGCCTGCAAGTCCTTGATTGAGGGCTTATGTACCATTGGGTGTTTAGTGACAGAATTCACGCTGCAATTATCTTTAGAAACCACTGCAGGGGGGTAGTGGTGAGATGTAGCTGATCTTTATTGTATAGTACTTTACTGTATGCCACTTACAAGCATGGCAAATCAGTGTGTTTGTGATCTGTTCCAATTTAGAAGTATGCTCCTTTTATCAATGGTTGAAAATTGTGGGTTCTGAATGTTGGAATAAATCTCCTGAAAGCATTTGCTTAATTGCAGACAGAAAGAGCCAGACTCGTCATGAACTATAATTTAAGTTTGAGCTGTGACAGTGGCAGCACTGTATGTTGAACTATAATATACTTTAAAAGCTAAAAGGTAAAATTCATTGTTCAAAAACACAAACTAAACTTTAATACTGCCAAAAATGGAAGATCAAAATAAATGAATGAAAAAATTGAAAGAAGTGTACATAGATGAGAGAGAAACAAAAAGGAGAAAAAGGAAACAAGGGCAAATAAAGGAGAAATGATATACAGAGGAGTAATTAATTTTTTTTTTAATGTTATATAAAAGACTTAACCCATCCATTAAGAAATTCAGAGGTTGGCTGCATTTCTTTTGGAGAAATTAATGTGTGAGATTTTCCTGAACATTTTCATAGTTTAATGATAATAGTAAGAAGAAACAAAATAATCAATTGAGAAAGGACTTTTACTTTGAAAGTCACACCCGGAAGCCCAGGCTAATTGTTAACTTCCGGCAGCAGGAGACACCGGGAAGGAGGAGCTAAAACGTCCGGAAAGAAGTCCCGGGCGATGCGGTGATAGCCAACTGATGGCAGCACCGTAACAAAGAGAAAACGAATATCTCCTGGCACCTGCTCAGTCGTGGTAGTTTAGTAACATTTGTGTTTTCATCCCCGACTTTTCTTTAACTTCCCCCGGCTTTTCCGTGTCCCTTTAATCTGCTCCTCGTGTCCGTAAAGGAAGACGTGATAAGGTTTGAAGGCCAAGGTTGAAGGTAACGTATAGCCTGTCAGACATCTCTGCGGTATATGACAGGATGAAGACCACGTACCCTCTGGGCTCAAATGCCACTCCTAGGTTTTACAACCTGGATTTAATTACACTTAGCTATCTGAGGATTTGTCACTTACAGCTGTATGTCATATTAGGGCTGTACAAATGATGTAGCGTGAAATAAGAGAAATTATGCTAAACTGTCACAGATCCTCAAGCTCATAAATTGCAGCCTTTGACAATTACAGTAGATTTCTAAAAAGGCGTGGAGACGTGGGTTTTAGGAAAATGAGAAGGCCATTTTAATTCAAAATAACAATTTGGGTGATAGCCAATGCCAGCATCAAAACCCTGTTTGTCAAAGTAACAAAAGAAGTCCTGTTCATGATAAGTAACTGAACTGAATGGAACTTCTACAACTTTATACTCCATTACCACAATTCATCAGATTTGGTTCCTTATGTTTTCTATGTAGAAGACCCAGGCTGTCAGAGTTAGTCTTTTGCAGAGTGTCATTAATGGCTTGCAGAACGGAACCAGAAATCTTCAGCAATGATGGTTACTTCTTATTTAAGTCATGCTGTGTATCGCAGTACATAAAAACACACTGCATGGACATGTTAACAAGGATAAAAATGTGATTTTTGTCAGAGGGGGTCTTCGAAGCTGCAGCCAGGTGTAGCACAATGGACTTTCAGGTTTCAGGTCAAAAATTAATGAGACTCAACAGATTATTGTTGGCCGCTGGCATCAGTAAATGATGATATGTGGTGCATCCCTGGATCAAACATTACTAAATTATGTTTGAAAATAATAACAATTACTAATTGTTGCAGCCCTAAAAGAAGAAGCGATCAAGCATTTTTTTTTTGTCTAGTTTTTAAAATAAACTAGTGGTATTGTATTAGTATTAGAGATCTTCTTTTCTTTTCTGTGGATAAACCAATGGAATGATTGCGTAAAGAGTTCAGAGTGCCATATTCACTGCATTCTCCGAGCATCAGTTGGTAACTGACTGTTTTTTTCCACACACTTTGTTGTCTGGAGCATGCTCTGTCATCAGTTGACCTAATGTTGTTGATGATGTGATAAAGCAAAGTCCTGTCTTATCAGCGAGATGCTGAACATATTTTACCAGTGACCAAAGCTCACGGTCCCCAGACCAGCCGAGAAGCAGGAAGCCGTATCAGACTGGTCATGTATGCCAGACCTGCATCTGCTCCAGGTTTTTTTTGACCTCAGGGCCAATGAGAAGAAGTGCTGTAAGTGATTTGGTTATCCTCAAGTGACTCATTATCTCAATTGTAATAGAATCATTGTTGAACCCTGCAGTCTTTACCGATGATTCTATTTTATTTATTCTGTGAAATTCTTCTTTTAATGGCAATTTCTATGCTGAATGTTAAATGTCAACTTCAACACACCTTCTGTTATTAGTACGTGCACAGGTTGTTGGTTCATTTTCAAAGACAGTTACTCCAACACCTGCCTTTGAAGCACTGTAACGCTAATGAGCTAAGTAAATATTCAGAGGATAAAAATATCTATTAGTTTGGCTTACTTTTAACTCCACATTTGAGGAATCTTTAATCAGAAATGTGAACTGGATCTAAAGTCATTTAGTCAAAATATATATCTTAAACATGAAAATATTCCTGACACCTTAAACTTGCAAACATCTGTTCTCAGAACCTTGAGTTGAGTTTTGTCTCGCCAGGACTTTGTTTTGATAAGCATGTTTTTCCCCCTTGAGCAGCTGCTTGTCTTTATGGATTGAGAGAAAAAGGGGAGGAAAAAAAATGCAGTTGGAAAACTTTCCATTTTATGTCCCGCACAAGGTTACACTGGAGTAGCGAATTGGGTTGCTTAGCAGTAGAGCTTTGAGAAACATTAACCAGCACTCAAGAGATGACAATGGAATGACAGAAATGATCAACTTAAAGTTAACCAGCGTGTACCGGGACACTGCAGGGGTGACATTGGATTATTTCACAGCTCTCCTTCTCCTTGCTTTGTGTATACAGAAAGCATACCTGCCCTTTTATGACAAATGTGACCTTCTGGCTGCAAGTTAAAAGTAAAAGCTGCTAAACATGTAAGCGTTTTTGGAGAGGTCGGCCATACATTGTCCTTCATGCATGGTGGTTGTGTGTGCAAACTGCAGCCTGGGCCTCCTACATGACGAATTCGCCAACTGTGATAGTGATGATTGGGTTGCCTGCCCGGGGGAAGACCTACATGTCCAAGAAGCTGACACGCTACCTCAACTGGATAGGAGTTCCAACAAAGGGTCAGTACGGGAGCAATACACGTCTGACATTTATGTGGGTGCTAACATTTGATTTGTCCACAGGAAATAATGCCAATGGGAATCAGGTTACAAATGAAACAAGGACAAAGACTGTAAGGAAATTCAGAGAAATCACTTAAAATTTTGTGCTTAAGGGTATGTGATGTTAATTTGTTAAAATTGTTGTCAATGCACCTAATAAATGGCTTTGTTTGGAGTTGCTGACTTGTTTTGTGGTACAAATATAATACAGGACCAGGAGAACTGGTTTGGCAGGCTTGAATTGAAATCATCACCTCGAAAGAACGCTTAGTTTTTTCACAACCTTTGCATTTCTTTCTCTCGACTCTCTCCCTGTGCAGTGTTTAACCTTGGTGTTTATAGGAGACAAGCAGTGAGGTCATACAAGTCCTATGACTTCTTCAGACATGACAATAAAGAGGCAATGGAAATTAGAAAGTGAGTAAGAGAGTTCTTTCTCTTCTGATGTTACAGGAGGCTTTCTGTCTACATGACTCAGCCCAATACAAACTAGCTGGTTGCTTTTCAAGTAGGCTAGCTATGAAAATGCCTCTATCGATTGCACTTGTTTTAAAAAAAAAAAAAACGGTGCCACGGTTTCTACACCACTCTTATTCCTGATCATTTTTTTTCTTTGTTTTTACAGACAATGCGCCTTGGTGGCTCTGGAAGATGTCAAAACCTATCTGAGTGAGGAGGGAGGCCAGATTGCTGTAAGGACACAACAAAAGTCCGTCTGTGCTCGTTGTTGGTAATGGATATTAATTGCAATTCTGAAAATCCTGCATTGTCTGTCAGGTGTTTGATGCAACAAACACCACCAGAGAGAGGAGGCAACTCATCCTTAATTTTGCAAAGGAGCGTGCTTACAAGGTTCGATCTACATTAATGATTTTAGCTATGCTGATAATATGTTCTTGCACAGATCTTGAAATTTCTACTGATAAATTTCCTTTGCAAGGTGTTTTTTGTAGAATCAATATGTGACGATCCAGATGTCATCGCTACAAATATCCTGGTAAATGATGCATTCACGCCATGAAGCTTAAAGACGAGCAGACTTTTAGTAAGTCATAGTGAATAACCTGAACCTGAATAACCTCTGCAAACGTCTCTCTCACAAAGGATGTGAAGGTTTCCAGCCCAGATTACCCTGAGAGGGACAGAGAAAGCGTCATGGAGGATTTCCTGAAGAGGATAGAGTGTTATAAAGTCACATACCAACCTTTAGATCCAGATCATCATGACAAATTTTCATTTATTTACTTCTTGCATTTGGATTATTTTAACACTCCTCGCCAGTCGTTTAATCATTGTAAACGTCACGTAGGCATAACATTCAAAGTGTTCCAGTTACCTGCTGGGCATTGTGTAGTTAGGAGTGTGTGCTGTCCAGCAGGTGGAGATAGAAGCACGATCTGAATGTATTTATTGCCAAGCATGTTTATACATGCAAAGAATTTGACTTGGTGTTGAGGTGGATAAAAATGAATATAGAATAAAAAAAAAGAAAACACACTACTGTAAGGAGCACAAATACAAAACACAAAAGTACTATTTACAACTATGTTTAGACCATTTACAATTTAGTTGGTTCTTAACATTTAAGTTTTAATTGGTTTTGGTTTTTGGAGCCTATAAATGGTAAATCACAAAGTATTATATGATTTCTGTTGTTAGAAATAGGTTTGAGGAAAACCATACTCCTTCCAACTGGCTCAAATTCCTTCTAATATTAACCAATTTATATTGGCAGAAAATCACATTTTATGTGTGTGCGCGCATCTGAACTTAAGTAAGAACAAGCCCACATTGGTTCAGATCATTGTTTACAGAGATGAGGAACAGTTGTTTCCTGAACCTTGTCTAATGGCTTGACGTATATATGTAGATAACGCCACAAGTACAAGATATCCCAGAGTCACATTTAAGTGATGATAGCATCTGACTGCCTTTCTATTTTCCTCTTTTCACCCTGACCTACAGGAACCTGTCCTTCATCCAGGTCATTAATGTCGGCCGGCGTTTCTTGGTCAACAGGGTGCAGGATTACATCCAAAGCAAAATAGTGTACTACCTCATGAACATCCACGTACACTCCCACTCCATCTACCTCTGTCGGCACGGAGAGAGCCATCACAATCAGGAGGGACGCATCGGGGGCGACTCTGAGCTGTCAAAAAGGGGGAGACAGGTGGTTTAACGAGTCATCTTAGCACATAAAGATAGCAGCATTTTTAACAATTCTGAAGGATTGCTACACTCTCATGTCTGTCCTTTTAAGTTTCCGTTGTCCTTCATGTGTTCTTTTTGGCAGTTTGCTGCAGCTCTGAGGGGTTTTGTGGAAGAGCATCATCTGTCGGACCTGAAGGTCTGGACCAGCCAGCTGAGACGCACCATCCAGACGGCAGAGGAGCTGAGAGTTCCTTATGAGCAGTGGAAGATCTTAAATGAAATCGATGCTGTAGGTACTCTGATACATGGCAGAAAAGAACCAGTGAGTTTGTACCCTAAGTTCTGGCTCTATATAAATTTGTGTTTCAGGGAGTGTGTGAAGAAATGACATACAAGATGATTGAGGAAACGTACCCTGAGGAATATAACATGAGGGACCAGGACAAGTACCATTACCGCTACCCTGGGGGAGAGGTAAAAGCCTCTTTCTTTGTCCTCCAAAGTAAAAACGCAACGCTGTAATGTTTGTTTTCCTCTCTCTTCAGTCGTACCAGGACCTGGTCCAGCGGCTGGAGCCGGTCATCATGGAGCTGGAGCGTCAGGGAAACGTGCTGGTCATCTGTCATCAGGCTGTCATGCGTTGCTTGCTGGCCTATTTCCTTGACAAGAGCGCAGGTGAGATGCGATACATGCATAGACGGTGCCTTGTTTCATAAAGTTACACAGTTAGGTCCATTAGTATTTGGACATAGACACAATTTTAGTTATTTTGCATCCATACAGCACTATAATTGATTTGGGGAAAAAAAAATAGAAATCGAGATGAGATTGAAGTGTATACTTTCAACTATAATCTAAAGGAGTATCACAAGAGTATTAATGCAGTATTCTTGTGATACCATCAAATTAAATGATAAATTAAAGTCTCTGTTTCAATCACATTGCTTCCTTTTCCAAATCCATTTTTTGTCGTATAAAGAGGCAAAATAACAAAAATTGTGTCTCTGTCCGAATACTGAGGGACGTAACTGTGTTAATAGCCGCGTTGAATCACAACTAACGTGTATTGTGTAGCATTTATGTAAAATTTCTATGATCATTTTACTCCGGGGACACTTATCTAACATGGTTTTAGCAAAATAGCATAGTGCACTTTCCATTCATACTCCCCCGCGTTCTGATAAAATAAATGTTTCAGACAAACTGGTGTCATATTCAGTATCACCTAAAGACAGTATGTCAAGGTAAATCTCAATCAGACAGGGAAGCTTTTATATTATCGATCATAGTAAAATAATCACAGTAAACCATTAGAAGATGTATAATTTTCAAACTACTTGTTGAATAATAAACAAGTGTTGGCGATGGTGTGAGTAGCCAGCTAATTAAACGGGATATTAGTCTGAATTTAAAGAAAGTGCCACACATTAAAATTTAAAATATAACAGTCACTGGACACTAGCCGTCATTATTTTGAAGTGGAAGATCTTCAAACAGAACGTGTTTATGATTGAAGTGGACAAACAAATCTAAATTATCTGTACGTGTTTTTGCTTTACAAAAACTAAACCATAATTAGACACAACGAGACATTACGTCAGGCGGCGGAGGAAGTGGTCACAGTCGCTGCATGTGTTAAAAGTCTGAACCACAGCTTAACTTACCAGGCTGGGTGCAGCTCTGGCTGGCATTTTATCCTCTGGCATGCTTCTGTGGTCGGACATGTCCTAACACAGAAACCAGGCCATGTACCTTTACACACATGAGCTCGACAGATGTTCATGCTTAATGATGGGCCATCCCAAACATGAGAGAAAAACGCCCCTCACATTCAGGAGGAAAGAAAAACATGACTGGATGTAACCATATTTTGCATTTTTCTTGACACAGATGATCTGCCTTACCTGAAGTGCCCCCTGCACACTGTCCTTAAGCTGACCCCCGTGGCTTATGGTAAGCCTCCACCCCTCAAAAGCCGACAGCACCAAACCTATTCCCCTGTGTGCTGACCTATTTCTCTCACATCTCCCTCGATCAGGTTGTAAAGTGGACATTTTCGACTTGCAGGTGGAGGCTGTCAACACTCACAGGAACAGACCATTCGTAAGCTACTGATTATTAACATTAGTCATGTTTTGTCAGATAAAGTAAGCAATGGGCCACAGATCAGGTCATTTTTGAACTGATTTTTTTTTTTTTTTTTGGTCTGGGCACATTATGCTAGTCACAGCTTCAGGGGTTTCTCCTTACTTTCCCGCAATGACAACTCTGCACACATGGTGAACACAGTCTGTTGTTGTTATATTCCTTAAACATCACAAAATGTTGCTGGCATGCCGAACAGTCTGCCTTTGAAACATTTGTGACCAAGTGTTTCTTGAAACGTAATATTCTGGGTAAACATGTTTAGTTTTAAGCATTCATCCTTTGTCATCCCGCTTTAAGATGAACTGTGGTAGTTCTCAAACCAAGAAGCCCTATTTCCTCGTTTTTCAGGCTCTACAGGTTCCCATAATACATCCTGTTTGGAAATTTACTCCCAATATGGAGTTCATTTACTGGGACTGTTTATCTTCACAAGGCTGTCAAGGCTCCAAACTCTTTATTCCAGGCTGTGGTAATCTGCTAAATAATCACACACTAATTTGAAACAATTCCGCACAAATCTGGTAGATGTGTAAACATGGAGGAACAGTGCCCCTTCGGAAATAAGCTGGTCGTTTCTTGGTTGCCCTATTTATTTAGTTTTTCTGAAGACGTTACTTACTGGATCAAGACCCCTTCACTCATGACTAGACAAACTGCTCTCAGAAGGGCTAATTTTATCAGCAGACAGCCTTTTGAAATCTTTTTACCAGATGCACAACCAAAACTAATACAGTGGGAGAAATATCAGTGTAAATAGTCAGATTTGTAAGTACATGTTTTTTTGTTTTTTTTATTTAGTTCCTTTTCTAAATCTTTGCTACAGGGAATGGCCACATATGTACAATGTGTCATAGAGGTGAGGGGAAGTTGAGAGTCGAGTGGATCACTACAAAAATGACATTCAGTGGATAGATCAGCGTCATGGCACACAGTAATGTGACTTTTTGGGTTAAATTCCCTAATCCCACAGGTCCATATCTGCTTTATTTGATGAGGGCCAAGTTTTGAAAGCTAGACAGAGTGGGTGTTACCACATAATCACATTTACTGAGGAACTTCTTTTTAATATCCTGTCTGCTGAGGCCAATACGACAACGGGCTTTATATTTATGGCTGATTGTCTCACTAGTTGTTTTTCTGTCTTTGCCTTGTCACAGTCACTCATATGACACAGTGATATCAGATTCAAAAGTTTGAATGGTGTGACACTTTTTGAAAAATGTGTGTGTTAATCAGTCGACCTTCACTCGTCTTCTTTAAGAATAAAGCCGGAACAGATGCTGTGCTGCCGGTTTTCCTACGTCGGAACAGCTTCACTCCGCTGTCCAGCCAAGACCAGATTAAACGACCCCGTCTTCATAGCGTTGGCAACCCTCCACAGTCCCGCATGTCGCAGGCTCACACTTTACCCAGCATGCAGTTCTCTGAGGCGTCGGAGGGGGCGGAGCTGCTACAAAACGAGGTTGGTGCTGTGAATGTTGTGTGTTTTTTAAATCTTTACACAAACACATCTGGTTATATCTTCAGTTGACTTCATAAGATGTGCAGATACATGAATTCTGCATGCCATTTTTTGGCAATGGCGGCAGTAGATCTTTATCATCCTCCTCCTCATCTTTACTTCTCTCTTGTCTCTGCCTGCTGCCTCTTGTTGTCTCTGAAGTCTAACCAGCTCTGTGTTATCGATCAATCAATCTGGCCTCTGTCCATCTCGGAGGCTTTTGTTGAGCTGAGCCCTGCTGACCTCGGTGATGCCGCGTGTGATATGAGTGCTTAATATTATCTGAAGAAAAAGGTGAAATGATTTCCTGCATGGATCTGCATTTGTGTTACCGTGGGGGGGAAAAAAACCCCACAAGATTCATAGTTCATAGCTCTGTGAGTTTATTGCCCATATAATGCATTTCCTCTGCACAGAATCAGGAACAGAATGAATGAAAGACTAACACTGTTAATAGATAATTCTAAGCTGAAACTTGGAAAAGAAGATGGTTCCAACCAGGTAATTCATGGTTATTTACAGTAACTGGTAGGAAAATTGGAGAAAGGGAATAGTTAAGTAATTGAAATACTTCTGGAGGTTAACTATAAAAACTTTGTTTTTAATTTAAGCTTTCAGTTTTATTTTCGACTCATCCAATAGCGTTTTGTTTGTTTATTTGGTGATGACGTTCCTCAAAGGAAATCCTGGTGATGGAGTTCAATGTTTTCCACTAGTAGTAGTAGTTTTTTCTGTGTCACAACAAATAGAAGTGTGAATAGTTTTTTTTTTCCACTGTTTTATGTCGTGTTCTGTCAAGTGACTTTTATTAAATTCACTGTACACAGTGAAGGGAGTGTTCCACTCTGGCTGGTGACCTCAGATCTTAATGTTTGCTCGAGTTCAGTCATTTCCAGTCCAAAAAAAACCTCATTCCTTTTTTGGTTTTTTTTTTTTCATTAATGCTGTTTATTTTCCCTCCCTTCCTTCTGCTGCTGCTGCTTGCTGCAGGACTCTGTGAACGGTTTCGGTGCAGCCGACACAGAGGACTGTGTTCGGAGTTGAGAAGGTAATTTCAGCCATTTTCTCTTCTTATGTAATGTGTAACGTCTGTACTGTCCACCTCACTCTCCACCTTTGTTGTGCTATCGATCACAGGCTTCTCAGCCTCCCCTGTTCTGAGGACCAGCAATAAATCCCAACTACTTCCTGCCTTTACCTGCTTAAGCACAGTGTTATCCACTGGGGTTTGATCTGCTTTTCCATTAACAGTTCGACCGCGGTAAAGCCGATCTAAGCCGCGCTCGAATTGGACTACCTCCAGGACAGGGGCCAAAGCCAGCCTGGCCTGGAAAGACCCCCATTCTGTCTCTTGGTTTCTTAAACAAAGGCATGTGTTGCAAGACTTGCCTCCTGATTGTGCACAAGAATAGAGAGAGACATTTTTAAAAGTGTCTGTACACAATGTGTCTCTGAAGTTTCTCTCCATCCATTTGTTTTTTGTTTTTTTTTAAGCGTATTACTGTGTTTGGGATCAGCTTGAAGGAATAGAATAAAAAGCTTTTAGGTCATAAGATAGCAGGGGACCTTTATTGTGAAGAGGGAATTTTGAGTCTAATAGTGAGTTAGCAGAGCTTTGTCAGTGGCTACTCTTTAATATCAGAGGAGGGAAGAGTTCAAGTATGAACACTTCAGTGAAATGCAGCAACTTCTCTTACCTGCCGTGCTGCGTAAATCACTCACAGGGAAATAACGTTGGAAACAGTTGTTTGTTTAAAAAGCACAACCCTTATCAAACCAATGACTCTAAACCTTATATATTTTGGGACAAGAGCATAAAACCATTAAATAAGATAGAAATGTAGATCCCCTCTGCGCTGAGCCGCCTCGTGGAGCCAAACTGAGCTGTGTTTGTTAGCTTTATGCGTATGTCAGCGGGAATATGCACATACTGTATACATGAAGTCAATGCCTTTGCACAGTAGCCTTCAGATGTAGGCTGTGAGGCTACCTGATCCATGATGTAGTGTCTCAGCTCTAACCTCTCCACAAACTGTAGTCCACTTTCATGTTATATTAGCTGTAGAACATGTTGATTCTAAATGATGTACCTCATTGGAAGCTCATACCCTCAGCTGCAGTGTAAGCGTATATTGAGGTTAGCTATGTACAGCCTTTGTGTTTGCTCATTCTCATTTTGTATGTATATGTAAACATTCCCGGGTAATGTGTGACAATATGTCTGAATATGCTTCGCTTCAGCGAAGGCCACTTGCATGTACAGTCTTCTGCTCTGCCTTAACATATTCAGTCACTGTGACAATGTTGTAAAGCTTAATTAAACTCCACTAAAGTGAAGCAGATATTTAAAACTCAAAGGTTCTTCACAAAGAAGAACAAATTATTTACAAGAAAAATGTGCTGCATGTGTAAATTCTGCCTTCAGATTAACTGTATGGATAAGATCCATTTATATGACTTTAATTTTATTATTAGGAATAAATCAAATGTTGGCTTAAAAAAAAGTGCCTTTATTTAAAAGTGGGTTTTCACCCTAACTGGCGATTAATTTGGATGTGTTGAAAGAGCTTTAATATTACTGCACACTGTGCTGTACATGTTGTTTAATAAAGCTAGTTTTGATGCCCTTCTTACATTGAGTTCGGGGTTTTTTTTTTATTTTTAGATTGACGTCAGAAAAGCCTTTAGTTTGGGGTGTGTGTGTGTTGGCTCATTGGAAGTATCTTTCCTCATTTTCCTCAGAACATCACGCCGTCATTGAGGCACTTGCGTTACAAGAGCTCACAGTGAATTTTCAGACTCACATTTTCCAAAGCCAAATTCGTGGTTGTGAACCAAGTGTATGCTGTCAAAATAACATTCTGAAATCATGAGAACTGGTTCTCTTCAAAATGGGTTGAGACAAGTAGATCTCTTGTAACAGTCTGTTGTGTTCACTGATCTCATGTCAGATTACTCCAATAATCCAAAACTGATGTGCTGTTCTGTCACAGACATTAAGGGTCACTCCTGAGTTAAAGCTCCGTATGGGACGTTTAGTCGTGCACCAGCTATTTTTGCCCTTGTACCGGAATGTTAGAAATGATAAACCCTCCCTGCATTGAACATGGCCAACTTTTATAAACTGCACAGTGAGTCATGAGGAAGGACACTACTAACCAGCTGCATTTCAGTGAATCTAATCTGCGTGTTGTTTTGATGCCCAAAATGGGCCTTGAACAGATGGATTCCGATAAGAAGCTCTCTTCACAGTAATTACAAATAATCCAAATATTTAAAAAAAAAGGATGGGATGTACTGTATGCTGCTGTTTTAGAAGGAAAAATACCCATAATTTGATAATTCGACAATGCTGGATCACTTTTAGCTGTTCTGGTGCACGGCGGCACCAGTGCTCGAGGCCACTGACCGTTGCATCAGTGACGTTTAGTCACAACATTGTAAGACATGAAGTGACATCATTAGTGTGATGAGTCAAAACGTGACCTGACGGCGTCGCCGGCCGAAATGTGTTCACTTTTAAGATGAAAACGTCCTCAGTTTTTATCCTAATGACTGCAGAGTACTTGATAGGTTAACAGATGAAGAACTGACACCCATCAGCCATAACATTAAGACCACTGACGGTTAACAGTAATCCCCTTACTACAGTACAAAGTTCTGCTTTACTACAGTACCCTTACTACAGTACAAAGTTCTGCTTTCAACGTGGGTTTCAACCCTTGACCACTACCATACCAACATTTTGTACTGCTTACATACAGTATATAGTGCATCCTAACCAAATGCTCTAAATGAGGTAACGGTAACTACTACTATAGAGCCAATTGCAGTATGTAACTTGTGATGTTTTTTATGACATTGCAGATGACTGATACTGCTGCTGATGTGCTCAATCACAGTCACGGTGACTCAAAAGCATGTTGGCAAAGCTCTGACGTGACTGCAGGAAAGGCGGTTTGCGTGGTGTGGATCAAAATAAACATAGGAAAGGGAATACTCTCGTTACCGGGACGAGTCCCAAGTAGTACACAGGGATCGACAACATGTCAAACAAATATTAAAATGTACTGTTAAATTCTAAAACGCGTCAGTGCTCAAATGAGCCTCTTACTGGCCAGTTTAATAAGTACAACTAATAAAGGTAAAAGTGCAATTCAACCAGCCTTAATGAGGATGTTGATGAGTTGGTTCAACTTGAAGGAACAGTTTACCCGAACATGAATGTATTGAAAGTCAGGTAAAGTTTCTTAAAATCATTTCTGGAGCTTCCCAAAAACACGGTGCAGCGTTTTTCTCCTGAACAACTGAAGATGAGACGGGGACTTAAGAGCAGAATGGCAAAGTGGCTCCATTTGACCACTGATTAAGCCCCGAGAGCCAAAATGAATGCTTTTCTAAGCATAAGTCCTAGCTGTCGCCACTAATGCATAAGAGCTCACCTCCACAGTGAAGGTTTGTGCCAAAAATGACATTTCATATCAATTTGGGGTCACCAAAGGCTTTTGGAGACTAGAAGTGGACAATCTGTTCTGAATCACAAAACCCTGTAAAGCTGTTTTTTTTTTTTTTTTTAAGAAGATACTGACTGAATTTTCAGTTTCGACTGAACTGTCTCTTCAATCAGAACTTAGGAGGACCGTCAAGGTGTTGACCTGAATTGTGTTAGAGGTGATACTTGGCACTATACTTTATAGTTACGGTTATGTGGACAAATTAAGCCTCAGAAATGGCCACATGGTTGAATCCACATCTGCTCAAAACATTCACAAACAGTTGTTATAAAAAAAAAGATTATACTTGAGTAAAAGTAAAAATAGATTGGAAAAACTGGTGAAAGCGAAAGGCTATAAAAGTCTTACAATATCTGATGTCATTTTTCTGGCAATAAATGTACTAAAAATAAATGTATCTAATTCATACCAATTTGGGTCCAATTTGCAACATTTTCTGATCATCAAAACCAGCTCTTTTAAATCTGACAGCGAATAGAAAGAAATATAAAAACTTTATTGTAGCTCTGAGGCAGGGTGTAGTAACTTTAGTGACGAAATCGATGCGCTGGAGTGAAAATGGACCATAAAACACCTGCATCCCATCCGGCTAATGTGCTGTGTGTGGCTTGCGGAGGATTTAATAGGTTCAACCCTCGCAGTTATTCACGTAGAGCAGTTAATGCATTTAAAACAGCTGTGTTGCTTTTGTTCTGCCTCTCCTGTCACTGTGCGTGTGTGTGTGTGTGTGTGTGTGTGTGTGTGTGTGTGTGTGTGTGTGTGTGTGTGTGTGTGTGTGTGGGGGGGGGGGTGGGGGGTATTCGGGCTCGGTTTGACTGCCTGTCTGAAGCAACCTCTATAAATTGCCGCAACTGTTGCCACTTTGTGATTTGCCTGTTGACGCACGACAGCCATGAAGATGATCAGCTGGAATGTTCTGATTTTATCGTTTTCCTACATCACTGCAGGTAAACTGGAGAGAAACTCACCAAAATTTCGCAGTTTGTGGTTGTTTTACTATTGGTTGTTGTTATTTTGTTTTTTTTTATTGATGGTGGTTGATCTTTAAATGGGGAAAAAAAAACAAAAAAAAACCCCAAAACAGCTCGAGTGGCAGCGAAATGTTCTGCCCCGCCTGAGTACGCGCACACCGCGCTGGTAAAGAAATACATCGGCAGATGGGACTTCGACAGCGGGGAGAAGGTTTATTATAACTGCGCCGAGAACTTCACTCCAATCGGTGGCTTCCGCGTTGTGCGGTGCTTGGATGGAAATTGGACCAAGCTGACTCTGAAATGCGAAAGTAAGCAGCCCTTCACTCCATAATTTAAAAGGCTAAAAGTGTTTGTATTTACTTGTTTGCTCGGAGAGCTGCCGACGTGTTAAAACTCGGTTTTATGCTCTCTAGCGGCCATTTTGGAAACTACATATTCTAGTGCCGTTACAGTTTATACCAACAAAACTAGAACTGTACTAAAAGATGGTTCTCTTTTTATTTTGGAACAGTTAAAGGACAGCAATGCATTCTATTCAGTACAAACAGCTTTGCCTTTTTAAAATTCCATCTCCTACCCACAATGACATGCATTGTACCATAAAATAAATCAAAATGATTAGAGATAAATACAAAGTTGAAAGAAGGTAAATAAAATGAATGAGAGGAGCAATTACAAGAGGGGGGGATACATTTTAAGTCCCCGAGTTGAACAGAGCCATTGAGCAGCATTTATTAAAAGAAAAACATAAATCCATAGAGATAAATAAGGATGATGGAATGATTTTCTGGGCATTAGTCCAAAAATAAAAATGTACTGATGTGCCCAAAGGCAGAAAAATTTGAAGCACAATGATCAGTGGTTACAGTTCATTTGTTGCAATGAAAAAAAACTCAAGTCAATTTTGCCCTTGAAGTTTGGTGATCTCAAGCAGAGGAGAACCTGACTTGGTCATCAGCCTCCTGCAATAAGTCCCAGACGATCATAAGCTATCGATGGCCTGTTGCCCACCTCCCCCCCCCTGATCACTTGACATTTAGCTCGAACTGCAAACAGGTGAAACTTCATATTCCGTGTGGTGATCTTTTGTTTGCTGGTGCTGAGATCTTAAAAAAAAAAGGAAACGAGGGAGTGTATCTCGTTAGCAGTGGGCGATGTCATATTGAGGACAAACAAGTTTTTGTTTTTACTGAAAACACTCGAGAAATGAGCTTAGGTGTGTGTGTAGTTGCCACTCTGCACATCTAGCATACAAAGCATCGGGCGTTTTGATAGACACGTCTTCGGGGTGGGACAGGGTCACACTCGTCACACCAGATGTTTGCAGTCACGGTCTGGAGACACATCACACCCTTCACTGTTTTCACTGTTAACAGGTCTTCTGATAAAACTCACTCAGGTTGGCAAATTGACTTACTGAATCTGGGCTGTTTGGCAAATTTGCGAAATAGACATCTCTGTTCTGTCTCCCCCTCGAATCGGGCCGTTCACGTTTCACCTTTGATTCCTGTGCTGTTTGTCCATTCACTTTTTCCTCTCACTTCTACCAGAGAAGTCATGTGGCAATGCTGGAGAGCTGCCTAATGGACAATTTGAGTATGAAGGGAATTCGTACATCGGGGAGAAGGTCTTCGCTGTATGCAGTAAGGGGTAAGTTGAGGCCTGAGAGAAGTGCTGTTAGGCCTCTTAACTGGTGTTTGTGACCAAACGGCATTGCTCTGTGTTGACAGATACAGTCTGAAAGGACTCGACTACATGGTATGCAAGGAGTCCGGCTGGACCGGTGAATTTCCTGCCTGTGAAGGTAGGAAACCCTGGATTAGATAATCATTAGTTATCCTCCGAAACCTATGCATGGTTTTCACGCCCTGGGTGCTGCACCCTAAAGAATTCATCGAAAAGTGGGCGGTGGTGTGTTATGAATGACTAACAGCTGGTCGAATGATGCACAATGAGGTTTTAATTTTTAAATTCTACTCTAAGAAATTAAATACAAACTTAAAAGTTCAGTTCAATGAACTTAAAACAGTCAAAATGAGGTATTGTTGAAATAAAGTTACCTTAACTTGCCCTTTTTACATTGAGTGAACTTACTTTAGTTTATTTCATGGGAGCTCAGACAGTTATTTTAAAGTTTAAACAACTAGTTTGTTTTGAGTCTGTATCTTCTCCATGTTACCAGAAACTCACAATAACATGTTGAGTTGTTGGTTGTGGGGAAGAGAGTTTTGTTTCCAAATGTTCTGTCATTTATAGCTTTTTTTAAAGATTTATTTTATGTTGGCGAACTGCATTCACTTGAAGTCAATTTTCTTTTTTGTTTTTTGTAGCTAAACATTTCCTGTACTTGGTAGAGGGAGGCATATTTCAGTCCAAAAGTTTAAAAACAACTTGTTAACCTGAATGTCTAACTGTAAATCAGAGGCAAAGCCCACCTGCGCCGCCCCTGCGGTTGCCAACTCTGTGCGGCCCGGCAGACTCGCCACCGCGCACCGGCT
>KV751321.1:18259395-18272997 GCA_001698575.1 Mola mola | reverse complement strand
ATGATGTCTAGCATTAGAGGAAGGTTACCTAAGGGTTGCAATGTGGGGCGTCCATGGATTGGACTCCAGAATGTCCGATCACTATTTCAAAGCGGAACACTGCGTTGATGATCAATGTTATCCTCTTCAACTGTCAATGGCTTTATTGTTGTGGTCGATTAGTGTAAATGGACAAAAGTTAGCATAATCCATGGAATGCATACTAAGACATTTATATCTGGGCTTTGTCTCTCATCATTTCCTTGTATCTGATACAAGGAAAAGATCAAAATGATAAATCCATAATCAAGATTTTCTGTAGACTGATTAGGGTTTTAAGTGACTGCTTGTTTCAAATTAAACTGTGTGTCTATTCTGAAACAGCCTATGCGCATATAGCAGCACACACGTGTCAAGACAGACCTGGTCCAATCGTCCGCCCCCTGTCCTCCGTCCTGCCAGTCAGCTTTGGGTGCAGGTGACACTTGGCGTTTTTAATCTTGAAAGAAGCCGTCTGCTTCACTGGAGGGGCCAAAGTCTCTACAGACAAACACAGCACAGTGGGTAGGAACACACTGCTGGCATGTCAAAAGACAGACCGACTGCACAGCTGTGACCGACAGACGTGATTTTAGCAAAGTGTTGGATTTTTGGAATCTGGAAGGCAGCGAACCTATGCAGCTCTGGCTGCTGCTGGAATTGAGCCTGGAGGGGGACTTCCCTCTGAGGATGGGGATGCCACAGCTGACGGAGTAACTGTTGTCTGACTCTGCGAAGACAACGTTTACATTACATTACGTCTTGAAGTTAAAAGCACTTCTATTTGCTGTTTTGTGACATTCTGACCTACCTGCGAGATAGTGAGCCTTCGAGGCACAGGTGAGCGAGCAGCTCTCTTTCTTGCCCGTCTTGCTGCAGGTGAGAGTTGCCTTTGGCGCTACAAGTCCAGGAGGGCATTTTACCAGCTCTGAGGGAAAAGAAACCTCACCCAGTCACATAATGTCGATAACCAAAGCTGAGAATGAGAGTGAGGAGTGTGTGTGCGTGTGTATGCGTGTGTGTGTGTGTGTGTGTGTCTTTCTATTCCAGTGCAGCTTGTACCCTGGAGGACAGGTACACTCGTAGCTCCCCTGAGTGTTGATGCAGCCATATTTACAGCCTCCACGGTTTATACTGCATTCATCAATATCTGTGGATACATAGAATAGGTTAACATATAGACATTTAGTGGACATGCATAAATTGTGGACATGCAGTTAGTCCTTTTTTAAAGGACTAACTGACCACAGTCAGATTCTGAAAATCATACAAATGTACAGTATGAGGAAGGAAGGAGGATTTTATATATGATATATATAAAACACTGATACACAATGGCGGTCAGTACAAAAAAAAAAAAAAATCTGAAGTCAATTTTGTCAAATGAAATGGAAGAGGAAGTTCCTGAGATTGAGGAATTTCTCAGTTCTCCATTTCATCCTGTCAGAGAGTCGCATTCATGGAAGATTAATGTGTTGGCATGTAAACGAAGTTGAGTCCACTTTTTGACGTCGCCACATTCAATTTCATGGTCAAAACTTCTTTGCTCTTGAGCGAGAGAGACTTGTGGTGGGCAGGAAATTATAATCACCTTTTCAAACACGCGTTGAGCTAAAACCACTAGAAGCATCAGGGATCCAGATGCGGGCAGGCTGCCGTCGACGGCAGACAGAAAATTAGTTTAGTGAGCAGAGCTGAAGATGCAGCAGGCGGACACCCCAGCAAAGGGAGACGCAGATAATGGCAGTGATTGATGATCTGGCCTGCTGATATGAAATGCTCTTTCTTGTCCCATTCAATTATTCACAGTGAATAAGGACGGCCTGCGTGCCTGTGCACTCCACTCTGAAGATGATGACTTCATCAACAGTGCGCGGCCGATGTGCAGCAAGAGCAGCTTAGAAACACTGTGAGAGATGTGCTGCTTATCCTCTGCATCAAAGCACTCAATTTAAAGGAAAAAGAACTCTAATGAATATCTGATGGAAGTGGAGCTACTCGGCCAGCAATTGTTGTTTTGACTTCTTTGTTCCTCCCATACATGAAGTGTAACCCAATAGACGCGCTCTGACCTTTCTCCAGATCTTTTTCTTAGCGTGCTTTAACGGAAAGGCTGCAGAGATGAGCCAAGGGAGAGGCGGACAGAACAAAAAACTGACGTTTAGACTAAACAATTGCTTTGTGTAATGGAGATGAATTTCAGGAATGGCTTGTGGAGTTCAGCGAAATGTCATGTTAAATTTTAATCATTTTTGTGGAGTTTATTTACAGACATCAGCGACTCCCAGTCCAAACAACATCTTTATGTGAGTTTTTAAGAGGAATCTGGGCTGCTCACGGACCATGTTTAAACTATGGATGGTTTTGGGTGATTAAACTTTCTTAGATTAGAAATTAGGAATTAGACAAAAAAAAAAAAATCAGGCAAATCAGCGCAGTAGCTGGCAGGATCAAATGAGGTAACTTCACAGCTACTTACACGGTATTTAGTCACGACTGCTCCCAGTCTATTTTCTTACCGGACTAGCAGAAATGAGGGGATTGTTTTGCTAGCTGAGAGGGAAAGTGGCTGGATATACTCTCACTTGGGAGGAATGCTGACAGGCCTTTGCACAATGCTTGACAGCAGGTCACTGACCTAATTGGGTTTGTTTAGGGTGAGTCTATTGTTAAACATTGAGTACAGCTTTCTGGATTGTTTGGCAGCTATATTTCGCTTGATAAACCACATGGGGAATAACATAACCTGGGTTATGGCCGGCAGTGAGAAAGTACAACAGGGAGCGCTGTAAATCTCTGGGGTTATCTAACAGTTCCGACAGCGCAGATAAAAAGCGTGTGTGTGTGTGTGAAGGGGAAATCATTCATCACCGGCTCGCTCAACAATGGTATAGCTAGTCATTTACGCCTGACCATCTTCCCTCCTCTCAGCGGCTCAGTGTGGCCTCATCACACTCCATCATGTGAGTAAAAGCCTTACAAATCCAATTGTGGTATTTTTATTACCTGGCCTGACGGCCAATACAGCTGCCCATGCAGAGAATGGACCCCATGAAGCTCTTAGACCCTTTAGAAATACCGACTGTGCAGTTCTAACCATACGTACGGAGGGATGAAATAAAAGGATCCCTTACAACGTGACGCAATCTCAAAGGCTCAGCATGGGTACCCATTTAACAAGCTTAAAAAAAAAAAAAAAAGGTGTTTTTTTTTTCATTGCTGGCTCATGTTGATGATGGTCCTGTTATTACGCCCACCTCCGGTATGTACCATTTTCAAAGTCAGGATCATTAGTTTAAGGTATTTTGTATATTGTTTATCAGATACTGACAGCAGAGATAAAGACAGGGACGAAGAGTATCGTGACGCGCAACAAAGGCTTTCATGTTGGGTCATGTCAGGCATGCAATTACTTACTATTACTGTATTTACAATACTGTACCTAAGTACAATTTTAAGGTACCCGTACTTTATTTTATTTTTCCATTTTCTGCAACCACGTATTTTGATTCAACACATTTTGGAGGCAAATATTGTACTTTTTAGTCCACAATAATTATTTTATTACTCATTTGCTGACGTAATGCGGCAAATCAAAATCCAAATCATTAATCATTTTATCTGCAGCTGATCTGGATCTGATAAGCAAGCTGAAAAACTATTTGACTCCTATAATACAATATATATAGAGGTAAATACTACATATGTTATAATTTTTTAATGCTTAATATATTTATTATTAGTTACTTTAACAACCATATTGGTGACTTTAGTAATATTATAGCACACGATCCTTACTATCACAAAGTCAAATATGACGTGGCATAAAACTGTGTGCATCCAATTCTTTCTTACTTTTAAACCATGTAAGCAGCAGCGCTCTGTTCTTGCAGACCCTGTGGTCACCCTGCAACCACAACTTACCATTCTCGTAATTTCAGTAACATTCCTAATTCAACATTCTGTTGCAACATTCCTGATCAGCAGACCTGTCGAACCGCAGACATAAAAAAACAGAACGAATCACCACCAAGCTATGTATCTCGACTGCATGTGCTGTCTCTCTCTCAGTTTGTCTGTCTTTCCCACAGCTACTGTGAGGCCCCGAGGTGCTGGAGACAGCATTAGATTCGAACTGGTGATACACACTCCATCAAAGGAGCACTGCAACACACCGATGTGCTCTGGCGGGCCTCTCGCCGCCTGCCAGGCAGATCTAACGCACCCCCGCACACCTCCTCCTGACACCAAAGGCTGTTTCTACTATCTTTCTCGCACCAGGATGCGTTTAGTAGGCACCTGCTGATGTTTGATGGACATGGTCAAACTTCACCTAGAAGGACCATAACTGCAGCTATTCATGTTTTAGTCCATTAACTACGGCTAAAGTAGGCTTCACTTTGTATTACTGCCAAGTGTAGCATAAGTTCTTAGATTGATTTCCTGCCTTCCAGGCAGCAACCTATTACAGCTCATTTCAGCCCATTTGAAAATCAGATCAGAGACTTAAAAACTGGCCTTTGACAGGTAAAACATCAGTCAGTAAGTTACAATTTGACATATAGGGCTATAAGAATGTAGGTACGTGCACTGACTTTTCCGTGTTTTTATTTTTAATGATGCTGTTACATCCAGATTTACGAGTCAGCTGAAAAAAATATGAGGGTTTTTTTTCTCAGATGTCTGAATTAAAATTACTTTTACTTTTTTTTTTTTGTTCAAAAGCTTTTAAATATTATTAGATAATTAAATGGCAAGATCTTGCACATTTATTTTTATAAACATCCTCTGCAGTCAAACTGTGCTTAGATTTGTTTGAGCTTGATGAAAACATCAGCATTCCAACATGCTCACGAGAACAGACAGCCAACAGGTTCAATGTTCATCATATTCACCACTTTGATTGGTGAAAATTAACTCAAAACCCACTTTTGAAGATAGCCTACAGAACCTGCCTCCCCCTGCCTTTAAAAATCTGAACTGTCTGAACCATTACATTTTGTATTTGTATTTGTTTATACAATTCATGTAAAGCGTCTATGAGTACCTTGAAAAGGGCAATATTATTCCTATTAATTATCATTACGCTAACATTCCTCTGAGTGCTGCTCAGAATGATAATTTAAGTTTAATTTAATTTTCCTGGAAGAAGATTGAGTGTTGTTTTTCTGTCATCCTAGTGTAAGCAGCAAAAGTAGAAAGAGAAGCCCTGTTATTTTCCCACCTTTTATCCTGCTTTAAGTTAGGAATTTAAGCAAGTCATTTGTTGTTTTGTTTTACTTTTGTTTTGTTCTTTTAAGTAAGAGCAGAGACTGTTTGAATTATTTCGTTATTTTCGCCATTGCTCAAATTAATTAATGTGCCCGTTTTTGTTTAAACAATCAACCTTGTGACTGGACTTCCTGGGAGTGGGATGATTGGAAGATCGTTCATGTTAGATCTCCAACCCTGGATCGTGGGTCATAACACAAGTCATCCTAAAGGGAAACAAGAACATGTGGACCCAACGAGGGCAACTGATATAACAACTGCTGAGAAATTTTACTCAAGGCCCAAAATGTCATTCCCATTGTGCCACAAGTTTGGATAGATGCTGACATATTTCTGTAAATTGACTAATCATTTGATTGACATTGCAACTCTAATAATATCAGGTACGGTCCTTAGAAATATTTATCCTCCCTTTCAAGTTTAAATTAACAATCTATTTCAAGTGTGGCTATAATTTTCCTGCCGGACATAAGAGCAACTAATGAAGGGGGCAGGAAAGAGGTGTGAGATTCAGACGAGTGATGGACAGGGCAGACGTGCTGGCTCACCTCCACAGTGCGCGAGGCCGTAGAGGACGTAGCCTTTATGGCAGAGGCACTGGAAACTGCCGGCAGAGTTGACACATAAATGGTCACAGGTGCGGTCAAAAGAGCACTCGTCAATGTCTGTAAAGAGAAAAAGACGGTCAGAAACTTTCTACACAAATTACCCAGAAAAAAAAAAAAAAGAGATCGATTTTTTAAACAGGGTCCTTCCTTTCCTGTCATCTCCTCTCTTTTCCACGAATTGCCTTGGCTCAAGTCAGATTTGGCAGGAAAAAAATGAAAAAGTCCTTTGAAAGGAAGATGTCTACTGTTTGTTACTTGCTACAGGCGTCGACCTCCTGGAGTAAACATTTTTCCATTTTGAGCCACAGAAGTGTAATTTTCGAAATAACAAGCGGCCACAGCAGGAGTCAAGATATAGCACACTCTGTGGCAGATAATAGGAGCACAAGTACCTTTTGTACTCTCTTCATTGGACCTGCCAATCACGTTCCCCGCTCACTTCTTGACCGTTACATTAAAGGCTGTCTTTATAGAAATGCCACTTGACTTGTTATTCTTTTGCTGAGTTCTTATACATAAAATATATTTATGAATCATATGTAAGATGCAGAGTGTCTTCAGTACACCTACATCCACTTCTTGCCTGTCTGTAACATCTCAGTTTTATCTTGTTCTGCTTTCTTAACACGTGCATCCTGTTATGTCACATGCTCAAAAACCACAAGGACTAATACATGAAGCTACATGTGATGGATAATATTTTTTGCTTTTTATTAAGATCAAGGTTATCTTTCATGTCAGGAGATGTCAAGCCCAGGCAGCACATGCAGGAAAAAACTGATAAGAGCCTTGACTTTGCTGGATGTCTAGTGCGTACATTTGAGCAAGGATTTTCCCAGGAATATCAAGATCTCATCCATTGTACCTGAGCCTCCTCTTGGTTAGAAGTCAGTGCCAGCCACCATCAAACGGATGACGCAGGTATTTTAGAGCAATTACAGGAGTTCAGTGAAATAATGGGTTACCGTGAAGGATCAGAGAAGACGGACTGACAAATGTCTCCACCGATCTGGCATTTTTGTAAAGTATAAGCAAAAAATTGGCCGCTCACATACTCATCCATCCGTGAACAATAAAGCTTTGAAGAGAGTCATTGAGGTTAATACTTGGCAGGCATGTTGCGGAGAGCATCAAGAAGATGAAAATGTCATGACTTTGAAAGCTTATTAGTATGCCATCACGCAAATGCTGGAGGAGAGTCTGCAGGGCGATGCTCGAAAATATTAAAAAGATACACTACAATATAAATGAAGATGAAAAACTACAAGAACAACTTCACTGTTTGTCCCCTCGGGTGGGCCCAGGAGTCACACCACTAGCGGTAGATGAGAGCAGCGTGGGCTTGCACATGCTGTGTAATGCAATGCAAAAGTGATTGCTTTCAGCATATTAAGTGTGAACTTTGATCAGCACACTTTTAAAGAAAGAGTCTGAAACCCTGTGGGCACTGAGTTTACCCTCAAAAGGTGTCGCAGTGTGTGCGGCCAGAAGTTGATCTGCAACTAATCATCAATAGATTTAGTGCTGTGTCACGCTATAGAGTAGATGTGCAATAGACATCTGGCACTGCAGATACTGATACCCTTATTTACCAGGCAGATAAGGTGAAGTATGCAGTGGGTGGGCAAGACTGACTCGTGTGGTGATGTTTGTGCAGAGGAAAGATAAAGTAAGAACTTACATTGCTTACGCTGGAAATAATCTGAGTTTCCATCCACTTTCTCTCATACTCTGACCATTCACTGAAACCACTAGCGTTGCTCTGTATAAAATTTTATGGAGGTTCATGTGGCTGATTGGAACTTAAAGAATGTCACTATTAAGAGCTCTTTTAGAGATATCCCCTCTGGAGAAAGCATGGCATCAGATGAACGTCTCCCTGAGTGCCCTCATGTGGATTAGGAGCATAAAGGAGATGAGAGGGTGGAGGAATGCTGGTTGGGTCTCAGCAGACATGCCCTGTCCTGATTATGACCCACGGTCCACTGACAGCAGGGAAACACCGTGACTATTTAAACCAAGATAAACTCAAGAGTTCAGTTTACACATCTCAACACCTTGTGCAGACAGCACACATCCATTAAGTCTTACCGAAAACCATGACACGCCACCTAGCACCTCACAACAAAACTGGAGTCCTTCATCTCATTAATCTGCTGTCCACTATGAGAAGCTCAATGAGAGATTGTACGCTGCTTTAATAAAATAATACCCGAGAAAGACACTTGTTTAAGAAGTGTAAAGAAACATTTATATTTAATTTATTCCGTGGCTCTGATAGAGTTTTTTTTTTTTTAATAATAACCCTGAAAAAGTTAGAATGATGTCATTCTGATATCATCATCAGGGTTATCTCAAGATGGTCTCTAAGATTTAACTTTTTTTAAATACTGCCATTCAAACTGGAGTTCACAAGATATGATCTATATATGAGTCTAGTTTAAAACATTATAAACAAAAGAGAATAAATAAAATAATAAGTAATTCAACACAGTGCAGTTTAATTTAAATGTTTTACACATCTCAGTTGTTCTTATGCATCTTTTAAAATCTTGCTTTTCAACAAGACAAATTTAATTTGTCTTTAAAAAGGTTTCATGAAATTTTCTAAGTGTATGTATGCTTTTCCAACTTAGATCTTAAATACCAGTTATCATTCTTTACTTGTAAATTTATTGTACAACTACCAATTCAAGGTTGGCAAGGATAAGCAATCAACTCCCACATGTGAGTAGACATTTGACCTTGAAATGCCAAACGTCCGTAGCCAGTGCCTAATGACACCAGTTGGACCTCTCTATGTTAATTCATTTAGGAGTTATGTCCAAAAAAAACATGCTTTTTGACCTTTCAGCGACCTTGACCTTTAGCCACCAAAATCTAATCAGCTGTAGGATAGGTAGATACATCTTTGATGAAAACATCAAAATCCATCGGCAACAAAGTAACAAATAAATATACTAACAAATGTGGCAAAAACATAACCTCCTTGGCAGATGTAATAAATAAGAAAAAGATAATGTTGATGCATGATAGGAAATTTAGGATCCTGTGTGTTAATTGTCCCAGGGGACTAAAAGTCAGGAAAAAAAACAGCATTTGCTGTTTTATTTTAACCATTCTTTCTTTTTAATCCGTCTATTGTGAGTCCCTTACTTTATTGGATGTGAAATCCTAAATCCCCATAGGATCCCTGTAACCACAGATTTTCATATAAAATACCCACTCACCCATTCTTGTGGGTGACTTGTAAAGCACCCACAAGAATCATAAGAGGAATGAAATCTACTCTTTACTGAGAGGCTTTCTGCTTTAATTTTGCCTGGTTCTCATCCCATGTTTGAGAAAAATGAAAAGAATGAGAGCAGAGGATAAGGGGAGCACAGGTGACTCAGTAGTGCAGAGTGTGTGTGTGTGTGTGTGTGTGTGTGTGTGTGTGTGTGTGTGTGTGTGCCTGGCAAAACCTCACTCCACGGGAGGTGAGCTTTATCGCAACCCTTCTCTCCAGACAAAACACGCAGCACCAAACAAGGACAACACTGTTCCCGAGATGCCCCTCTGCACCCAACCACCACACGACTAAGCTGATGAGGGAATGGTGCACAAACAAAACACGACAAGCCGCGATCTACATTCCTTCACCTATTGTTCTGTTTGGCTCCAAATGATAAGAGTGAAATGACAAAACAGGGACCGCAAAGTTCAATGACAGATTTACACTGACCACATAATATGTTGAAGTACTGTATTCAGAGTGGTGTGATTCAGTGCAGAACTTTTAAACTCGACTGATGTGTACCAGGCTAGAATAGTGATCAAGCGCATCAACAAAAAAAAGTGAATTCAAAAATAGCAGGTCATCTGTTTTTCGTTTCGCGGAGGTGCTTGGGACTTTTTTGTTTTCCACCAGATGTTTGTTCGTTGGCTTGATTCATCTACGAACCGGAGGTTTTAGAGTCGGAGCTTCCACACACCTGCGTTCCGCCACGGCAAGCTCTTTATTTGTTTTACAGCTAGCCCTCCCAGCTCCTGCTGAGCGATGGCTACCACCAAATGTAACAGACCAACAAGTCAGAGAGGCCTGGTTTGGCCTCTCTGCAAGCTGGAGGGATGATATTTTTGGGCCACTGCGAGGACTTTTTTTGGTTTAAAGTTGTTGTGAAACAACGGAGAAATTATCATATATAGGAAAGAAAATGTTATAGACATGCTTTTTAATTTTAGCCCGCAGTACAATTTGTTTTATCCAAGTGGAATAAAGTATTTACCAACCTTGACACGTCCTCTCATTGGTCAGCAACTTGTACCCTTTCTTGCAACTGCACTCAAAGCTGCCCACTGTATTTCGACACACGTGATCACATCCCCCATTGTTAAGGCGGCACTCATCTATATCTGTGAAAAGAAAATCAAACAGAGTGGAAACATCAAATCACAAAAGAAATGCAGAAAAATAAATAATTAAACAAACATGAGTCTGCTTTTTGGCCACTTGGGGGCACCAAGATCAGTTACTTACACATTCAGGGCTTATTTACAATACTGTCTTATGGTAAGTAAGTCAATTAAACCTCAACAGCGAGTTGGAACTGTAAGACCATCAAACAAACAAAGTTGGGAGGCTGTGTTCAAAAGGAATGTGATTTGGAAGACATTAAAAACCCATAATCAATTAAAAATAGCACAAAAAGTAACATAACAAATTTGCAAACTGATAAATTTGATTTGATTGAAATTTCATCCTCATTACATTTAGGATTTGATGTCAGCAACATGTTAAAAAATAAATAAAAATTGGGACAGGGCCGTGTTTTCCACTCTGTTGCATCACCGCTTCTTTGAACTGAAGTGAGAACTGAGGAGATGAACTACTGTCATATTAAAAAGTGGAATGTTCTCTCACTCTTGCTTGTTGTATTATCTAAACTGCACAACAGTTCTGGGTCCCCTTTATTTCACAATGCACCAAGCATCTTCAATGGGTGACAAGTTGGGGCTGCAGGCATGCCAGTTTAGCACCCGACTATTTTTAGTACAGAGATAATCTGCTGTTATGTGTGCAGAATGTGGTTTGTTTTGTCTTGCTGAAATAAGCAAGACCTTCTTTGAAAAAGACATGATCTACTTGGCCGGATATGTTGCTCTAAACATGTATACATTGTTCTAATTAATGCTACGTGCACTAAATCACCCCCATATAATCACGGGTGCCTGCTTCTGAACTGCTCACTCACAAAGGCGACAGGAAGGTTCCTGGATTTGGTTTACACTGTACAAGGTTTCCTCTTTACATAGTAAAGTTTCAGCTTGTATTTGTGGATGCTTTGACGAACTCTGTTCACAGATAATGGTTTTTGGACGGTTGAAGATCTCAGCCCCCCAATACCGGTTTTCAGCCCTTGCACACAGACATTTCTTCAGATTTTCTGATTCTTTTAATAATATCACAAATTTTAGACAGTGAAATCCTCACATTCTTTGCATTTTTACTTTAAGAAAAAATATTCTCCCATTGAACCATTTGCCAGCTCAGTCTTTCAGAGAGTGGTGAACCCCTCCCCATCTTTACTTCAGAAAGACTCAGCCTCTCTGGGATGCTCCCTTTTTACCATGACGTGTAACTAACCTGTTGCCAGTTAACCAAATTGTGAGATAATTCACAAAGTGATTTAATTTATCATTTCCAGTCTTTTGTTGCAACTTTGCCAACTTTTTTTGAATCATGTTGCTGTCATCACATTCAAAATAGGGATAGAATTTTCAAAGTAAGTTTCAACCTTTGATATGTTGCCTTTGAGCTATTTTCAATTAAAAATGGAGTTTGAATGTTTTGTATATCATCACATTCTGTTGCTATTTACATTTATACATAGCATCTTTAACTTTTTGGAAACAGGGGTGTGTTCAAAATGGAGCAATTATGTTTCGCCATGATGGTTTTGCATAAACTAGAAATGAGCTTCGGGGATTTCCTTACTGGCACTCATCAAGGGCAAAAGTTTGTGTTTCGGTTGTAATGGGATGCAGCTCTCACACAGTAAAGCCTCCCGGCAGTGAGGCCTCTAAATCATCATTGCCCATCATCACTGACTCGCCTCTTTATTTCTGTAGCCAATACCCGATCAATACATCATGCATCTATCCGCGCCGATGATGGCTCTCTGCCTTGGCAGCGGTGCTGACTGATTCTTAATCATCATTCCTAATGAGACGCCTGTCTCTCGAGGGAGTCTTCATCATCTGGTTGAAACAAGCTCATTAGATATGTAATAGAATGATCCCTTCCTTGTGCCGCCTCTGTCTCTGTTCTTCAGAAGTGTGTGGTCTGCAGCAAGCCCATTCTTGTACCACAGAAGCCTGTGTTTGGTTTCTTCTTGTTTCTTCTCAATCCAAACCAAAATAAGTTAACGCACTTTCATCAGCATTGTTACTGTGATGTTAGAAGCCATAGACGCCTGGTAGAGTCTTATCCCAGCTTTCATGGAAACACAGATTGTCCTTATTTTCTTCAAAGACATCAACTCCTATTTATTAGTGCGATTGTTGTGTAGGTGCCTTATATTATTCTCAAAAGTTTGGACTGTATTTTATTAGATAAAATGAATAAAAAATGCTGCAGTATTCAATTTGCCTCAGTTGAAGATACTTTGCCAAAATTCAGACAGGAGGATGATGGTAATGGAGTGCAAACACTTGCGGTATGACAAAATATTACTCAAAATACACAATGTCTGCACCCTTCGTGCAGACATTGTAAGAGCATTTGTGGCATTGAACAATGATAGTGTAGTTAAAAAAAAAAAAAAAAAAAAAAAAAAAACAACCATGTTGAAAAAAAGTGCTAACAGGAAAGGTGGGAACAATTTAAATAGCTGGATAATGATTACTGTGTGCTGCAGGTGGAGACAGAAGCTCAAATGTGACTGGCAACATAACAAGTAGCAGATGAATTTGAGGGCAGCTACTGTTTGGAGGCTGATACTTTACCTTTGCAGGTCTTGCGGTCTGGCTGCAGAGTGAAGCCAACAGGACAGCTACAGCGGACTCCTGTCACCGAATCATGACACGTGCTATCGCAGCCACCATTGTTCACTGCACAGGTCTCTGCAGGGAAACAGGCACTCGCAGTCAGACAAAACCCCAGAAAAATGCACCATAGATGCCATTCTGGCCCATTTATTTCTCTCCAGCAAACACAGCATACATGCATACTGGTAATAAAGAGAAGCCACACTATTATAGTCTGCATCATTATTATTTTTTTGAGTCAAACAGGAACAAGAAATCAGAAGCAGAGCAGGCGTTCAGATCCTCAGTGGTAACAAAGGATGATGGGGACTCAGGAATAGAGAACACTCATAAATGCAAAGGCTGGATGAGATTAACAGTGAGGGAATTGAGGTGCTTATGAATAAGGAAAGGAGACAGTCATTAGAAAATACTTCACGTTTTTTTTCTATGTATGTGTGTGTGCAAAAGGGTGTTAAGTATGTGCATGTTTGTTTCTCTTTGGTCAAGGTGAACTGCGACCTCTAAAAGTCCTTTGAACTGCAGAGAAGAGTCGGCCCTCCATCACAAGGCCAGAGGTTTGACTTCCAGACAGGTCTGGACAAAACCAGCAATTTTTTTTCTGGTTTTGAAAAAAAAAAAAAAAAAAAAAAAACCTTCCAGGCATTTTGGGGATAAAAAAAGCAATTTCAGCTCT
>KV751321.1:18245575-18259297 GCA_001698575.1 Mola mola | reverse complement strand
AGACTCTTATTTTCATAAATAGTGCAGGAGAAATTTGTTCTCACGTAAGGTAGAGCAAGTTTTTGGCAGCCTTATAGAAAAAAAACAAAGGCTCACACACTTTGGAGTAATAAACAGATAAGAAAACACTTTTGCAATCTGGAACAATCACTTTAACTTGCTGTAAGGCAACTGGTCATCCATACAGCTCATCACTTCTCTCTAATGGACTGTGGGATAGTGGCTCCAGCTGGGCTACTTGAACACTGGCAAGGAAGAGGCAGCTCACACGTGGCACTAAAGAGGTACTGCAGCCACATTGTTTATTCATTTATTTATTTATTTTTTAATAGAGAGCAAGAGAGCAAGGATCCCTTTGGGGAAAACACCTAATCCTCCTCACTTAAATCTCAAACTTCACCGCCTGCAGCATCCATACTGAAACTTTCTGAAGTTCTTCCTCCGAAAAAACAACTCTAGCATGGCATTTTGAATCAAAGCAAAGCAGGTGCTTGGAGTGATGCAGCTTTATGTTTAATACGTTTCATGGACACCTGTTCAAAACAGTGGACAGGTGTGGATGAAACTATATCCGGCAACAAATTTCAGCTTCATCCAGTTGAATAAAAAAATGTCTCATTTACAATGAAAGTTGGTTTTGAATAACAAAAACAAATATCACAATTACAACTTCGAAAGTAGGTCGTCTTAAGTTTCAATTTGCACTATTTCTGAATCATTTATACCTAAATATTCATGTTCAACAGTCTATCTTGGTTAAATTAGTTCAGGCCACTGACTCCCTGTGTTGACACTGATTGAATGTGCTTAGGTTAATTTATATGAGACGACTTATATACCCTCCGGGTACCCAACTCTCCTCTCCCTTCTGGGGTTAGGAGGGGGGTTCAATGTCAATGTCTCGGAAACGCTGGAGAGCAGTGTAGGAGACATTGAACCCCCCTCCTAACCCCGGAGGGGAGAGGAGAGTTGGGTACCCGGGCGCTCAGCCCGAAAAGGAAACATGGGTCCGTCCTCATGTGGGCCCACCACCCACAGGAGGAGCCATGGAGGTCCGGTGCTATGTGGATCAGCCTTTGGCTGAAGCTGGCTATCGGAACATGGAATGTTACCTCTCTGATGGGGAAGGAACCTGAGCTTGTGCGAGAGGTTCAGAGATACCGGCTAGATATAGTCGGCCTAACCTCAACGCACAGTTCGGGTTCTGGAACCAGTCTTCTTGAGAGGGGTTGGACTTTGTTCTATGCTGGAGTTGTGCCAGGTGAGAGGCGGAGAACAGGCGTGGGCTTATTAATAGCTCCCCGGCTCTCGGCCAATGTGTTGGAGTTTACCCCCGTGGACGAAAGGGTTGCTTCCCTGCGCCTTCGGGTTGGGGAACGGGACCTGACTGTGGTTTGTGCCTATGCGCCAAATAGCAGTTCAGAGTACCCACCCTTTTTGGAGTCCTTGGAAAAGGTACTGGAGAGTCCCCCTACTGGGGACTCCATCGTCCTACTGGGAGACATCAACGCTCATGTGGGCAATGACAGCGAGACCTGGAGGGGTGTGATTGGGAGAAACGGACTGCCCGATCTGAACCCGAGTGGTGTTCAGTTATTGGATTTCTGTGCTAGTCACAGTTTGTCCATAACTAACACCATGTCCAGCCATAAGAGTGTCCATAACTGCACTTGGCACCAGGACACCGTAGGTCGACAGTCAATGATTGACTTTGTAGTCGTATCATCTGATCTGCGACCCTATGTGCTGGACACTCGGGTAAAGAGAGGAGCAGAGCTGTCAACTGATCACCACCTGGTGGTGAGTTGGATCAGGTGGCGGGGGAAGAAGCCGGACAGACCAGGTAGGCCCAAGCGAATAGTGAGGGTCTGCTGGGAACGTCTGGCTGAGGACCCTGTGAAAATGGTCTTCAACTCCCACCTCCGGAGGAGCTTCAACCACATCCCGGAGGTAGTGGGGAGCATGGAGTCTGAGTGGGCCATGTTCCGCGCTGCCATTGTCGAGGCGGCTGCTCGAAGCTGTGGTAGCAAGGTCGCTGGTGCTAGTCGTGGCGGTAATCCCAGGACCCGCTGGTGGACACCCGAGGTGAAAGGGGCCGTCAAGCTGAAGAAGGAGACTTACAGGTCATGGTTGGCCTGTGGGACTCCCGAGGCAGCAGACAGCTACCGGCAGGCCAAAAACCCGGGGGGGGGAGGAGTTTGGTGAGGCCATGGAACAAGACTTCCAGTCCGCGCCAAAGAAATTCTGGCAAACTGTTGGCAAACCGGCAGCTCAGGAGGGGAAAGCGGAAAGCCGTCCACACGGTCTTCGGTGTGGGAGGGGAGTTGCTGACCTCAACTGAGTCTATAGTTCGGCGGTGGAAGGAATACTTCGAAGATCTCCTCAATCCCACCAACACGCATTCTGAAGAAGAGGCAGAGCCGGAGGACTTTGGGCTGGGCTCTCCCATCACTGGGGTCGAGGTCGCCGGGGCTGTCAAACAACTCCGCAGCGGCAGCGCCCCGGGGGTTGATGAGATCCGTCCCGAGCTCCTGAAGGCTCTGGATGTTGTAGGACTGTCATGGTTGACACACCTCTGCAACATTGCGTGGACATCGGGGACTGTGCCTTTGGAGTGGCAGACAGGTGTGGTTGTCCCCCTTTTCAAGAAGGGGGACCAGAGGGTGTGTTCCAACTACCGGGGAATCACACTCCTCAGCCTCCCTGGGAAGGTCTACTCCAGGGTGCTGGAGAGGAGAGTGCGGCTGCTAGTTGAACCTCGGATTCAAGAGGAGCAATGTGGTTTTCGTCCTGGCCGTGGAACACTGGACCAGCTCTATACCCTCACGAGGGTACTGGAGGGGGCATGGGAGTTTGCCCAACCAGTCCACATGTGTTTTGTGGATCTGGAGAAGGCTTATGACCGTGTCCCCCAAGGTATCCTGTGGGGGGTGCTCCGGGAGTATGGGGTAGATGGCCTTTTGTTACGGGCTATTCAATCTCTGTATTGTCGGAGTCAGAGCTTGGTTCGCATTGCCGGCAGTAAGTCAGACCCGTTCCCAGTCAGGGTTGGTCTCCGCCAAGGCTGTCCTTTGTCACCGGTTCTGTTCATAATTTTTATGGACAGAATTTCTAGGCGCAGCCAAGCGGCGGAGGGAGTCGGGTTCGGTGGCCTCCGGATTCCGTCTCTGCTATTTGCAGATGGCAGTAAGTCAGACCCGTTCCCATTCAGGGTTGGTCTCTGCCAAGGCTGTCCTTTGTCACCGGTTCTGTTCATAATTTTCATGGACAGAATTTCTAGGCGCAGCCAAGTGGCAGAGGGAGTCGGGTTCGGTGGCCTCCAATTTTCCGTCTCTGCTATTTGCAGATGATGTGGTCCTGTTGGCCTCATCGAACAGTGACCTCCAGCTCTCACTGGGACGGTTTGCAGCCGAGTGTCAAGCAGCGGGGATGAGAATCAGCACCTCTAAATCTGAGGCCATGGTTCTTAGCCGGAAAAGGGTGGATTGCCCACTCCGGGTCGGGGGAGAGTCGCTTCCCCAAGTGGAGGAGTTCAAGTATCGTGGGGTCTTGTTCACGAGTGAGGGGAAAATGGAGCGGGAGATTGACAGACGGATTGGAGCAGCGTAGGCAGTGATGTGGATGCTGAATCGGTCTGTTGTGGTGAAGAGAGAGCTGAGCCAGAAGGCAAAGCTTTCAATTTACAGGTCAATCTACGTCCCAACTCTCACCTATGGTCATGAGCTCTGGGTATGAGATCGCGTATGAGATCGCGAATACAAGCGGCCGAAATGAGCTTCCTTCGCAGAGTGGTTGGGCTCAGCCTTAGAGATAGGGTGAGGAGCTCAGAGTAGAGGGAGGAGCTCAGAGTAGAGCCGCTGCTCCTCCGCGTTGAGAGGAGCCAGTTGAGGTGGTTCGGGCATCTGGTCAGGATGCCTCCTGGACGTCTCCCTGGGGAGGTGTTTCGGACATGCCCATCCGGGAGGAGACCCCGGGGCAGACCAAGGACACGCTGGAGAGATTACATCTCTCGGCTGGCTTGGGAACGTCTTGGTGTCCCCCCGGAGGAGTTGGTGGAAGTGGCTGGGGAGAGGAGCGTCTGGATGTCCCTGCTCAGGCTCGAAACGAAACGACTTATATATTTTTATTCTTTGTCTATTGCTCATCCAAGATTATTGGCTTTTAAAACTCATCTCTATAGCTGTGCTATGCATTGGTTGTCAGTGTATTAAAAGTAAAACTATGAACGTTTTAAGCAATAAATAATAGCACACTTATGATTGAAAAATTATTTTTATAATCATTAAAAAACATTTTTGTTATACTAGACCTAAAAGCCTCGGTTTTGTTGGCTAATACCTTACATACCTTATTGTATAAAAAGTAGGGATTTAAATGTAGAAAAACGTGATTTTCTCTTTGAAGTATCGAAAACGTTCAAAGTCGATGTATTTTAATGTCCTTTCTAAATCAACTCTGTTGACTGATGTAAATATATGCTTATAGCACATTTCAAACCTCAGGATGGGGCAAATAAAAGGCATTACTGACTCACTCTGAGGGCTGTTTTAACTTGACACACTCTATGACTAAACACTACATATGACATTTACATTTTTAACCCATAATTCCCGCTTGTGTCCACTGTTGCACCCAGGCTACAGTTTCATAGATGGGTTTAAAAACAAGTGAGGCGCTTCCATTATTTGTCTCCTCCCTGTAGTTGTCAGAACAGTTACTCTGATCCTCAGCATATGAACGATAGCTCATTATGCCGTATTCGGCATGGTGGGGTGGGCTTCCAACTATAATGCCGGTCCCAAATCAGGTTGGAGAGCGCAGCACTGCGGGTTCGCATAATTGCCAAGTGTTAGCAGAGACAGTTGGCAGACGAGACTACGAGGCAGTGTCAAGACATGCCTCCAAAATCCTTAGTAAGGGAGCCATTGTAACCAAACTGTAATGATCATGTGTTAAGAGAGCAAATAATTATTTCTGACATTATGATTTTGTGAAGACAGGGCAGATGCAAGCCCTGGTATGTGTGTGGGTTTGTGTGTTTTGGATGTACACTCGCCACATATACAGTAAACTAGGTTGGGACCCGCAATTACAGTAACATTGGGCAGAGTTTTGTAAATACTCTCCAGCCTGACGTGTCAGTGTTTGGTCTAATGCTGAGCCTCTACAGTATGTTTCCTACAGGGAGGCTCAGACAGTGTGCATAATCTTTAGACAGAAGCTACAGGATTTCTAGCTGCAGCATTTTCTGACTTAAATCAAAACTGTTGACAAGCAGCCTCCATGCTACTTGTCATTGGCATTTAATGATGACCACATACAAAATGTGTCAACAAGAGGGTGGACAGAGTTCAGAGGGAAAGAAGCAGAGGCTCCCTGAGAGTTGTTCACTGGAAATAGATGGCTTTGGAGGAGAGAGAGAGAGAGAAAAAAGGAAAATACTGTATGTTCTTGACCAAACAGAAAACATGCAGCTGGAATAACATTACGCAGAGGGTGTGTTTGTTATCAGACAAAAGCCCGACGTAAGCTCTGAGGTGAATGCTCTCTCAATAATTTAAAGCGCACAAAAGGGAAAAACCAGTGAGAATTGCTTGTTAATGTTCTCTAAAAGGTGCAACTGTGAAAGGATACCGCGGAGCTGGCTTCAGCATGGCACGGTAGCACAGAAAGTCAGGGAAAAAAGTGATCACGGAGAATGCAACATATTCTCTCATACCAAATGTTTCTAAGGGAAAAAAATAAGAAACTAGGACACAAAATACTAAAATAGGTCAGAGAGTTGTACGGTAGCATGTGGGAAACTTAGTGTACATACAGTATAACTTAAAACGGTATTGTTTTACTTCTTACCTTGAATAGGCTGCTCCTCTGAGGGCAAACCTTCCTCCCTTGGTCTCTAACATGGTGTAATTAAATCGTAAATCTCTTTGATGTGTCATGGTTTGAAACACCCTCACGTTTGTTTTAATTTTCTCATCTTTTCCATTTCTATTAAAACAAATTCATTGTGGAAAAATTGCACCTACTGATCAAAATTTTAAAAAAGTGTGTGCTCTAGATGTGCTCCATTGTTCATTTTTCTGCAAATGCAGCGAAACGAATCATTTTTGTCCTTAAAATAACAATAAGAGGACCTGGACTGGAGTAGCCTGGGCGTATTCCCCGCAATTGATCATTCTCACGTTTTAGGACACACGATGACATGTGCATGAAAAAGTAATTTAAGAGGGGTCCTTTGCTCTATCTTTTCTATCAAGCGGCTCTAAATCATGGACACATTATCGGCTCCCTCGGCAGAGCTAATAGGCTGTGATGATTTGGTTTAGGAACGCTGCAGCCGTGTGTTTGAAACAGCTTAATTGCGCTCCTTTCACTGGTATTTCAACACAAATAAAACCAAACAGTTTGCTCAGCTTCTAAAAAGCCATCACAGCAAAAGTGATGGCAAAGGTTACATGCACCTGAAAATTGAGATGTGTGTGAAATGTCCCAATCCCATTCAGGTACAAAAGTAATGTAAGCAGAATCTACTTGATAGCTACAATTTTCATATTAGATTGTTAAAGAAACAATGCATAAGCTTTCAGGTGGACAACTACTTAATGTAATTCAGTCGATAGGGTTGTGATGTTATTAATGTGACATTTTATTATTTTTTTAAATACTGAATAATTGACCTTTTTGGACCAAAAACAGTCATTTAATCATACCTGAGCATTTTAGTGTAAACACGTTTTTGGTGGAACTGCCAACAATCTAAAATGGGACTGAAGATCCCAAGTGGGCACCTTTCTAATGTAAGAGGTCACAAAATGTGGGAAGCCAGTGGTTTAATCTTTTTATTGAAGTATTTATGTTACAGCTTAAAATGAGAATTCATTAGAATTGTAGTGAGGCAGAATTAATATAATAAAGGAAACATGTTTCTGAACTGCACAGGAGTAAAACGTCTTTCCATCTTTGTCAAAGTGACAGCGAGTGGGGAGATGATTTCGACACGAACAAACTTTATTTGACAATATCAGATACTTTATCTCTTTGTACAACGTTGCTGCGACCGGTCGAGAGCCCCGTGTTTGCAGCTGTGTTTTGAAAAGGTGCGGCCTAACACAAGCAGTGGTTGTTATTGAGAGGGCATTCACAGAAGGAAGAGGAAGGTGGTGGTGGGGGGACAAAAGGTCAAGGGTCAGAAGGATGATGCCCCTGTGGGGAGGGCCTGATCAGTGACTGATAGGTTAGCTTCCTCCTAACTTCCCACACCCACAGACCCCCAGAGAGAGGAGTCAGAGGAGCGCATATTTACCATTGGGGAACAGCTGTGGGGCTGCCTGGGACGGGACACTCCTCTCCCCTGCATGCACACGCACAACCACACAAACACACACACATTGTGAAAAAAACCACTTTAGCTCTGTACACTTGAACCAGGCAGCACTGGTGTGTTATGTAAATCATGAGCATGTCACAGGAACTTACAGGACGTTGTATGTAACGTCCAGGTGTTCTAAGGAAATCTTAGCCTTCCACTAGCAAGGGATAGATTAGCAATATGTAGAAGATCTGATAATACCGTTCTGTTGCTACTGCCACTGAATCGATAAGCAATCTGAAAAGCTGTGAGACTTATCAAATTAAATGGATCTCAGTCTTCACGTCAATTTATTTATGGTTTTTGTACCACACAAAAATTGGGTTCACTTTGATTGTCGGTGCGGGCAAGAGCACAAAGTGTCCCTCAAAATAGGAACTCAGAAATATTTTAGCTGACGTTCAACTGACTGACTAACTGACTGACTGACGGTTGCTCAGCTTGTCCTCCCACCCCTCAGTACTAGAAATATAAGGTATTATTATCACATTAATTTGTTAAGGATTTACCCAAAATGTTATGTTCCCACAATATTTCTTTTCCACAAACAGAGGAGACCTGTATCATACTGCAGACTCTGATAGACACTGGCTTGGTAAAATTAATAACTGGAAACTGCTCCCATATTTTGTGGTGCCAGAAGGAATAATTTCTTAAATTGAACAAATCTTTAATGTTTATTAATGCTCACATGTGGCAATAATGGCAATAATTACACAAAAAGACAGCATCTGACAGATATAAACAAACTGAACAGACTGCAGTCACTGATTTTCAAATCTTTATCTCCGTCTAAAGTAAAATAAGACATCTCAAGGAAAAAGCATTACCCCACAATATGCAGCCATGCAAGTAAAGACTCCACAAAGTAGGGACAAAGTGCAGACTTGTGTAGTTTGTGTGTGAGATGAGGCTTTTTGTTGGTTAGTATGAGCACCGCAAGCCTTGACAGACAGAGCGAGTGGTGGTTAGTGCTGGAAGCTTGAACGCCGGACAGCCAGACTCATGTCTGCACTTTATGATGTCATTTACGGTCAAATAATTTCTGGATTAATGTTGTTAGGTTCTTTTGTCTAGTTCCTGGGCACCTATAAATGGAACAGCAGTGTGCTGTCATACAGCATTTGTTTTGTAATGTGTAAACTACAATTTAAGTCCCACTTTCCATTTCTACAGTCCACTCAATAAAAATTTACCTACTACCAGCGCATCTCAAGTAAAATTTCATATAGTCTATATTCATTAAACGTTGAGTGAAATATTGCAAGCTTTTTTTGTTTTTTATTTTGAGGATTATGTCTTATACATTTACAGTTATTTTTTGAGATCCACTAGTACATGGCAAACGTAAAAAAAAGTAAAAATAGTCTGAGGGTCTTATCAAACTTGTGGGAAAATCTACAATGTCTATTCGTGCACTACATTAGGCATTATTTCAGAATAAAAGTCTCTTAGTAAGTAGTAATTCTGACATCCAGACAGCCGGAGCACTTTTGAGGTGCTATATTTTAGAAGCAGACAAAAAAAACCCCCACCTAAACACCTCAAAGCATGCACGGTTTACATCGACCACCGCGGTTCAAACAACATGTCGGAGTCCCAACATGCAGCATCCAGAAACAAGGATTTCCAGCAGTGAGAGAAACACAGAAACACAGTGAGATACAATGCACAGACCACCCGAGACGAGAAGATGGAGTATTTATGTTACGGATGCGTGCACGTAGACTACATGAGTTTACATGCATTTGGAGCGTGCACACTGTGTTTGTGTGGTTGTTTGTATTGCAAAATGCATCTCTTGCGCTCTTTCTGTGTGCGTGTGTGTATAACACAGTGTGGCCAACTCTTCAGACAATTTAACTCCTGAGCATGTCTGCATCTGCCTGCTATTTGTGAATGTTTATGATCTGTTGCGCTAACGGAATGAATGCTTCCACATGATGGCTGCTCCTTTTTGATATCTGGACTTACTTGATTTGCAGACATTATACACATAAACAGACCTGAGCATTTTAGGGCTGTTTCATGGCTGTTTCAGTCAATAAAACTGACTCTAAAGCTGGACCGACAAATGAACAAATGTATCTAGTGTGTGTTGCTTGTTTGCATGTATGACAGAGAGAGAACATACCATGTGCGACACACACAAGTGCGCTGCTGAAGCTAAAAAAATCCCAGAATAGTATGCTTGGTATCCATAGAGGTGAGACAGAAAGGATAAAGAGGCGACACTCACAAACAGCGCCTTTTGTAATGGGGCATCATTACAAAAGGCATGACCGAGCCTGGGTGAGGAGAGACATCACAAAAATGAGTGAAACTCTGGCAGAATGCATGTGAACACAACCCCACAGGATAGACAGAACAGCAAAGTTGCAGTGCTTTGAAAGAGTCGACAGGACGAATGACAAAGCCACTAACAAGGCAAAAGTTGTTTTGTAATCATGGGCCATGTTCATTTGAATGAATTATGCAGAGACTCAGTGAATCATAAACGTTTTCAAATGGACAGTGAGGCTAAACAGGAGTACATTTTTACTTTGTATGGTATCTATGGATACACTCAATGCATCATTATCTATTTTTTTTCAGAACGTGGTGGCTGAGAAGTAATCATCACTACGAGTCATGCAGGCAGTGCGTAAAAATACAACAACCCAATACAAGCTGGTTTTATCTTGTTTACGACACTTAAGACTTTTTTGAAATGTAATTCCGGCTCGCGGCTCAGAGTGAAACCATTTGTTTTAAGCTTTGGAATAAATAAAACCAAATTTCTTTCTTCAAAGCAGATGCAGCTGTTGTTTTGTGCTGCAAGTCATATTTATCAGAAAAACAATAATCTTTTTTTGCCAAAGGGATTCTGTACACCAACTTGAAATACTTCTACAGCTCTTAAAGTATTACATAAAAAAGAGAACAGAAGTTATACCATGTATTATTTTTGAATATTTTCTTTTGGTGGAAAACCTACAGTTACATTTCTAGTAGCCTTGGTGAAGCTCTTCCAGTATTTTGTCGCTCTCCTGTCAGTAGTACATTTAGCAGACTACTTTTTCTTTTTTTAGGTTTTTTTTAACTAATACAGTGTCTGGGAGAGGGAGTTCCCCCGTGTCGACCGCATGTAACCCCAGACATTGTGGGGGAAATCAAAGATTTAAACCAGCTTTCTAATCCGGCACACCTGAATGTGCTCTTGCTTTGCCCTGTGAACGAGACAGGGTAGGATATATAATTTGGTTGTGGTCAGCTTTGCGGCATCCTGCTAGCCTAGCAAGGTATGACTTTAATGACGGGTTGGCTGACCAGATCTTGACATCGGTCTGGCTCTCATCAAGGCTGCGGTGATAAAGGGGGGTGCAGAAACAGTGAGCTAATCAGCTGCTACCCAAACCAAGTGCTCAAACTTAACAGCCACTAAAACCAGGCAACAGCCTCACCAGGCTGTTCTGCAGGCGCAGTGTTTAAGGTCATTATGTTTGTCTTTCATGATGATTAAAACATGTTAATCAACTCAACGTAGCTTCCATTAAAAAAGCCAGGTTATGAAAATAAAGGCCCTGTTTGTGTTGGTCTCCAATTTATACCCGTCCATCTATTGTGAATGTTATATAGCTTGTGCAATTGTGCACGGCTAAACACAACCCGCCCACGTTTATTGCGACCTGTCCTTTGACTCTGCGGCACCATTAAGTCTCATCTGATGGGAAACTGCCCTTCAGTGGTTCCACATGCTTGAGTGCCTGAATGATTTTGACTCAACTTAAGTCAACTGAGGCAAACACTGATGAATGCCAGTAGAAGGTTATGTCAGGTGTGTCAGTTAATTCCCAATGGGAAGCAGCAGAGGAAGTCACCCAAGGGCTAATAGAAGGTGTGCTTCTGCCCTCATGAAATAGGGAAAGCGGTGTCCAGCAAACAGGAGGAAAAGAGGCAGGAGGAGGAGAAAGAGGAGATAGAGGAGAAGCCAAAGCAAATGCAGGGACTGAGAGGTTACTAGAGCAGGAGGAGTGGCAAAAGAAGGGACGGTATCCTTTTGTCCTTGTATGTCACAGATCAAGAAAGAGGGCTCAGACTTACAGCTACAGTAACAACGTCTGCATTTCAACTTGTATTTTATCCCAATACACCTCATTTCAAAGTTTAATCAAATTTGCTGGTGGAAATTGGATGCTGAGTTAATCATTTGAGCATTGGCATTTTCTCATTCGAAAGTCATTATTCCTTGCCAGTGGTAGTTGTGACGGGATGATACGACTCACCTACACAAGTCTTTCCATCGCTGTGAAGGACGAACTTCATGTGGCATGCACACTTGGGGCCGTGGTCCGTCTCCTCGCAGATATGCTGGCAACCCCCGTTACCGTAGTTGCATGTCACTATTGAAGAGCACAGGGTTAACGTAACCTTTGCATACAGGATTTTGAAAATTTTAAAACCTTTCATTTTAAAAAAGTTGACAGTGGAGAGGTGGCAAGAAATGAGGGTAGAGAGAGCGGTGTGACATGCAACAAAGGTCCCCAGATCAAGATGCCCACAGAGTAGGACACTTTTCTTTGGGATCATATAATCTCTGATGTAAATATGGCAACAACAATTAAGAATGAATTTTAATCCCCCTTCAGATGACTGAAGCCTCATACTGCAGAGTTCGCGCAATAACATAAAACGGTCAGAAATGTATGATGTCAGGACAGACTGCTCGAGACGCGTCATCACGGGGACACCAACAAGTACAAGGCACAAAAATATGTAACACAACAGCCACTAAACAAACAACGAACACTAAGTAAATAACAAAAGGAGAAAGAAAAAAAGAAACAAGACACAATCAGAAGAATAATTTAAGTAATGACAAGACATGCTGAAAATTCACATTACATCAAAATCACTATCTATACTCAAAACTGTTTGTGTGCATGCCCTTTTTCACATTGTGAAGAAGCGCATGCACTTATTTACATGTTTATAACTTTACTTGGTGTTAATAACATTAATCACTATCATGGCATTATTCATTCATTATCGTCACTGACTAAATGTTTTTATCCTTGTTACTAAAGAACAATATTGGCACTACTGAGGAGCCGAGAGGTTTTATTTCTAAACTTTCCACCAGTCAAGGAGGTGGCCTTGTGCAAAGACTGAACTTCCTCATTCAATTCTCCCTAAATCCCTCTAGATAAGAGCACCAGCATATAACCAATCAACACCCTTAATTCTAATGCATGTAATTATTTCAGCAGAAATTTTAATTTTAATCATGTGAAACATTTTGCAAGTATTAATATCAGTTACTGTATATATATTTATGTTTATGCCTTTAGGTACGAATGCATACATGTGCCAGCAGGAAAAAGGGGCATTAACCCTGACACTTTTAACACCTGTGATGACAGAGTGAAAAAGAGCATGAGTGAGGCTTCCACCGCCTTCCTGTCTGCACCCTACCATCCCAGCCCCTTTTGCCCTTTTCCTGGGCTGTCACAGAGAAACTATAGAATAACACTTCTCCAATCCTTATCCAAACACAGACAAATCCCCCATCAGCCCTGGCCCCAGCTCTGACAGGATGATCTCCGTTGCACAGCAACAGGAAGTGTGTGCTGTCCATCAGAGCAGTCCCCTTTGAGTAACCTCCACATTGCCCTGGTTGTGTAAATGATCACTCCTTATTTGATAAACATGTATCTTTTTTTTTTTTCAAGGACAACGCTTAAAGAATATTCATTGTTGGGTAATGCAAAAGAAATGTCAGTAGCCTAACTTCAAATATTTTGATAAGCATTTGTGGAATGAGTGCAATTTTCCATCATTGCAGGCTTCCAACCTTGACCACCTTTTCATGAAGTCTATAAATGCTTGTGCCATTTCGTTTCCTTATGTGTGTGTCACAGAGGGGAAAACGTGACTTACATTTGCAGTCCTTCATGTTACGGGTGAGCTGGAATCCAGGTCGACACTCACAGGAGATGCCACCCTTCTGTGATTCTCTACAGATGTGCGCACAGCCATGATTCTTGTCCATGCAGGTGGGTCCGTCCTTGGAGCCCTCTGGTTGCACTGTGAAGGTAAGAGCAATGCCATAGTTTCTCTCTTAACTACAGAAAAACATATTTAAAAACTGGTTATAAATAAAATATCAAATAAGTCGTTCAAACGTTCAAAGGCCTGACACACATTTTGACCTTCAGTCACATACAGTACATGCCTCCTGCTGGTAACTAATAAGCTCACTTCCCCTTAAGAAAGATTCAAGCACTTGTTGGAACACGCTTAGACCACTCTGAAAAAGACATTGCCGACCAAGGGGATAAAAACCCCAGCAGTAGCTGAGCCTGTAAACC
>KV751321.1:18212502-18245440 GCA_001698575.1 Mola mola | reverse complement strand
CTTTCATGAGTCATCATGGCTGAAGGACTTGACACAAAAAGATAAAAACACAAAATTAAATATAATGAAAGAAAGTGCTTTACATAATTGAAAGCTTTACTAAACATGGCACACAAATGATGCATTATTTCTCTGCAATGTATAAAAGCTTGATGAGGTGGTACCACAGTCACATAGTATGCTTTTCCAAATCTTGAGACACCCATCACATGAATTATTACCCAAATGAACACTGTGCTCCATTTGCTCTGCTCTGGACTGTAACAATAGAGAAGACTGATATTTGACGTATTCATTGTGAGACCCTGCCACAGCTACAGATGCAGTGACAAACCCCAGCTCTCCGGCTCATTAAAAGCCAAACCGATCTCCCTCCTTTTCCCTTCTCTTCTGGCAAACAGGGAGGCAGAGAGCAGGAAGACATCTCCATTAGTGTCTCATTAAATCTGCCATCGCGCTGAAGGGTGTTTCGAGGACCAATTAATTAGTTAACTTTTTTTTTTTGCTATACATTTCTACATTTGCATATGCATGTGCAAGTGTCAACACCTAGTAAAGCTCATACTACCTTGTGCATCCAAATGTAGTGTACGAGCCTTGGCAACCGTGTTCTGTCATTTAAGTTTCTGTTTTTTCCTCGAGGACTCTGAGGAAAAAGCAGTCTCAGTTTGGCAGAATTTTTTTTCTTCTTTTACCCAATATTATTCTTAATTACTTAATTGATATCCTTTAACGGTACCTTCTTCTTTTCCACACGTTTTCCCAAGAACTCATCGTGCCCTTTATGGATTTCCACTCGTGCCTGAAATATTTTTTTGAGACTTTTCTTTCCTTCAAGTAGCTGATGCTGCAAGTGTGACAGACAATTCTGACCTCCTGGTTAAATACTTTCCATCACTTTAAGCCTGTCAGCAAGTGTCACAGGGTCATAAAATCCTCTCAGACTTTCCTGCCTGAGGTCTTGTCATTCTTGCGAGGCAGTGTGGGCTATTGGACGCAAATTGCAGCGGCAGCCCTTCCAAACACAGCACTGAACAAACAACAAGAAAAGAGGCACGGTAGGACTAAGAGTGAGAGCTGGTGTTAAGGGCTTTTAGCCAATCTAAAGTTTGAGCAACAAACATAAATCTATGAACTTAATGGAAGTACAATCGTCAGAATAAAATTTACTAAAATAAATAAAACTACTTACTACGCATCAAAAATCTCCCTTCACGCCCTCTATTTTAATGCAGCCCTTCTACCCAAATTCTACAGAACCATCAATCAATACCATGTCGTGCTGGGACCAGAACTTGGGCCCTCATCTCTCGGAGGACCAATAAAAGTGTTTACACAATGGCCCTTTTCTGCAGCCCAGCTATCATCCACCATGTGCAGCTCCCTCTAACTGGCTGCCACTTTTTATCATTACTAACTGATGGGAAGTGGAAAGATAAACATACTTCCATAAGGAGGTGGATGGAGAAGTGAAGGAAAGAAATAAAATAATAAAATAAAATATTAGATTGTATACGTCATGATTCAAAACTTCATTCTGGTGACCCATAACACATAACTGTAAATGAGGAAACTAGCCATTTTATAGACAGGGAACGGGAAGGAAAATCGAGTTTTCTAGTCTGGGAACTGAGAGTGCATCTTTTACAAATAGCTGCCAGAGGACTGTCCTGAGTGCATTGAGTTTTTTTACATGGCTAAACACACACAGGCGTCATCAAAACTACTGCAGTGGTAAAGGGAGGCGGAAACACTGCAATTAACCATGAAAACAAGCAAGAGTGTTCCCCTTTGCAAAGGAGCCAGAACTTTATCCTCCCAGCAAAGGTCGTGACCTCTGCACGCAACACAAAGGCAATGCTGTTTCCAGAAGTCTTAAAATTAAAATTTATTGTCCTGTAAACCAGGAATGAGTGTTAAAGGAATATTTCAATTTATTTATTTTGCCTAATTGCTTTCTTGCTTTGAGTTAGACGAGAAGACTGACCACAGTATAACTTCACATCTAACATGCAGAGAGAGAATAACTTTATTTCCCAGAATGCCTAAACTATTCCTTGATTAGATCCAGTGATTGCCTCTCTAGGCCAGTTCATTGCATGCCAAGATTAATGTAATGCAGCTGCAGCCAAATTTTTTTAAAGTTTATTATTAAAATTAATGATGAAATTATCTTAAAAGTGGCTCTCTCTTAAACATTAAACATTAAAAACATGGTTGCTTATTATTTATTAACAATTATACAGTTGAAAAAATGCATAATCAGTAAATCTACAAAATCTCACAGGGAATATGATTCAGAATGAAAGCCTTTAAAATAAACATGATAAAATAAAAATAAAAAAATAATATAAAAACAAAATAAAATAAACATGTGGGCAGACACACATTAGATGAAACTTGTTGTTAATGTGCAATTTGTAAAATTCAGCAATATTTCAATATAAATTTTCAAAAAATATTGCATAGACCTTATCAACATAATGAAGTGAATAGAGGACGCACCTACCGTGAATCTATGCACAAGCATCTATGCATTGTATTGACGAGAATCAGCTTGCTTATAAACTAACCTGCAGCTAGTTAGTTAGCATCTTGTAATACTGTGTACGACTTATCAGGCTATAGTGAGGCACTTTAGCCTTCAGTGTGCAGCATGAGCAGGTCAAAGTGAGCTGTTCCCAAGATTTTAGCAATCACAAAGACATTACGGCCTCCAGAAACTGAAACTAAATGAGCTTAATCACATAAAGCAACATAAAATACAGGCAGTAGTGTTGTTGTTGCACTGTGGCTGAATTTTGCATATTCATGCACTATCATCACTTAGAAGTTGCCTTTCTACTCAACAATTGACATTTGTGTTATGATACCAGTCTGAATTGGAAGTTTGATTCTCCGTCATTGGTGCTGCTTGAACTGCTGCCCCTTTGTGACAGGTTATTACATTTTTCACCTTTAATATTGCTCAATATACCTGTGACCCCCTAATATCTTAATAAGCATGCTAATTATTATTAAACATTATTATTACATAAAGAAACAAGGATTTGCTCCTTGGGGATAAAATGATTGCACAAAATTATCTTTTAATTTAATCCCTTGAAGCAGAATCATATTCTGTCTGTCACTGACCTTTAACCTAATATGTGAGATCAGCTGTGGCAGCTGTGGGACACTGCACTACCTGCAGGTCACATCCCACAGCTGCTCTTCTAAAACAGGCAGGTCAAGAATACAAAAAAAGAGAAAGCACAACGATTTACTGATGACAGCAACTCCTGTGGGCAAGTCCGTCTAAATGGATAGCTGCGCTGAGAAATTGATTAGAGATTAAATCACTACCTAAGACAGTGGCTGGTAGTTTACACACTATAGCTTGTGAATTAGCAAGCTGAATGTGACCACTCTCAGAACCTGACCAGCTCTTACTACACTTAAATCCACTGAAAACACGCTTTCTGCCCCGAAACGTCTGTATCAAAAACAAAAAGGATTCCGCTTGAACTTCAGGCTCTGTGTGACTTTTCTTTCTCCACTGAAACCTTCTTACGAATGAGACAAATGATAGTAAACTTCCAACAGCAGGTTATGAGTTTTACCAAGACATGAGGAAGTGTGCTAAAGAAGAAAAGTTAACATGGGTGCTCTAGCTGAGATGCCAGCTACTATGATCCTCGAACAAAAGATCCAAGGAGGCCACAAGTTCTTCACCACAGCGTTGGAAGTTCTCTTAAACCTTTAGAACCATGTAGTGGAGAGACTGAAACAATGAGGCTGAAGTAGTGGAAAGCATGCCAAGGGTTTATAGTCTGCTCTGAGTGGCGGGGGCAGTGAAAAGAGGTCCATGCTGAGCTGCTGTCATACATCTCGTGTGGAAGGGGGCAGTCCCCTTCTTCACCCGACACTGGCTGGAGAACATTAAGCAGCTAGTGTTGGTTGGTTACATACTGAAAAGAAGGGGTCTAAAGCATTGGAGCCACCACACTATTAAACCAACATTCCTTCCTCTTAGATAATGGGCCCTTAAAAGTTTTAATAGGAGGATAAAAATGTCAGTGCATGAAAAGGAGAAAGGAAAAAAGGAGCTGGACCGGATTGGGTTGGGCTGAGCTCCGGCGCAGATGGTCAGACAGAGCAATGGGGCGGTCAGCTGGGTCAAGAAACTAACTCTTTCACGCCGACTCCATTTGCAGAGAGCAAACAGACTCCGCATCCAAAATGTGCTTCTGTTTGGTCTGCTGTGCGAGCACTGATTTCCTCCAGCTCCCTGAGGTCTTGTTCAGGCCGGTTGTCTCACTTCCCTTTTCAGACAAATGCCATGGAAAGCATAAAAAGAGCAGACAAATGGAAAAGAGAGCAGAGAGCATTCTGGACAGCTATGTGTCAACTGTTTTAACATGCAACATTTTTTGTATTTGGAGCTCCTTAAACTAAAACAGTGCAGATAAAGTTGTCACATGCTCCAAACTAGCCAGGCAGAGTTTTCTAATCAGTCTAAAATGATATGCAGTGGCTATGTTCTTTGTCTGGTAAAAATAGACACGAATACATTAAATATGCTTATAAGAAAATCTCTTGGATTCCTATGGTAGAAAAAGTGTGTGCCGGTATGCATACATACATAAATACCCTGTATATGTATGCACTGACACACAGGTGTATTTAAATAATGTATGGATGTTTTTCATGTGCCCATCTGTGTCATTGACAGTCATGCAGCCCCTGCTGGGGACGTGCCGCTCTCCCCTTCACTCCTCCTCTCTTTCTATCAAGGTCATGTCACTGTGCACCGTCCAGAAGGAGCTTCCAAACCAAACACGCGACAGAGCACAGCAGACCCTTCTACCAGGGTCGCAAAAGATATGAGATACAGTGTTTTATTACAGTGCTGCATTCTTTCCTAAATCAAAGGAGGAGGCAGCTAAAGCAGGCATTTGTCTCTGCAGAGCTCAGTCCCGCCCTCTGGTTTAAGACATGACAGCCAAATGTTAGTGGAAAAAGCCCCACTGGCACCCGGTCAGTCTTCAGCAGTACACTGGACCGACTGGCTTAGAGATGGCCTTCAACAAACTTACGGGCAAAAGTGATGCCCGTCTCAAATGCGGTACGGAGCATTCAGTGGCAAGGTGACCAACGTTTGCTGAAAGCCCAAGCCAGTGATGTATATTTGTTCAAGGGTGAGGTGAAGCTGGTCAGTGTACACGCTGGTTAAAATCTGAACAAAGAAGGGAAGATAATGTTTCCATTTGAGAAAAAACCCTAAACTTTTAATTCCAGGAGCTACTTTTCAAGGAACTAAAAGTTTCCTTCAGCGTATTGTTGTGTGTGTTTATACCGCAGCCTAAAGACTCTCTCCTGAAGTCTCCTGAAATCTTTTTCAAGCAGAAAACTATTTCTTTTACAACTCCACGCTGATGCGTTGAGGTGCAATGAACAAAAACTAGCAGATTTTTTTGTTGTTTTTGTAGTTAGTTATTTTTCAATGGTGACTGGATAACAGTTGAAGGGTCGACACAAAAATACAAGAAAGGATCATATATGACTTTTTTTGATGTTACTGTACTAACAGGGCAGGCTTAATAGGTAGCATGAGGCTTCCCCTTCGCTCCACATCCCTAGAATAGGAAAAGAGCCTGGTTAAACGGTTGGGCTGCAGCGCAATGGAGCAGTGATTTCTGCACTTGTAAAAACAGTTCTGTGGCCAATGCACAGAGAAACAGGCTGGCCTACTGATAACCAACAGAGGGAACATGTAAGAACTATGTTAGGTTCTGCATAGCGGCATAACCACACAGTACAAGACACAAACCCATAAAATGTACTCTCACAAACACAAATAGTCATATATTTGCCTTTGCGGTATTAAACATCACTGGATTTGTGGAAACTGGCCCTTAAGTCAGGCTTCATTGAACTAAAATGCAGCACAGTCTGCTAAATGGATATAAACGGATAACAAGAAAGGATATTAGGTACATTATGTATTTAGAAAATAAACAACTCAGTAAATAAAGAGTTTAATGACCCCATGCCTCATTGTTTAGAGGGAGTGTCATCGTGAATAAAACTGAGAATACGATGCGTCCAATTATTATAGATCAGAGAACATTTTTTAGAAAATCCCTTGCATTGAGAATTGCTAAAGTTCTGGCCAGCAGAGAAAAGCTTACCCATTTCAATGTCACACACGAAAAAGTCTGAATGTACCCCCAGCCAAATTAAATTGAAAATTACTGAGTTTCATGCCAGTTCATCTGCGTGCCTGAGTGATTATGTCCATTGTATTTAACTGTGTTCATATTTGAATTTAAGGCACAGAGTGAGAGAGCAAGAGGAGAGATTAGCTGCATCAGGGGTAACAAGCCCTTTGGGAAGCTAATAAAAGTTGTAAACACAGGAAGAGGTTCTCATTGACAAAGTAAACATTTCCTGAAAAGACGAGACCGAAAAAATAAAAGCAGATATACTTGTAGCCACAGTCAGGTGATAAAAAAGAACAACGTCATTTTTGGGAGGAAACGGTTCTATTACTTTTTCAGACATACTAAAATAAGTAAACATTGCTTTGTCAGTGACTTATACATGAACATGGAAAGGGGACCTGTGAAAGACTCCAGGAACCAGGAAATTCATAGTGGATTATTTGGGTCTATTGGGGTTCTTTTGTTCCGTCCATAGTCCAGCCACATCCCATGGATGCTCAACTCGATTGGGATGTGGGGGAGATCGGAGGCCAGGAAAAGCCTTGGGGGTCTTCAAGTCATTCTTGAATGGTATGTGTGGTGTTGCAGTGCCCATATTCCTGGTAGGCGTTGCCATGAGGGGGTAATACTTGGTCTGCAATAATGTTTAGTTGGGCATTAGGACTGTTGGAATAAATTTTGTTGTTCAAATATAATTTGAATTGTTAAGATGTCATTAATATTCAAATGCTGAAATCATTATTCAAATTTTTGATTTAGTTTTATAAAAAGTTTGCTAACATTCCTGAATATCATAGTACTCTTGGCCTGTAATTTACCCACCTTTTGGAAACAAAAAGGCTGCCTCCAGTCATTTCAATGAGGGTTGTGCATATTTTTTGCTCTGCCGCTCTGAATTCCCAGCTGCAGCCATCTGGTTAAATGTTACGTTCATTGCAGCACCTCGGAAGGGAAGGTGCACTACAAACGTGGAAAAACACCTTCACCAAGTGCACAGTGTAAGAGTCAATAAGTGCGCCCTGTTGCGTCAGCTGCTATCCTCCGTTGTCCTCCCGGCTCATATGACAGACAGCAGCACCTCGTCGCATTTAAGCTTTCATTAACGCGATGAGCCTAAACTGTTATTATTGGACAAACGGACATTAAGAGTGACGATATGTGTGCAGACTGAGTATCTGTGTTATCCTTTTCCTTTTCCAACTCCGTGTCTGTGAGAATAAGGGAGATGTTCTTCATAATTAATCCCTTCACTTTCACCAGCAGCAGTGACACTCCGCCTCAGTCTGGAGAAGTTGGACATTTATTGACAACTTAGCTTCTTAAATTACATTTAAAACACTGCTGGACTGACAAATAGCCACTAACTGCCTTTGCTACATCATTATTATTATTATTGCATTATTGTATTAGTGAGCAAAGAAAGAGCATATTATGATTGAAACATTAAATTTAATAACAGCAACCAAGTTAAGATAAATTTTTATAGGTTCCTTGTGATTGTTAATATGGTTAAATATGAGTCAACTTGTGAAAAGGTTTCTAATATAATTTTTATTTTCTTTATTTCTGAGAGTAAGCACCGGTCATGTGACATATGACATGTTTTGACCCCGACTCTCAAAGAATCGGAATCCAGAATCGGAAACGCTAAAATTTAATCAATACAAACCCTATACATACAACACTGCCGCGTGGTAACTAAGGTAATTTGCATTCTAAAATCAAAGATGAATCGTACAGTAAAAAACCAGGTTCAAGCCCTGCGCAGACAGTATGTAATGGTGCAGGTAGCCTTTTTGAAATTCATAATGTTATTTGCGGTGATTATTTCTTTCTATTTAGAACGACATCCGATGGACAAAATGTATAACACTCACATACTGATTAAGGCATCGGCAAGTGTTTTTATGGATTATACATAGTAGATATTTTCAATAGTTTGAACATATAAATTCAAATATAATTTCAATATTAGAAGAAAAGGGAGAGAAATTGGAATTGGATCATAGATTTAGGCTGACAGTTCTACCGGGCTGTATGTGTGCCATCCACATACATGCCAAGTTTCCCAACAGCTGCTGCATGTGATGATCATTGTTCTTCACTTCACCTGTCAGTAGTTTAATGTTGTAGCTATTGATTATCACTTTGTGTTTTTTTACAGTAAATACATGCCACTGTTTTGTTTGAAAATTTCCAACTGCATCATTATTTCTTGCCTGCAACCTGCTGTTAATCTATGTTCCTCTGCGTGCGTTGGTGCACTTTTTGATTCGCTCAGTGACACAAAGTGTGATCCAAAGGACTCCCCTTCTTGTTAAAAGTTAGCTCTCTTTTGCCTTGTGTTAGCTGGACACTTTCAGCTTTGCTGCCTCCTAATGAATTCTGATGCTTACAATTCGACTTCATCATATAATCATACAACAGTAAACAGGACTGAATATAAAAGTTACTACTGTATACACGACTTGACTTATATGTGAACAGCCCATCGGTGCACAACCACTATTATTACCTTACTGGCTATTCAGAAATTATGGATACGTTGGTTGAATGAGCCTGAAATTCCAGAATTGCAATGTGCTGGATCACGTCTCCTGCACATACAGTATGTCCTTGTTATGCTCCTCTATGGAGGAGACAATAAATCAAATGCAAAGCAGTGGAACTCTTCTTGACCTAAATGGCATTCCTATCAACCACTGAGCACATTGGCTGGCCTTTCAAAGGCTTCACTTCTTGACTGAAGGAAATGTTTGGGGAGAATAAATGAACTGATACATATTGCCCAGCTAGACGACGGAGCCTTTCTTTGGCCAGGGTTCCTGTTCTGGGGGAGGGGCAGGTCTAATAAGAGACAGGCCAGCAGCAGACTTGTCATTAGCTGAGAAGCTGGCACACCCCTGCTGCCTAATTGGCAAGAGCTCACTGCTAACAAGGGCTCACTCCCAGCAGGGGAAACAGACTGTTGGCGACACACACTGCAGTGACCAGCTCTCCACTGCCCCCAGAAAAAGACTTGCAGGAGTTGTCCGGGGAGCACCTGACCCATTAAGGAAAGAAATGGAGAGCTGATGTCTTTTTAATGAGAACAATAAAGCACACTAGCAAACCGCACCGCAGCTCTGCTCTTTAAGAGGAGCCTTGGCAGAATGGATGGAGGGTTGCATTTTAAGTGACTTGGCAGGAGATTAAATCAGATCTAATTTTTTCTTTTCCTCTAGCCACCTGTGCATAATTTTTCAGTTAGTGAGGAAAGGGATATTTGCAGCAATCCTGCCGGGTTATTGCCCAGTAACTCAGCAAGCCACTTCCTCGATAATTCTATTCAAACGTGCTCTGTTATAATAAGACCAGCAATAATAAGCAGATGAGTACTTGTTCTGAGTGTTAGTCTTTCAAAAATAATGAAACAATGACGAGGCGCCTATCTGATGAGTGAAAGAGGTCTGCAGATTTATGGCCGTTTTAATTCTCACATTTAATGGCTCTCATCTGTAGGCGATAAAGAGAAATTACTATAAAAAATAGAAGATTAACAGGAACTGAGGATATTTATCAAGCAAGAGTGAGAAGAGGTGAAAGAGAGACGGGAGAAGCTTGGCGAGACAGGTGATCGCAGTCTGCTTCTGACGGCACTGATAAACTCATGGTGCTTTGAAACACATGATCCAGCATTTCACTCCACTCAAATAACACGGCGTTTATGAAATGTAAACATTGACAGTTCACTAGGCCAGACTGATCTCATACACCAGACGTCCAAGATCTTCGGTTTACCATCCCGGGGACTTTAGAACATCACAGCAGTGTAATGACTCCCAGCATGAGCAGTTATCATAGGAAAGAGAGAGGAGAGATGAGCAGGGCAGACATGAGGAGAAATCCGGATCCTGCTTCACAGGCTGTCGGAGGATTTCTGATTGCTGCAAACTCCAGGAACCAAAAGCCTCAGCCATGAACCTGCGGAGGTGACAAATCTGCAGACAGCTGCACTCGGCGATAGTGATAACAGCTGTTCAAAGGGGTCAAAATCTAAAATACTTGAAGCTCAAGCGGAAGAACGTTTCTGCTTTTAATTCAAACTGAAATTAAAATCTGTATTTCCTAAGGAATCAGCAGTTATTGCTTCGATTTGTTCAAAGTTCTAATAGTTAACATATTTTAATTATGCTCCTGTTCCTGGATGGAATTCTTGGAACAAACTAACAATCGTAATGTAATTGGCTGAACAGTCTTTTCGGGCACTATAATGAGTAATAACATCTGCGAGCCAGCAGTGCCAGGTGATGCGTTGGCCTGTCTGTGATTTCAACATTCCCTTCTTTAGGCCAAGACCTTATGCTTTATGCTGTACAGTTATATGCTGCAAAGCCACTGGAGGTAATGATCCTGGGCTTTATAAATTTCTATTTAAGACTTAAGTCTGTGTAGTGATTTAAACTGCAAAGTATTAAGATGTCAAGTAACTGGTACAGGTGCGAGAAAGCTAACATTAATGCGGGCGGCTGTGGCTCAGGTGGTAGAGCGGTCGTCCAGTGATCGAAAGGTTCTTGGTTCGATCCCAGACCTTGCAGTCAACATGTCGAAGTGTCCTTGAGTTAGACATTGAACCCAAATTACTCCTGATGCTGCGCCATCAGTGTATTACTGTGTGAATGATTAATGCTCCTGATGAGCAGGTGGCAGCCTGCGAGGTAGTCACTGCCACCAGTGTATGAATATGTGTGTGAATGGGTGAATGCAAAACCTGTGGTGTAAGCGCTTTGAGTGGTCAACAATGACTAGCATGACAATAACTTATGTTATACTTTAACTGCTGATTACTCAGAAAGTGTTTAACAAAAATAACTTTTCTTAGGCTGCAATGCTTCCATTAGCAAGTGAGGCCTTTCTGAGTGGTAAAGAGTTACGATAGCTTGTTTGTTTAATGCTATAAATGGACAGAGAAATTGCTGTACCGTGAGCTGAATGTCAGCTGACACAATGTGAGCTTGGTGGAAAAGGGGAAATAATGTCTTTGTGTCATTTCCTGCAAGAACTGAGAGTGCATCTCCTGCAACACCAGGACACCATTTTTTTTCCCATGAATGTGTCCAAAAAAGCTCCTTAAGCCCCTTTAAAAAAAAAAAAAAATTAACTATACTTAAATCTATGGGCTGATATGAAAAATAGCTGTTAAGTGAAGGACGTGTTATTTTTGGACTTCCATCAACATTTTGACACTAGGCATGGAAAGGTCGTAGCTAGGCATTTGTCCAAAATTGCATTCTAACACATGCTTAGGCAGGCTAAAACGATATGCAAAACCTCGCTACTGTATGAAGTCAACAGTATGTTACAGGAGATCAAATCAGATTTCCCTTAATGTTTTACAACATAACAGGAGGCCTAACATATGATTTAAATCATTTAACTGTGGACACAGGTTGTAGTTATAGGTTACTGCAGTGGACAGTATGGGAGTTTATGGGGCAGCATAGAACAAGTTAAAAATGAAAGAGACACCAAAAATTACACTGGCTTTGCTCTAAAACTGTATAAAAATGCTAATATTTTCCCAAAATGTCATAATAAAACACAAACTTAATTGAATATCTTGTACAGAGATTTCTTCATATATCTCCGAATCTCTTAATGATGTTATGTACTGTAGACAACGAAAGATTTTTACATTTTACATTACAATATTTGCCAGTGCAGTTTTTCACAGGATGGTCGACCTATCTCCATCTTTACTTTACCAAGACTCAGCTTCTCCAGGATGCTCTTTTTATACCGAATCATGTTACTAATCGGTTGCCTTTTAATATAATTAACTGTGAGATGTCCCACTGGGTGTTTTCTTTTGGTATTTCTCAACTCTTCCAGTCTTTTGTTGCCTCTGTCCCAACTATTTGGCATTACATTCAAAATTGTCATGGTATTTTCAAAAAGACAGTGAAACTTCTCAGGTATCAACATTTGATACATAGTCTTTGTGCTATTTTCAATCAAATAGCAGAGCTACTGCATACTGTACATTTCAGACAGCATCTCAACCTTTTTGGAAATGTAGTGCAGTTTTTGATTCATTTCAGCTTTCTGCTGAAAAAAGCTGCGACCTTGACCTTATTTTATAAATATATCTTTTTACATTTTCATCTTTAACGGGATCTATTATAAACTGCAACCAATGACAGCTCACTTTCCACTGTAATGAAGCTGTGATATATAAATGTAACTGTGTCTGATGGGTAAGAGTCCGAGCAGGTAGGCTTGGTACCTTCTCCTGTCACGTCTCCATTCCCCAGGAATGCTCTCTAAACAAAATGTGTGTTTGCCACAGGCTACATCTTTAATTGTTATCTCTGCTCACAGTCCCCTGCAGGCCACTCTCATACCACCGATACCTTAAAATTCTGCCAAGCACTATATTGGTTCAATTTGTAAGGGTGGAAGGGAAAACAAAATGATTTATCCCCCCTCCCCCCAAGACTGGAGACACGTATCTCTGCTCGGCTTTCATTTAGGCCTGTTAGGACTGATCCCACTCTCAGTATAAATCTGCACAGCTTGTAAAATTACTCAAGAACACCTGGATCTTAAGGTCTGCATACTTCAAGGTATATTCACTTTCAACTGTTACCTCAATTCATTAGCTCTCAGAACAAACATTAATACCTTACATAAATGACTGAGCATGTCAAGTCAAAGTGTATTTATATAGCACATTTAAACAACCTCAGTTGACCAAAGCACTGCACAATAATTAAAATAAGATATCAGCAAATCCTGAGTACATAAAATATATAAATAAATGATAAAAGTTAACATAATAATGAATAGACAAAATGTCATGAGTTTGTGTGATTAACCTTTCGGCCTCTGGATACAGGTATGCTGGTTGTCACTCAGGAGGAATCCTTCTCTGCAGCGGCACTCATAGCTGCCCATCATGTTGACACAAATCTGTTGGCATCCGCCGTTGCCCTCTGAGCACTCATCCACATCTGTCAGGAGACGGATGCACAGAACAAAACCAATCAGATCACTTCAAGACAGGTCAATACTATACAGGGTTTTTTTTTTTTCTTTATTTTTGTCTGAAGGTTTTATGGGGTCAAATCATGACATGTTTAATGGTGCAACAGCTGCAAAACATAATAAAATGGACATTAAGTACAGACATATCATTTAGAAGTATAATGACTTAGTAAGTAACCAAGATTACTTCTGAAAGAACACAAACCTTCTGCATTTTCAGGAAATATTTCTTATTTATCCACCGAGTTATACCATATGATCAATGCTGTAAGAAGTGAAGGTGTAAATATTCAGACCTTTCATTTAAGTAAAAGTTTCAATACAAAAATACTAATGCATTGAAAGCCAGTAAGAGGAAGCAAGTATGATTAAATAAATGTACTTGTAGTACTCATTTTATACTAATTTTAATTATTTTTTAATTAATTTATATAATTTTGAGTAGTTCAAGGTAAAAAAATGTTTTATTAATTATATATTCTGGAAGCAGTCTAGTCAGGTGAAATTAATTCATGAATAGTAAAAAACATTGCCCTAATCTGAAAACATGAAAACATGGGAAGTGATTTATTTTCACAAAAATTAAAGCATATTAATGTATTTGTTATTTTAAAATGTTTGTGTTTTTGAAAATGATTTAAAAACTACTCACAAACATAATTAAATAGGTGCAACGACCACAGAGGTTGTCTTTCGAGTGCAAATATACAACGAGATAACTCCTAAAGAAGTTTTTGGATGGACATTTTGAACAGCCAGATTGCCAGCTGAGTTTGTCTTAAGCTGTCTGAGGAGGCAGCGTCCGTCCTCATGTTAATCTAAACTGGCAGCACACCAGAATCACACTGAAAACCTCCAACTGTGCAGCACTAAACCATAAATATGCACATGCAGCACAATCTCCGGGCAAGTGGGAAACCTGATCCACCCGGGCCAGAGTACCTGCTGATGGCGAATGTCTGTCAGCCCGTGTGACGGGAGGAATGCAGTGAGAGTGAGGAAAGAGGTGCTGGTGGTGGTGGATGATGGAAAGAGTAGAGTCTGAGACATGGACGAGGGGGTGCAGCAGGGTAACAAGCAACCATGTGAATCCACTTCAAGAGCATACAAAGGCAGAGCATTTACAAAGGTGTCGCCCAAGGCCTTGTCTTGCCACAGGGAAGGGAAAGTGAAACTGACCACGAAACAGATTTATTTGCTGACTTAATTTCCACTGATAATGAATTGTGCACATCTAGTTGTCTACATTAACAGCTATGAGAGATCTATAAATCTTTTGATGTATTTGTTTGTTCCAACATGACAACGTGATTTTTCTGCTGCATTCATTTGTGCGTTGTGCTGCAGAGTTTAGGAGCTTAGGTCCTCGGCCTCCCCTGTGCGTGACTGCACTGTGGCTCTGGAGGTGACACTTCATATTCCCCTTTCCCCCCCAGAGACCTGGGCCCTGTCCCTCAATACAGACCACATTGGAACTTTATCCATCCCTCTGCTCGATGCACCAATAATCTGCTGTATACACAAGGCTTTTTTTTTAATAAACCGTCATGCGAAACTAATTTACTGTCTATTTGTCCAGTCTGAGAAGGCCTCAAGATTAAGTTTCCTTTCTGGGGAATTCTCAGCCCAGCAGAGTTAGAAATTAAACTTCCCTCTGTCCTCGTCTTTTTCCACACAGAAATGCAGAAACATGTGGATGTACGAAAGGCGTAAACAGACACAAACTGTGCTCACAAAGTGACACCTGGCCAGACAGAGTCATCAAGGGTTTCTGTGTAGGTGAGTGGCAGGTAGTGCTCGTGACTTGCCAGGTTTGCTGTCCTGTTCTCACATTCAATCGGTAAAACTGTCTCGTTCTTCTCAAAACAATGTATCATGTCAGTTAAGGTCAACGGGAAAAGCATCACTCTGAAGTTAGGCAAAGCAGTGTACTCAAAAAAAAAAAAAAAGAAACCGTTCAGCAAAGTTAACATTTCGACTTTAAGTCAGAGCAAAGGGCAGGACAACTGAGGAAAAATAAGTTGGACAGGATTTCATTCAACGGTGTGGCTGCCTTGGTGTTGACCTCATGGTCTGATCTCTCCATCATGAAAGTAGCAGCAGCAGACAGGAGACCTTTGAGCTGATGAAAGCTGCCCACAACCTACAGCTGCACCATTGCAGATTAGTGGGCTCCAAAATACCTTAACTCTACAACTCATACGGGAAAAAATCCTAACAGACAAGTCTCTCTCTTTCCCCTTTTCTCACACTCACACACACACACACACACAAAAACCCCCCAAAAAGTCAAACATGTAAAGGCTACACAAATACAACAGTCCTCAAAATGCCCATGAGAAATGCAACCAGCCTCAGAAGGCCTGGGGGAATTCTCTTTCCATACCCTCAGCGCATCAATGAAGGTTTCATTTCCTGATTCCTTCATCCCTCCAAATGAGGCGTTGCCTGTCAGTAGATCTCTCTTGTTTAAATAGCTCCCATAATTGCCTGTGTTGTGTGCTGGGCAAGGCTGGCGTCCAAAGCAAATATTTCCAAGCGGAAAGGGGTTCTGGCATGGCCAGGAGAAGTGCTCATGTTATTTGGACTTAAAATATATATATTTTTTTTTAAATTCTCTTGAGAGGATGGAAAAAAAAAAGTCTTAATCAAGTTAAAAGGGCTGCCTCATTTCTGTAAAATGAGACACGTCTCTGCTCTATCCCCGCTTTACTGGAGGAGACGAAGGGAAAAGGAAGGTTCAAACGGAGGGAGATTAAGAGATTGGTTGTGTTTGCGGAGGCCATGTCCTCTGGTTTCTCAGATAGCCTTGACTGTATATATAACATTTGGCCTTGCGCAGAGCCTTAGAGTGATGTAAACATGGTGGTTGCCTTTACAGAAACTCCTGAACCCTTATTTTGGAAGAATACTCGACTCTAATGCCCCCGTTTCTTTTAAAGGTTCAGTGACATTTATTGCTGACCCAGAGGTTGTTTTTTTTTTTTCTTTTTATGCAGGGGGTGGGGGAGTGAAAGACTGCGGCTGTCTGTCATCAGAGTTGTCCATGCATTCAACCGACTGCTTGGCTTCTGTCTGGATTAGACAGAACTGTCTCTGTGGTCTAGACAGACCAGAGACAAGGAGGTGAGTGGACGGACACTGGCCTCTTTGGGTATTAGGGTTTAATAAGGCAGCAAAACGGAGCCATGTGCAGCGACAGGCAGCAAAGCAGCGGGTGGACTGCAGGGCCGGCCCTGCTGCTGTGGTAGATGAGCAAGCACCAGTGAGGCAGGAGTGGCACATACACAGCCAATTAAAATGAGATCCTTGCTTATTTTAAGATGGATTACAGGATTTCCTCTTTGTTGCTCCTGGAGTTCAGTCACACAGCACATTTCTTCACCTACTTGGATGAACAGTGGCGTCGGATCCCAACTGGCCTGTGAGGAAGACTTTGTGCACAGACGCTCAAACACGTCAGATGAGGTCATAAAAACAACAGTGATGTGTAGCGGGAAGTGATGATTCTTGATATGCATAACACCCATTAACTTAAGACTCCTAGGTGTGTGGGTGACTACTGCAAAGCTTTAAACAATTTTGTTTGTTCCAGCACTTCCTCTCTGCCTACCTCACTGTGTCTCATACACCTCACTGATTCAGCTCTGCTGAGCAACCAAGATAAAAAGCAGAAGTGTTTGACTTTTGGGGCTGTCTCCTAGATTATTATATTGGTAAATAAGCACAGATTCTGTGTTCTATTATAAATGTGAAACTATGAACTAAGATCATGCTGAATGGTATTTTTCTGTCCCTCAAAACAAGTCCGGAAGTATTTTAAAAACAAAATCCCAGGATAAATGTTTGGGTGTACAACATTGTGCCAAGGAGACAAGAGGCCCTATACTGACATCTGATGGCTTCCAGTCGCCTACCGCTTATGTCCCTAAACCCAATCTGAGTTTTCCCAAAAGCCCTGCCAGTGGGCTCAGCTGGAATTGTTTGATTTCATTGTGGATGGGACTGAACAAACCTGGGAGAAGAGAGAGAGTGTTGATGTAGTCTTTAGGAGCCGGCTAATGCACCAATCTCAAATTCACCCTTTAACTCATCACTCCAGTTCCTCTCCTCTGAACTGTGAAGAGAGTGTCTTGTCCAAACTTGATCCATGCACAACAAAAGAAAAGTGACTTCGAACTGAGGAGACATCACAGTATTTGCTTCTGCAACAGAGAAGTAAGGAGGGTTCATTCTCAGGCCTTGCTCCTCTGGGGTTTGATGGGAGTTCACCACATTATTTCTTTCACTGAATCCTACAAATTTTGGAGTTAAAAGGTGGCAGTCGAAAGCATCTCTTCCAGGCAAGAATCAAATGAGAAAAAGTGAAGGATTTTAGGTTATCATCACTGCCCTGAAAGTGTAGCCAATGCAGTTAAAAGGAATGCATTTAGAAATGCAGTACAGCCTGTGCAGCAAATCAGCGTGACGCTCTTTGATGACCACTTTCTCCCATCAGGACCTGGTCAATAATACATCAGTCTAAAACGTCCTGTTTGATTAGCCAACCTTGCCGTATAATCCCAAAGGATTACAAGGACAAGGATGCAGGCTTGGCCCAGAAGACAACTCAGAGACTTTGTGGCAGATGACGAGCAAAGCTCTTCCTGAGGGATATTGTCGAGATGCGGCAAAAACAATGTCACTCAATAATCACAGCCATTATCAAAAGAACATTGTTAACTGATGTGGCCTCTTCTTAGTGGCCACTTCAAAACTGTTCTTCAAAAGCCCACTTCAAAGCTGTAATGACATTGCTTTTGAGTTACAGATTATGTTACATCTTTGGGGAAGGTTAAAGTAAAAGGGCATCCATTTCCCTATGGATTGAACAGGGAATTAAGATGTGCCACATCAACACAAAACAAATCAGCGTTGGTCAATACGAATTAAAGGAACATATTTAAGCTGCACGTCTGGAGCCCCAGACTCTCAAATCAGTTCCTGGGCAACAGGGACCAACACGTATGACTAGTGGAGCAGTGCATGATGAAAATAAACTATGCAAAGACGAAAGTGCATCCTTTAAAGCATGCTGGCACTAGAGCATCTGTAATGTCTACTTCCAGCCTGCTTTTGTTTTACCCAGTGAGCCATACTCAGGCTGCAGTTTGGCATTTCCACTTCATGGGAGCATTAGGAATATCTTTATTTGTGTCTTTTAATTCAGGGCGGAGAAGAAATGTTGCGATTTGTGGTTGCAAAGAAAGGGAGCACTTATGGTTTTATGCTACTGGAGAGATTTTAACGAACTAACAATGATAAGAGAGTATTTACGTTTTTGTGGGACCTCAAACAAAACACAGAGGTCATAAATTTGGGGACGGTGGTGTTACAGTGGGGAACTAATAGCTTCCCCTGCATCTGGTTTTCATTCTAGAGAGGATGTGTGTTTTGGATTAAATTTACATTGATTCCTCTGTTTTTTCTAAGACTCCAAAAATCCTTTAGAGTCTCACCATGAAAGAGGTATGGTGATTAAAACCATCCCATCTCACCTCTGCAATATAACAGTCAGGACAGTTATAAAAGATGTAATCAAGTTGTTATGTGCCTCACATCTCATCTTCTGTAAGTTTTAAGAGTGTACAATAGGCCCCTGTGATGTAAATTATACAATGAGTGACATCGCACTCCACACAGTCATGAGCAGTCTGCTGTGATATTGCATCGCTTCCTCTTTGCTGACGCCCTGACATCTTTGTAAGGTGCAGGGCAGACATCAGACACTGAGGGCGTCCCCATGTGTGGTGCACCATGCAACGTTCTGCTTCACGCTCCGCCGCCATTTGCCATTGCCCAATGTCATTATGCTGCCAACACATCCAATTATGAGGAGCCGTGTGGCACGTGCTGCACACAAAGAAGACATTGACAGGGATGCGTGTGTACTGGCCACAGCCGTATCCCTGAGCTGACACACACAAACATGCACCGGTACCTACTGGCTAAAGAAGAGCATCAGAGGGCTGAGAGCAGCAATTTATCGAGTTCATGTGCACTCTAACCATTTAAAACAGATGTTTATTAGTAAGTTTCATATACATCAGCACAGAAGATCTACAGAATAACCCCAGTTTCAAGGTGGGCATCCAAGATTAGTGCCAGCAAATATGGTCTTAATCACTCCATCTGTTCTTTATTTATGGCTGGCTTTTATTCAGACAGCAGTGTGATAATTTTATCAAAATTAAAGTGTGAGTTTTTATGTTTTTGCCAAAAATGATTGGCCTCCTTTGAACACAAATCGATTCATTCTTGAGTCCAAGTAGATGACAATGACAAATTTGGAGAAATACAGCTATGGGCAGTCAGATGTGCAGACACACACCCTGAAAACGTAATGTTTCTGGACCCGCCTGTCACTGGCACAGGGGCATATTAAAACAAAGTCAATGGAGCTTTGTGAAAAAACAACATGAGGTGAATTCAAAGCAGGGCACCTTAAAGATCTCAGACTCAAAACTCATTGAGGATCAGGTGAATGTCTCCTCCTCTGCAGCCTCAGGCACATCTGGTCTATAAGAGCTCCGAGGGTCTGACCTCGTCTGGGAACCGGCTGCTTAGCTGCTCTCCACTCTGGGGCCAAGGGGACTAATCTTTTCTCAGGGGCCAAAAGGAGCTTAAACCTGGAAAAGGAAGCTGGGGCCTTAACATTAAACCTCAGCTATACCTTTTCCTCTCTTCCCCTGTGTTTGTGCTGAGGATTATTTCCTTAGCAGAGCAGAGCGGAGGCATTAGAATGAGTCAAATTCTCCAGAAAATAAGTCTTTAAAGTCCCTTCACTTCTCAAAGCAGGAGGCGGATTTGTACTTGACAGCTACATATGGTATATACAATTCAGTGTCTTTTTGTCATGGTAACTACCCTAAGCTTTAAAAAGATTTACTTAAATAATAATTAATTACATCAATGCCTTAACAGGAACATAAAAGAATTCAGAAGGCATTTTCTGGAAAAACATAAAAAATTGACAAGTTAAAAGAATAAGTTAAAAGATCCAGACGTTAGTTTGTATCACTGTGACAGATTGCCTCTAAGGGATCAATGGATGCAACTCTGTTTGTATGCAACAGCAGCAGCCGCACAAACACAAATCCCAATTACACACCTGCGCACAAAGCAAGAGCTGATCCATAACACAGCAAATGATCCAACACAGCTGAAACCCACTGCTAAATGGCTTGGAAAATACCTCTGCTTCACACTGTAGATACAAGCACATGTTTGAAGGGGAGACGAAGGAAAGGGACAAATATAGTATGTCAGGCTGAGAATCTGAGAGGCGAGGCCACGGTCGAGCCACAACCGGTTGATTATTGATCTAAAGATGCGAGTGTTTTCCGCTCCAGTGCGCCTCAATCTCATTTCATCAAGTAAACCTAAATGTATGATTGATTTGAGTGTATTGCCTGATGTGCCTACATGCAAGAGCCCTCTTATAAAGAAATGTTAATACGCCTTTTTGTCATTACTTCACGTGAATGTAAAATCCGCTTTAGCTTGTTGTCAGCTACCTTCGGCTCATCTTTCAACATCAAGTGAAATGTGTCGTACTGAGCTGGTAACTGAGAGGGAGACGCTTTTTGAGGAGCAGCAGGGTCTCAAATTTGGGTTTCAAAACAAAACAAAGGAATGCGGGATGAGTGACTGGGGGAGAAGGGGCAAGATACAAACATGGTGTGTGGGTAGATAATATCTGTGTTTAGGAGTTCCTAGTTGCAGAGAGTGTTTTCCTTTATTTTATATTGTTTTAATGCATAATGCCTTCCCTGCAAGATGAATACAAATGGCACACTGGTGAAACATTAAGCCATGGGAAAGTATGTAAGGCTTACTCAGAGCTTCAAGCTCAGGGTCAAGCTCTACATAAATTTAGGTCTCTTTATAAGGCCTATAAAAATTAAAAAAATTTTTTTTGGGTGAACCACTTTGGAAGACCGCTGGTTATGTGAATTTAGGAAATAGCTAATATGAGAAGCAGCAGTCCAGTAAGAGCTCAATTTAACCATAAAAGATATATTACCAACCACAATGTGTCATCAGACATCCTGAGAGAATTACTGCAACTACATGGGTCACGTCAGGCTGAGTTTGACATCTGACACATGAATTTTAATGTACATCTTCTCTTAAACCTTGGTACATTCATTTTTTTCTGCATAATTATTTCAGCATGACAAAATATAGGGAGAAATTCACACACACACAGACACACACACCCTGTGTTAAGTGCTTACATGCTCCCAAACATCACACACACTCACCTAGACAATTGTGCCCATCATGTGCCAAGCGGAAGCCATCATAGCATGTGCACCTGTAATTTCCTGGGATGTTGATGCACTCATGGACACAGCCACCATTGTATTCAGTCACGCACTCGTCTACATCTGCAAAGAGAAGATACAGAAGGATGTGAGAGGGGGCCCTTCAAAGCCTCAGTCCAGTTAGGAGACTTAAAAGAATCGTGTTAGATGTTTAGAAACGCGTTAGGCAGTGTTCTTGATGAGCGTCTCATTAAAAGATCAATATCATGGTCATGTCTGTCCATTAAACCAAAGCGCGAGATAGCAGCCTGTTATGTGAACGTGGAATAAAGACTGAAAACAAGGGAAACAACTTACTTCACCCTGTCACAAGGTAAGAAAATGTCTTAAAACTCTAAAGCACATTCATTAACATGTTACTTTTTTTTTTTTCTCCCCAAAGCAAAACCTTGGGGCTTTTTAAGGTCACGATGGCAATGGTTGAAGACAAATTATGCAATAAATACAGACACACATTTATCCTGTAGGTAAGTAAACGATAGAGAACAGGGATTTAAAAAGAATGCGGTTAGTTCACAACGACGTGTAGCTACAATCTCATGCATTGTACAGCATTTCTGACATTGTTCAAGCACAATTTAAATATGCAGAGACACCCCCACAGTAGACTTTTGCATGAGACATTTCACCTTGAGGATAAAGAATCTGTTGAAAGTGATGAAAGTATTCCCAATTAAATTAATTTTGGAAGGGCGCAGCAGAAGAGAATATCAACCTCCTCCTTGTTAATCTTGAACCAGAGTTTCTCTGTGAAGCAGTGCTTCAAATTTTTATTGTTTGGGGATAGTTAACAGACAGGTGCGGCACTGGCATAAGCTGTATTGCTTTCTGACATCAGAACAATTTTTTTAATTGTATTACACATCTATTTTTCATAGTGAAGTTGACCTCTTTCATGTTCACAATGAGAATGAACTGGTGTAATGTTGTTCATGTTGCAGGTCATTTAAAAGCTGTTGAGGCAGAATTCCTCTTTAGCAGTTTTCTTACATGGTTTTAATTATTAAACCTCTTATGCAGAATATTAATGACATTCATTTGATTGCCCTCACCGTGCAGTTGAATTCTTTAGAGGATAGGCACATATGGATTTCCTTTGGTTTTCCACTGTGGATGTCTTAATTTGATTTTCGACACAGCCAGGCTATGATAACCAGCTGCAGCTGCATATCGTATGCACAGACACACGACTGATAATAATCATCTCATCCAACATCCAAATATGCCAGTCAATAGGCATATTTGCCAGCATGTCAAAATATCCCACTAACATTTCTGTGTTAAATTAAAATATTTAATGCAATATAGTGAATTAATTTGAGTCTGTTTTAATTTTAAGAGCTCCTATGCGGTTAAGAGGTATGAAACAACAGCTGTGGTAATTAGATAGTGCACCTGCATCTGATGTAACATGGGTGTATGCCAGCACTTTACTCATATTTGGCTTCATTTTTATGCCATATTTAATATTTTTAATAGTTTCGTGCCAAGCCATTATTTTTTTCTTTTAGAATTTGATTGCTGGCAACAAGCAAAAGCATTGGAGACCGCTTGCTGGCCTGTTTGCAGTATACAAAAAGCTTTCTACTGAGACGCAGATAATGAAGTCTGTTATACAACACACATAAAAAAGTAAATAAAGTTCAGAGAGCTTCACTGTAGGCACATATCAGGCCTTCCATTTGGAGCAAGTTATATTTGGCGGTATGGCTCTGTTCTAGGAGCTCCCCGCCCTTTCACATGTCAAGTCAAGTCAGTCTTGTTTATATAGCACCAATTCATAACAAAAGTCATCCATCACATGACACTTGTAGAGAGCAGATTGAGAAAGGACTTTTTGTATTTTCAATTGATTTTCTTATTAATTAAAAGAGAGCCAACAGAGCAAACCTCCCTGCCCTTCCGTGTGCCTGCCTGTTAAAGCTGAGGCAGGGAACTAAGCAGTAAATACTCACAACCTCCCCACTGAGTTAGAGAACAGAGCATACATCACTGACAAAAGAAATTACATTGATTAGGTCAGAAAAAGTATGAAAAGGAGGCGCTGAGGAAGAGGTGGGCTGCAAAGCAATTCTGAAGTGTGAATTATGGCTACACTGCTTAACTTGGATTGGTAAAAATTAAAGCATGAAATACACATCATCAGAAAGGAATCAGCATTTGAGCTGCTTTTAGTAACTTACAGGCTGACTGGTCCAGTACTTAACAAAAATATCAACCATCAGAACAAAAAAATCAATCCATCCCTAGAGTTCATCCCCCCTATCAACAGAAACTGAAGAGCTGTGACACATCGATGAGAGAGCAGAGGCAGAAAGATAAAGATAGACTGCAGATTGGTATGACAGGCTGAGTGGAGTTGTCTGTTGTAGTTATGATGATGGTTGTGAAGTCCATAGTGAGGAGACACAGACAAGGTGGACTGAGAACACCACGCGCCTCCACTCAGCACTTACTGGCCCATTTAAGGCCGAGCAATGGGACTGTAATAAAGAAACTCTCCTGCTCCCCGCTTATTTGCTTCCCACACATCTCTGTCATTCCCTGATCACAGAACACAATCAACAATCACTTCTGTGCTCCTCTCTGAACCTAAAACAACCACCGCACCACAACACACAAGTGACTTTTCCTCCAACAGCTTTCCATTGGTTGTTATTTGGAGGTTTTCTCTCACAGTATTCAGTAACATTAATTCAGGAATTAAATGTTTGTTTGCTGATTCTATAAACTGACTCAATGACAACGTTTAAAGCTCTTGGACTTACATCCACTGGACCCTCTGTTTTCACAGTTTACTTTGTAAATCCTAAAAGTCAGCTATCAGCTGCTACCAAAAAACAAAAAAAAAAAAGTTTTCATTTAGAAGTGAAAAAATATAGTTTTTTTTATTGACTAATATCAGCAATCCACCACCATCTTTGTCATATAAAGCAGACTGTGAAGACTTTGAAATAATACAATTAAAAAGGTATAAAGTGTATTTTAGGGGGACATTTTTTTATTATTATTATTAATCATGAATTATTGAGTTACAGTCAAAATTTATGGAGGTCACGGTCACCTTGACCTATGGACCTCCAAATTCTGATCAGTTCATCCTTTTATCCAAGTAGACAAATCTGAAGAAATGACCTAAAGGTATTCCTGTTTTTTGTTTTTTCAAAAAAATGAGAAAGGCAGAAAACACGTCATCAATTCAAACACATAAATTTCAAAAAATAAATAAAAAATCCAAAGGCCTTATAAACGCCTGTTTTTAGAGTTGTGATTTTGATTTTGACAGAGACTTTAAACAATATTCCCTCTCCCTGTGGATAATGAGACTTCTCCTGTCAACAGGTTATACTGAACCAAGCCTTTAGATCACTAATACCTGAAAATCAAATCTGAACCCTAGACTATAAAGACAAGCAGTGTGGTTTAGCAGTGTTCTTTAGGTTTTGTACTGGCCAGCGGAAGTAATTTTCAATATCCAACAGGCAGTGAGACAGCATGCTCCTCAAATTTGACACTTACTAATTACACATGCTGCTTTGAATTCTACCAGTGATCTGCCTTTAGAGGCCTTCAAAAAAAAGGCTGATGGGAACACAAGCTTTCACATATTTTACAATAGCTTCAAAAAAAGCAAACTTTCATGACCTGCAGGCAGAAGGCCATGAAAAACACTCGGCAAGTAAATGAAAGAATAATAACAGTGAGGAAAAAATGACATTGTGAAATATGGTTTTGTAATAATACTAATAAATTGTGGGATATGATTATCCAGAGGCTTTTGGCACATTGAAAGGGCTAAAAAAACAGACCTTTTTCTGACAGTCTGCGAGGTCCGCCTCTGGCTGTGGAATTATTCCCAACTGCTTGGCAGGGCCTCTGACTGCTGTTTCAACCGCTATCTTAATTATCTTCTCCGACACATGTAGGAAATTTACTGCTTCATCTCATCTTGTCACAAAAGAGGCACTCTGCACCTGGCTTTCCCCTTCCACGATACACAGCCCTCTCCCTCACCTCTCCTCCTTCTTCAGGAGTGTCGGGAAAGTAATGAGTGATGTTGAGTGAAACAGATCTCATATCAAAGCCTGTCACTGGCCCAAGGGTTTACGTTCAGAGCAATAAGGGAAATCAACACGAGAAATGTAGCTTTTATTTTAATGTAGTGGAAAGGTCCTCCCTGCACAGGGGGAACTGAAGTTTGTGCCCCCAACCACAGGTGAAAATGAGCACATAAATCCAGTAAAAACGTTTACCTTCACAATGTTTGCCATCTCCTTTGTAGCCTGACTTGCAGATACATTTGTATGACTTCAGGGTGTTCTGGCAGATGGCATCGATGCTGCAGTTGTCAAGCGCCTCTGCACACTCGTCCACATCTAGAAAAGGAAAGAAAGACGGAGTGGGTAATTAAGTGATGAGGCCAAAAAGTTATTGATGATGGTGTCAAAGCCAAAAAATACAGATTTTGTAAACATAAAACTCCATCATGCTACATTTAACTACTTGGTGTAGAAGATCAAAAAGATATATAACAGGTTGTCATATTGTGAGGTTAACCTTGAAGAGGTGCCATCTTCAAAAAAAATTTAACACAAGCATTTCCTTGTAAATTAAAAACATTTTTTTAAAATCCCTCTTATTGATGCTGTTGCTTTGCCCTCCAACAAGATCCAATTGACAAAAAAAGGGGTCGTTAAAATTCGTTTTGGTTAGTTTCCTAAAATTACTATTTTTTTCTTTTTAGAAAGTCTAATGGAAATCAATAAAAATGAATGTTACATTAAAGATGACAGATTAGATGACACATTAAAGATTGAAATGTCTAAAAACTCACAAGCTGTGAGCACAAAAAAAAAGTCATGTTTGTGTTTTCTGACATGTAAATAAGACATGCATCTTTGTTGTTGCATACAGCAATGACAAAGTGCTGCACAGTGAAGAAATCATTTTACTGTTGGATAATTGCCGTAAATAAAGACGGATGATGTTTCTCCAGTTCTTCACACGAGGGCTGACATCTTGGCACATGTGACATCATTTGGAGCCAGTCTGTGCAGTATTGAGTTGGCAGTGGAGTCCAACTCGCCCATAAACCCTCCTAACCAACTGCAGGGCTCGAATGTAAATCACAACATTTCACCTCAAAGCATCAAAGTAACTGAACTAATTACGACCAAAGTGAAGAGAGAAAATGACCACTTGGTTAACATTAGTGTGGTAGGAACTATGTTACCGGTGTGGTAAGGAATATCCAATGCAAAACTAATTTTACCGCTGCGCTGTAACAACCTTGAACTGAAGAACAAGTGTTGCTGCAGCAGTGACAACAGACCCATTCAACAGCTAACCCAGAAGCACAGAGCACAAACCCAAAAGCAGTAAGCAGCAACACCCTGAGCTGTGGCACCAACAGACTTTCGTTCAGTGGCTAACCCAGAAACATTAAAATTAAGCACTAGTTGCCATGTCTGGGTAGCGTTCTCAGACACTTGTGACAGCTGTTTTGCTTGTGTTTATGAATGTTGGACTTTTTTCAGTTGGATACTTTTAAAATCTAGATTGGTCTTGCTACTAACATCAACATTTCTTCAATAGTCCTGATCTGGCCATTGATTAAAACCTTGAAAACTAATTTATGTTTCTTAAAATTAGATATTCATATATTCATTCATGGAAAAAATTCTTTGGTGGCTTTAAAATGGCTTGTATGTTATGAAAGCTGATGTAATGCTGATGCATAAGAATAGTGATTTTCATTTCTATGGCTTTAAGAACCAGCAAGACCTGCAAGACATTAGGATTAATGTTTTAAATTTTCGACATAAAAGACCTGGTCTGTCAGAATTCGTCATTTGTGGTTTGCAGAACGAAACACAAACACATCAGTTTTGATGTTGACTGCTGTTTCGGTCATGATACATAAAACACAGCATACTGACATGTTACCATGGTAAAAAAAAAAACAGGACTTTCATGAGGGAAGTGTTCAACAATGACCTTGGTTAACAGCCTTTATCAAGCCAAAAACCAAACAACTCCATGGTCCTGCTAGCAGCTCTGTAAGACAACACAATTTTTTGAGCTAAATGCTAACATCAGCATGTGAAGAAAATAGCATACTAACATAGTTAGCAGGTTTAATGTGGCACCCTGCAAACAAATACCTAATTAGCACTAAACCAATGTACAGCTGAGGCTAAGGGCAATATTTTAACAAAACCAATAATGCCAACCAATCACAATACCTTAGTATAAAGATGCAGTATAACTTGTTGAGAAAAACTTAGGGAGACCAGATTGAGATGGTTTGGACATGTGCAGAGGAGGGACAGTGGATATATTGGTAGAAGGATGCTCAAGATGGAGCTACCAGGCAGGAGGAAAAGAGGAAGACCAAAGAGGAGATTCATGGATATGGTGAGAGAGGATATGCAGACGACAGGGAGAAATGGAGGTGGATGATTCACTGTGGCGACTCCTAGAAAAACCTACGTAAAGCCAAAAGAAGAAGAAGAAGAAGAAGAAAACATCTAACTGCTGGATTTTGAGACTGTGAAAAGAATGGAAATGACTTTAACCAGAAGCATGATCAGGTTCGCCTCATGGAGCTCCTAATCCCACCAAATCCCAGTTAACGAGCCCAGGTGTTTAGTCTTAACAAGGTTTACATAGCTTCTAATATCCACTATCATAAGCCCTCTGCAGGAGCAAGCTGATCCCGCTGGGAAATGACCTGCAACCTAAACCCCTGAGCCTACCTATTCCTGATGGACATGTCAGCTGTGGAAATGAGGATAGTGAAAGCGCAGAAGGCATAAAACTAATCAGCCTCAAAACATTTTAAAAAAATATGTGCAACACCATTATAGGGAGTCAAACACGTTTAGGAAAACATCACAGTATACCGCTCAGTATACTACTACTGATGGGTACACTATAATAGCGTTTTTGCAATGCTGATATTATTCCAGGAAAAACAAATATAATAGGTCAGATTAGTCTAGTATGTACAATTCTGCTATGCTGCGATGATTGTGGTTTACAAAAGATTCCAGTGATAACAGTGGGAGACTTCAAAAAAGGCTATCAAATGTCTAAATCAAGTCTCGGTGTTCGAACTTCGAAATCACATAATGAAGCAAGCAAATGGTTCGTAGGATCACTCACTATGTGATGTAGTTTACGCGAAAAGTCTATGTAAGGCCATTATTTAAAAAAAGAAAAAAGGCTAAGAGTCTAAACTTGTTCAGTATTTCTGGTCTTACTGGCATTTGGTAAATGTACTATTTCTTATAAGTAACAGACCATGTCAGGCTTAATGCTGCAGCTTAATGAAATGAGTGGAAAGACACAGAAAACAATATGGTTTAGACAGCAGATAGTACAGCTTAAGGACATTAAGATTATTCTCTGTGTGTGTAAGAATGTGGCAATTTGTGCAGACTGAGCATTCGTATCATCCTTTTCCTTTTCCCTGTCGGTGCGAATTAAGGAGATGCGCCTCAGGATTAATAGAAATCACTTTCACCAGCAGTAGTGACACAGCAGACTCAACCAACTCGGTCTGGAGAAGCTGGAGCTTCGTTTACTGACAATTTAGCCTATTAAATAACATTTAAAACACAGCTGGAGCGTTAACTAGCCACTAACTACTGCCTCCTCTTCACTCTGTCTCACTAACTTTGTTATCAAAGGAGACTCGCTGTATTATTGTATTAGTGAACAAAGAAAGAGGAAATTATGATTGAAACATAAAATTTAATAACATCAACCAAATTAGGCTGTAACTTTTATATGAATTAAATTTTATATAAATTAAAGCAGTTGTGAACGTGACTACGATTAAATACAGGTTTTTTTCTGTGAAATGAGCATGTAACATTTTTTGACCCCGACCCTCAAAGAATTGGAATCGAAAAGCAGAATCGCTAAAATTCAAACGATACCCAACCCTGACAATGACGAGCGTTTCATGGCCGACACAAGTTCATAACCTGTAATTTAACCTGTCTGATAAATATAACGCATGTCTGTCTATCTGTCCCTCGCGTAGCGCTCAAACCTCTCGTGATATCGACTTCAAACCTGGCTGGTGTGTCGCTGCCAACCCGAGGATGTACTTATGTGCTTTTACAGCAAAAATCTCGCCAATTTTACGTTGAGGTGCTTCCTCTTCTTCTGCGCTTCTGACCCAAAAACACGGACGGCGCCGCTCTACCTTCGCGACCCACATTGTCGTGTTATTAGATCAGTAAAAGGCAAAATAAACCTTCTGTTGGCTGTAGAGATGGTGATAATTCATTTTATTTTCAAATGTTGATACTTTTATCAATATTACTTCATGATCTGAGTCTTTGTCGATACCACTATTAACACTCTTCTATTTTTTTTCGAAAGATGAGACAACAATAGGTTTTTTCGCAGAACTGGTAACATTAATGTTAATGCTTTTACTGCTTACTGAAGAAACTGTTTCTGAACAGAATGGGAAAATTCTAGCTTTCAATAAACAAGTAGATATGACAAGTTATTCTTTAAGTTTTCATTTTCTTGTCATTACATTTGAACACATCATAATGACGTTTTAATTACGTTTGCTGGACGCTCATTTTACTGACGCAACCTGAACACATCATGATGCTACTTAGTTATTTTGAACTTTAATTCATCTGAATGTACTACTTTCCATTAGCACAGTGCTGATGTGCTTGGACGTGGAGATTGTGCCCTCCTCCCCCTTTATTGGAACATTAACTGCATTTCACTTCCTCCATATTGTTTGCTTTGGTAAAATGTAGCCCAGGTTTTGACCTCTTGGCACCTACAACCCTCCTCGCAAGCAACTGAACACCCAAATTCGTTATCGTTAATGTAATACCTGTATGCGGGGAATTCAGTTTTAGTCAAAAATTAGACAATCAATGCATGTTCGTGCACCAGTGATTTGATTTAATTGCTGTGATTCAGCTCGAGATGCAAAGTTGTGTTATAGGACACTCAACACTCAATAGCATACTTGACAAGGTCAAATGTTTTGGATTTTTGGGTTTTGAAAAAAGTGGAACTGGGTCCTTAATAGAACCTAAGAATGAAAGGGAACACTATTTTTTTTTAGAATTCATCCTTTGGGGCCTATATACAAAACAAAATTTCCTTTTTATAGTTCCATCCGGACCAACGTCCAAGTCACAACAGCTTTGCTTTGGTTTAGTGTTAGGGTAGTCAGGGTAATACATTTAAAATCAGCAAACACATAGCCACAACATAAACACTGGACTTTCCAAATAAATATAACAAGCTTAACTGTTTTTCAGTACCATAATTTTTGTAACTAATTGTCAGGTTTTATGTGCCTGTTATGACAATTTATGTGTAACACTCAGCATGAAATAAAGCATGTCAGACCGTTAAGAGGTCTGTCTTGGTTAGTTTCTGCTAAACCTTTTAGTGAGGTGAGAGCTCCTCTGGCCCTGTATTGATTTATATTATGTGAGAACAATAAGAATTCTCCTGAGGACCTGCCTGGGTCTCTTTCTCCTTACAAACGGGATAAGAGCATGAGCGGCAGAGTGAGAAAATGTTCTTCAATAGAGGAGGTATTAATCACAATAACACTTCTATCTTATTGTCAGGTTTCTTGGTTCCAAGTCTCTGTAGTAATTAATATTCATTATGATAGAAGTCTGGTTTATCTTTCCAGTCTATAAAGTTTCTGGATCTCACTCTCTTATGGAGACAAACACAAAAAAAACCCACACCCATTTCAGCCTTTTCAAAACACACCTGAAGTCTGAAACTGCAATACGATAACACGCCAGCCGAAAGCAGGATTTATTTTTTTCAAAAAGAAGAAATCTGAACATAGATATACAAATACAGCAGACATACTGCCAATCATATGTGTTTTCAGTGCAACTGTGTTTTTTCCCAGACTGTATCCACAACAGTTTGATGCTGTTCTTCCCTCAGATAATTGTTGAGTGCGACAGAGCAGCAGTCATCTTCAAATGTGAGCATCTCTAATGTTATGTATCTACCGTGTTATGATGCATAATAACTATAATGACATTTTAAATGATGACAGAGAGCAGTTTGCTATGCATTAAGGGTTTAAAACTAACAAAACAGCCTCTATGTTTGGTAAAAATTTGTTGGAACCAACTTATCATGATCTGAAAAGTTACACAAGTAATCTGCAATGATCAAACACTAATGCAAATGAACACACGTCATTTCCACATTCCCACTGCCTTTGGTGTGAGCGGCGCAAATGAAATACAAATGAAATCATTCTGGTCCAAAACTTTAATCGTCCATAGCCATCAAAGGATTGTTTAAAAGTCCAACCATAAAAATGACTGGGACTATTCCAACGGACACATATACAACCATGTGCTGGTTTTGTTGGGAACCCAACCCATGCTTTTGGAAATAAAGATGTCAGAATCAATAGATTCTTTGGTTCAGTCCGGAGGACGATCCTTTGAAAACTCAGGAAGAAGAAAAAAAAAAGAATATGTTCAGTAATGCAGCCCTGGTAATTGACTCATGCTTGAGATGAAAAGATTATGTTTTTCATCGAGTTTCTTTCATTCTTTTGTGTTTAGGAATCACAGTTGCTGGGAACAAGTTAAGGCAGCGGAAACTGGCGTTCTAGACGAGGATGAATAAACAAAGCAAAACCAGAGAAGAAAGAGCTGTTGGGCAACGCTTTGAGCATATTAAAGCCTCAAACAGCTTGATTGTATGTTTAAACCTACTGACATTCTCAGAATATTGAACTCAGTGATTTTGTTGTGAGGAAAACAAGTCGTGCAATAATGAAGAATATTTTCTCTCCCCTTAAATCGATTTACTTCATGCTCTATTGTATGCTCAATAAACCTTTATTCTCTCCCATGTGTCAAACTTCTAAATCCCTAAATGCATCACGGCGCGCTCGTGACTCAGCAGAGCAGACTTTTCATTTTGGAGGACGGGCTACGTGGGCATTTAAATAGGATTTTATTCTAATTGTATTAAATTTGCCAAATAAAGCATCCGTCTAACCTCGGAGGTGGTTATTAGGAAAGTTACTCCATTTATTCCAAAGTAGTCCACATGTAAGTCAGCGCTGCCAGCTAAAGCCTGCTGGCTGTGGTGGTGAGACCTTGTCGGAGGTGCTTTTCCTGTCTGATTTATGGGCAGGTCCTGGGATAAGCAGTGTATTTAGCTGGGCTGGCTGGAGGGGGGGTGTGCGAGTGTGTGGGAGAACTGTAGGGCTCAAGGTGTGTAGTTCAAACATAGGGTAATGTTTGCTTTGAGTGTTGAGACCCTCGCTGTTTGCTTTGCCCCAAC
>KV751321.1:18200264-18212485 GCA_001698575.1 Mola mola | reverse complement strand
ACCCATCACCTTTCCTTCAGATACAGAAATAGACTGAGTGGGGCTGGGACACCCATAGGTGTAGCTTTACTCACACTGCCTGCAGCCAGCTTTGAAATAATGGTGAAAAATAAGGGCCGAATGATGCATTCAGTCAGCGGGAGCGGGGAAGTGTTCACTGGTGCCACATGGGAACAGCTGCGGTTTCACATTGGAGAGAAAGATTTTTTTCTTGAAAAATGCATTTTTAGATGAAATCCATCATTTTCATTAGATCCTTCCTAGAGGGTGTTGGGTTCACTTCCATAAAAAGGTGTTCAGGGGATCACAGTGTTTCCGATGTATAATTACATAGGAACAAGTAGTGTAATTAACCATCTTAGAACGACATTTACACTATACTTATGGTTGCGGTTAAGCAGGATGGGGTTAAAGTCAGGGTAATTACTTGAGGTACAGAGCAGCAGTGAGTCTAAATGGCTGCACTGTAGGAAAACAGACACTAACAGCTCTGCCATTGATTTTGTTAATACAAAACTGTGGCTTGAATATCCCTCTATATTGATTGGTGATCAGGGAATAACAGCAATAAAAGTCTCCCAAATTTAAAAAAAAAAAAAAAAAAAAAATCACCAGAATTTTTTTTTTTTGGAGTCATCCTGCACAGTGAAGCTCAAACAGTGACAGGAAGTGGCAATTTGGGGGAATTTAAAATCACCACATCCATAATGCTGCTACAATAAACATGATTGGCAGTTTAAAATAGTGTAAAAAGTGAAAGTGTGCTACATATGTTAATATAAAGCAACATGTATCTGGTCTTTCATCTGGACACATGAGAGGCAGTGAAGCCGGGGTTGTGGAAAGGGCAGGAACTATGGCTGGTTGTTGAAACATTATCACAGAACACTGTGAAAATGTGGGATTCCAAGTGCAGGGCAGCAGACTGACCAATAAACCCCTGCTAAAAAAACAAATGGTTTTGATGAAATGCGGACGTCAACATTAACACAAAATTTACCCCCCCACCTCCCGCCTCGATGCCCTTTGGCTAATGAAGGAACACACTGTTGGGCTGGCCAGCAAGACTCTGAAAAGTTGTGAATAAAAATATCAACTGTTTCCATTGGGGATATTTACACTCATCCTTCACACACTCTAAAGAGTTTAGTACTCGAGACCACTGACTGATCCTCTGCTTTCAGAAACTGTGATCACAACTTCAAAAACGGCGGGTCCCTCCCTGCTTATGTCCACCGACCATGAAGCCACAGGTTGATCTGAGGGAGCAGGCAAAATGAACGAGAATAGGCAAGCTACATTTAAAAAAAGCAAAATCAAAAATATTATACTCCAAATGTTCAAATGCTTTCTCCGTATTGATACCAAAATGCACAGGAATTCATAATTAAATATGCCTACTCATAGTCAATTATTCATGTCTATTATTTTTAGGAGTGCCAGGCATGACTGAACCCTTTGCTGTAATGTTCCTTAAAGGGTCATTCCCCAAATTTTCTGCATGAAAGTTGACTTTACTGATGGGAGTGAACTACTACTACTTGACAACCGTTCAATAATGTCCTGGGGAGTAGTTTTTCAAAGTTTGCAGACACAACACTGATCATGTAACGGAATGAAAGATGCTGCCTGCTATGGAGCTGTATTACGGGTATTAATTATTTGAAGTTTCACTCATACCAGAGGCAAAAATTCATTCTCAACGTCAGCTGCAAATATTTTGAGCACTCCAGTTCATCATATTTCTTGTGAGTGCCCCAATTGTGTAGAATTCCAATATTAAGCGAAATTGCACTTAAATTAAATTATTAAAGCAAAAAATTAGGTAAAATTAATGTTTCATGTTTTATTTTACATTAAATTAAGACCTTGAATATCAACAAAGCCATTTGAAAATACACATTTATGGCATTTTTATATTAAAAATCATTCATGATAGATTTAAAATAAAAATATAGAAATAAATGATTAACTAATTGCTGTGGCTCTAGTTTATATTTATGTATATTTGTGTATATTCAACAGTTATTTTATTACATTATATACAAACTTGAACTCAATGCCAAACCTTTGTCTATTCCGCCACTTTATGATGCACAATCACAGCTTCCTTCATGATCGATCACATGGGTGCTCTGGTGTTAAAGCACCCAACAGAGAGCCCGAGCATCCATGGGAACAGCTGATTAAAAAAATTAATAGGCCTTCATAGTCTACATAAATATTTAATACGGCATCTTTAGAAATTAATGTTCAGTCTACTATAATAGGTGTACTAGAGGAATACTACAACAATAGGTGTGGCAACTGTTTTTTGCAATTAAATTGGTTACAGCACGTGGCCAATTACTAGCGTGAAGACAGTAAAAGGAGGCCTCCACCCAGAATCAGCAAATGTTACAGAGGAACACAGCAACCGATTATTTAATGAGGCCTTCTATAGCACGGCACACAACTAATAAGTGACCTGATCTAACAACAGTGTACTGTTTACATTTCTAGTAAAACTAGAAATAATTCGTTATTGATTTGTCAAGTTCTTTCTCAGCTTCCTCAGTGCAAAGTAATAATGCTTTAATCTTTAATTCTACACCTGTCTGCTTCTGTATAACGCAAACATTCGTGTATAATGGATGTGTATTTGGGGCGTCTTCATTTCAGCAGTTTGACAAACACATACAAGACCTTTGCATCTGCTTCTTCAATCTGCTCGCATGATCAGAAGACAGTGAGGAGCCTGCAGACTGTCGAGCAAAGAGCAGGCCGACTAACCTAGAGTCATTTATAAAACATTTCTTAGGGTCAAACTGACTAAATAAATAATGGATGTTCTCTGTGATTTTGATCGCGGACCAAGCATCTGGTGCTGGGCCTTTCCTTTCGTGTGGCCTTAATAGACTGTGACTCAGAGGCCTCCAGACCACCTCCAGAAGAAAAACACTTATTACAGTAATTAGGTGAATCACTGGGCAATATTACAAGAGTGCAGAGAGGCTGACATGACACGCTCTGCCTGTCAGAGGTCTAATACACACCACAGTGAATAATGGAGTGTAACTTGTAACCGTTTCCCATTAAGGGGCCGAAATGACAAGAAATTCATTTGTACCTTTCAAGGGGGTTTTTCACCCTTCCTGGCATGTGTCCTCCACGGTTAATGACTTCTTGGCCTCACGCAGCATATTTTATACACAGGAAGGGTAGCACTTAGTTCCGGCTGTATACCTTATATTTATACAACCAGAGCTAACTGACATGACACTCTCCCCTCTGCACACAGCAATTACATTCATTGGTGGTTGCTTTAACCAGATAGAGTACCAACTATAAAGATGGCAATGTAGCAATTACAGCACAAGTGTGATATTTTTAGTTGTTTCCTGTCAAACCGGGGTATAAAGTGAATGGTTCTCTGTGTAAGCTGTGAAGCAGGCTTAAGTAGTAAAGCTCAGAAATGTGGAGTTCATTGGGTAGGAACTGACTGGATGTGTGCTGCGTCCAAATGCTTTGCGACAGCACAATCGCTTCATGCAGACATTCCACTCATGCACACATATCAAGTGTTTAATGGCCACTCCCAGGCACTGCTCTGTATTTCGATCAGCCCCGGAGCACTAAATACAAAGATTGAAAGGGTTTTACCTTTCGTGTAAGGAGGCACAAATGTCAGAAATGAGAAGTCAGCAATGACAAGAGTGAATCTGCTCAAATCCAGCCAATATTCTGACACTTATATTCATAGTGAAACATAGCCAACATATTTTGGTAAACCCCAGTCCAAAATCCAAAGATATTCATTTTTACTATTTTATGCGGCAAAGAAAACAATCAAGCTCTAACATTTAAAAAGCTGGATGTACCTAATATTTGTCATATCTGCTGGAAAATTTAAATATAGTACATTTGCAGCAAACAACTTATCAACTTCTGGCTTTCACTTTTTAGAATTTTGTAGTTTTAACTAATATTATAGCATTTTCATCTTTCATGTCTGGACTGAGCCTGGCCTGCAGCTCCCGCTAAAAATTCCGTGTATGTTGCAGTGCAATCATATCCCTTTGAAAAGATTTGAAATCCACTTTTGGAGACTTTGTCAGCTAAATATATGATACATCTGAAACTGAATGTGATTATTTACCTTTTTCCATACTGAAAACAATGTTATTGTTAGCATGGTTGTTAGGCCATTCCAAAGGTGTAATGCTTGAGTATGTTAACAAAAGAGGGGTACTTCAGCCAATCAGATCCCCCCCCAACTCATCCTCATATCACAGTGTTATGATGGCAGAGGGCTCAGTGATCAATGACTGTCAGTCATCATTAATGTCGGCCCAACCATAAGTAGTCTGTTGAGCAGCTGAATAATAATTTCAGCTGCAGTCAGGGACCTTAATGGTTTTTAAAAACTAGAATAAATGGTGTGATGTCATAACAAGTGACAATAAATGAAAAAGGGAGTATGTCTAGTCAGTTTTTCTTTTTTTTTGTTGCTTATGTTCTCTAAATCTTGGTGTTGTATCATTATGTGACTTGCAGTCTAAATTCAATGTGTACAATGTAAATAATCAGTGCAGCAGCATTTAAATTTTCTGTAAACTATAAATAGGAATATATATTGTCTATGTTGACATTTAATAAGTCAAAAAGACTAGCGAAATCTTCACATTTCCTCACACGGTTCACCTAAACTAGTTGATGCAAACCATGACATTGTCTGTTCATTCTGTGGATAGATTTTTAACTTTGGAGATCTAAATTAAATTTCATATTCAGTTTTCCAAAGTTGCCCTCATCAGTATAAACAAATGTGAAATAATACACGCTTAAAAAAAAATTAATTTATAAATAGCTTTTCTGCTGTTGGGCATAAAGTTAGATTTTCGGATACCTAGCAAATAAATCTAATTAAATATCTAATTTAAACTTGTGATTAGTTGATCAATTAGGCTCAGTTTAGCTCAGATTTAATTTGCAAATATTTTGAAGACTGAGTAACGAAAAATTCTCGGGTTCCGTGGGAATCTTTTGAATATTTTCTTGTTTTCTGGTCTTCTGCAATAATAAATTGAATATCTTTTGGCTTGGGATGGTTTCATTAGCCAAACCAGGATATTTTATGATGTTACAAAAGGTTTTAGGGAACTAATGATCATCATTTTTAATGATTTAAAACAAAAGAGCACTTCCAGTAGATGCCACTAATCAGCACCATGAGCCATTACAGTCTGCAATAAATATGGAGTTCACTGCGGGTGACTAAATACCACAAAGGGTCATAAGGTTTTTCCCAGGCCTTCATCCATCGGGGAAGTCTTAAATTCATCAGTGTAATGATCTCACTTTCTACCCAGAATGCATTGGCCAGACCCCACCAAATAAATAAATTGGCTTTTTTCATCTGGAGTCCTTGATGTATTGGATTGGAGTTTTCCATTACTAAGCAGAATAAGAGCATTTCCTTTGACTTCCAGCAGTCTCTAAAGCCGGCGCTCACCATCAGGAATGTAAACACACACAGTCTGTAAACAAGGCTCTCTCTGACCCCCCAACCCCCTTCTGACAACGCTGACCACCACAGACCTGCCTAATGATGTCCCCCGTTGACCCTCCCCAAACTCTCAGAGAGTGACGCAGCCCCATTATTCAGCCGCGAGGTCAGATGAGAGAGCGGGGAAGACGAAAGAAGAGGAAGGATGGTGCCTCGGGCTCAACAAAGTACAGAGACGGAGAGGAGACCCACACTCATATCTTCTCCTGAGTTGCAGTATCGCACTCAGTGAGTAATAGAACAGAAAAACAAATGTGGGTTTCTGTGGTGTTGTTGGTGGGGTGGGGGTTAGAGGATTAATGATCTAAGAGCTGCTGCAGCTGGCTGAGGGACGGCACCAAGGTTCCTCAGTGAGCCATCAGCACTCGCAAAAGGGGGCTCTAGAGGTGAGTTTAAGACGGGGGGGGGCGTCAAAGTGCCGTCAACGCTGACTCTCTCTATCCTCCCCCGAAACCAACTGGGATGTTGTCATCACAGCACAGCATCTGCACAGAGAACAAAGGCCTACGATGGGGTGAGAGGGGAAAGGGAGATAGGAGGGCTTTTTCTGCCACAATGCCACGGCGGAGAGAAGCATCGCAGGCCTCATTTCGAACATACTGTTCAGATTAAAGCTTGGATAAATAAACAAGCTCCAAACAAAATCTGCACTCCTCACTCCTGAGTGTGAGGCCTCCAATGTTTTTTACCGCCTGATGCTGGTGTTGCAAACAAAAGCGGTTGTCCTGGAGTTTTCAGGCGAGTTTTTGGTCATTTAAACTTTTACACATTTATTTTTAGTTTTTGCTTTCTCTGTTCCATATGAAATCTACAGCTTTGTCAGATCTGCAACCATTCTAAATGAGGTGACACACTGTGGTCACAGGGGCCTTGCTTGCTGCTGATAAAGGATTTTCTGCTTGTATAAGGGAAGGTACCGGGGCAGAGGGACGTCAACAGCTGACAGGTTCCCCCTGGGAGCTACAGGGAATCTGCAGAGTGCACAGGTTAGGCTTTTGTTCGCTGCGACCTCATCGTACTGCATACGAAAGGTGCAAAACAGAGGGATGGCTCAAATGCAGAATAAGGATGCAAATGATGAGGCTGCCGTTAAATAAGATATGATGCAAAGTGAAGCAAAAGCAGAAATGATGATCATATGACAAACATACACGTACTTTTAGACAAACGTCTGCTGAAGAGTTAGATGAGAAGATCAACACGCTGGCTCATTTTCTATTTCCAAATTCTGGATTTTACATCCTCTAATTTCCAGACTTTTCAGTATATTATCCCTGTAGACTTTTCAGACCACATGATTACAATAACAATGTCAACTTTCAACATGTATGTTACATTCTGCTTATAAATGATGACATTATGCTACCAAATAATTACCAGAAGATATTAGCAATTGCATCCAAATTCAGATTGACATTGAGTCCTAAGTGAAACAGGTTAAAAATTTGAGATGATAAAATCCACATAAACTTTCATTCACCCCTTGTCACCCCAATGCAGAACGGTAGACGACATACCAGAAAACTAAAAAACAAATGGCGCTAACTATCCTAATCTATATATTATATTGATGCTCCTTGATATTTTGTGTTTTTAACTTTTATAAATGTGGCTAAGAACTGATCGATATAAATTTAATGTAACATTGTCCGTGAGGCTTTGTTTATTCACTGTGTCCATGGAAACAATAATGAGCACCGCCATAAAGGTACAGTTGACTTGAAAAACTAATCTGTTCGCTTCTTCAATAACTGCATCTTCATTTAACTCATAAATGTTCAGAAAAGCTTAATATTTTGTCATTTGTGATACTATGCATATATCGTACTGAATTTGGTATAAGGCACTTAGGCAGAGCTGTTTTTCGGGCTGTAATGTACAGTTTTAAAGGCTTTATTATTATTATTATGACCTATTTTCCACACCCTTTCCTTTTTCCAAACTAATTTAGACTTCAGATTACTAAAATCAAATTAAATACTTTCCATATATTCCATACTGTATAGGAAGCCTGAATACTGCTCACGTCTTTCCATTAAATATTAAGATAGAGCTAGATAAGCTTAGCTTAGCATCAAGTCTACAAGAACCAGGGGGGAACAGTTGAACAGCTGTATTAAAGGTTACCTACCATCAATTAATTCATCATTTGTTTGAAATGTATAAAATCTTAAGTCTAAAAACAGCAATTAATGGACACGGGAGCCCATGGAAAAGTGGGATCTTTAACATTTTAGTGCAGTTTGGAGGTACCTGCAGGTTTATCTTACAACACAATGATGGAGCCATGCTAGCAGTTTTCCTGTATCCAGTCTTTGTGCTAATCCAAGCTAACAAGCTGCTGGCGACCTTGTATTTAACACAAAGGCATGTGTGTGCATGTGAGTGACATCAATCTCCTCATCTAACTCGCCACAAGAAAGTGTAAATGTTGGACTATTCCTTGATGAATTTTTTAATTATAAAATGTTTCTTGTGGCTAGAATCTTTGACACCCTGTTGCAGAGGGAAATGTCTCGGTTTTACATTCTAGGGGTGAGGATGAAAGTGTCCAAAATGAAGGCACCCCCTTGTGCCGGACGGCTTCACCCTAATGTGACTGTAAACACGGTACTCGCTCAGTATGGAACTGCAGCCTAAAAACTGAACCGCAGCTTGACAACACACAGGTCAAGGAATCACACAATAAACCTGAGCTCTTCCCTGCTATTAAAGGACTCTCTACCTTAAGTAAAATCGAGGTTCTTTTTGGGAGGTAAAAGCACATCTGCGTGCAAAGTGCAATCATTAATATCCAGTCTGAAGTCACTCATCACTGTCGCCCACATTCACTCGGCCCCGCGACACACCCATGGATCAAAGTGGCCTCTGTGATTCATACCACATTGCTCTCGGACAGAATTGTTATTGAGTGTTTTCACCACTCAAGTAACGCCAATATAATCATCTCCCTGCTCTTTCTGCTGCTCTGTAACAACATGTACAGCGGTGTTGGAGCACCAGTTGTCAAGCAGATGCTCTCTGATTGATCTCGTCCACCTGCTCATCAGCGGGTGACCGAGTGCTACCCAGAGACTCCACCTGCCTCAAAGGCCCTGATCAGAACGAGAACGCGACTATCTGACACTGCATATCTGGTGCAACGAGAGAAAGGAACTCAGCTTATCCTTATGGGAAAATACTTTCTGTTTTAGGGGGGGAAAAGGGCATTTACAGGTTATGAGTTTTTGTTTTAATTGGGCTTACATGGCGAGAAGTAATAGATAAAGAGAAATTATCTGCCATCCAAACCACAGTCTCCTAATCTGCAATGTCCTTAACTTCTTAAAGTCACAGGGCATCCCGGTGAGGACAGAGGGAGTCTTTTTTCCCCCCGCTTGACCTGAAAACATCTTCCGTTTGCCAGCTGTTAAAAATGACTTAGCAAAATTTGTGCTCGGGAACCGTGGCAGACAAATAGGGACTTTTTTGTTTCTGCCTGCTTTACGCCACGTCCCACCTGTGAGGGGATGAGTGTAGCAGCTCAACAAATACCAGCGCAGGAGCTCGTCAGGGCTTCAGGGGCAATGCGGAACACCGCACCGTCTGAGAAACGAGAGCGGAGGTGATAAAAGAGGATCGTCAAAGTGGTGTCAAAATGTGAAAGCAGGATGACCGGCCATGCCCACAGAGGACAGTACCACAGTTTCTCTCTTCTTCTCTGTCCCTTTTTTCCCCCCCTAGAACACCTGCTTCCTGCTAAACAGAAAACATTCAGAGAAGTTCAAGGCCAAAGCGATAGGCAGGAATAGAAGCCCGATTTAAACTGTTCTGAACTTCAAATGATCACAGCCCTTACACTCCCTCACTGTCCCAAATCCAAGTATCCACACCGTCCATCAAGTAAAATTAAAAAAAAAAAAATGGTGTCGACAGCAGTGGATAAAGTGGCAAAGGGGACAAGAAAGGAGTTTGCACATCTTTTTGGTTGCAAAACAGGTGAGCTGTGAGGCACAGTGAGTGTAACGCTGTCGTTGCTTATGGCTGACACAGAAAAAAAAACCCCACAGGATTACTTCATTAAGTGCAAAGGAGAGGAAGCGGGGACAAAGCAAACAAAGCGGGAGTTGGGTAAAAAAAGAAAAAAAAAAGGAAAGGCATGAGTGAGTGTTGGGGGTGGGTGGAGGGGGGGATTTTTTTTCATCCTTCCCGTCTCGCTCGCAGCGACGGCTCGGGCAGCATCTCTAGGTAAGCTTTCCCGTCACTCGGGCCTCATATTGCCAAGGCTGCTCCGTTCCCACACAGCGGCCAGGCCTGGTTCTGGCCTTCCTCCCTGCTGGGGCGGCCCAGCATCTTTAGACCCCCAGGGCCCGGAGCAGAGGTTACACCAACACAGCCAGTCACGGCAGCATGTCAGCCCCACACCAACCGTTGCCTTGGTGCCGCTGCATTAACGAAGAGCTCCTGACTCTGTTCCAGGGAAAGTGATTTGCTGTGACGTCTGCGGCTCCCGGCTTCCAGGTCCTTCTTGTCTTCTCCTTGCTTGTCGCTGCTTGCTCACTAAGGAAAACCTCTTCTCTCACTGTCTCTCTCTGCACGCTTAATCTCTCCTGTACCCCCCCCCACCCCATCTCATTTTCCCTTCTTTGTCATTCTCTCCATATATTCTCAAATCTTCCCTCCCTCATTCCACTGCCATTTTGCTCTTCTTTTTCTTTTCCCGGAGTCATGACGGATGCCTGAACACAGTGCCATGATTAGACTGACACCGATGAAAGACGAAGACTCTCGTCTGCAACATCGGTGCTGAACAAATACCCAGTTGACAAACTGTGCACTTTTTCTCTCCTTTTCTTTTTTAAGCACTCCGCTTCTCCAGTTTTTAAAATTGTTCCCGGCTTGCGACCTTGCTGGTGCCACAGAGTTGCCACCAGCAGCATCAAACTCAATATTTATTTTTAGATAGGCACAAAATATGCTCACAGATAACTTGAGAGCCGAACCCTGATAACATGTCACTGCAGAGTTGTTTGCCTTGCACTGACAAACAGGAACCGAAGAAGGAGGCTCTCAAGCGGTTGTCCCGGGCGTTTCCGCACGGTGACCAACAAACAGGTGCACGCAATTACAGACAGACAGTCCCAATCCAGCATTCCACAAAACAGGGAAGGGTGTAATCGATGTTCCGGAAAATAAAGCGAGAAAAAAGTACTTCTAATTGCAAAATGTAAATATTGAGTTTTCCCACAAGTGGGGGCAGACCACCCAGGATGCAAAACAGTCACCCACCCCCTTTCCCTTTTTGCCTTGTCGACCGCCCGAGAGACGTCTTTTTGTGTGTGCGAAACATCACCAACCACAATCGGCACTCGCACGGGAGAGCGTGATGTGTCTTTGCATGCAAACACTTCTGCCGGCTCTGGCTTGGCATTGCACTGTGGGAAAATTAAGTGATGAAAACCGGGAGGAAAAGGCGGAGCGGATAAGAAATCAAGTGTGCAGCACCGGGTCTTTGGTGTTGCTGCTAGGTGCCAAGAGTTTGGATTCAGGCTGCTCTTGTCGGCTGTGAATAATTTCTGCCTAGACAAGAGAGCAAGAGGGCAGCCGGCTGGCCAGGACAGCACTGTGGCTGCAGTGTCTGACAGACAAGAGGCCCACACCGTGTGTGTGTGTGTGTTACGGGCCAGTGTCAAATACTTGTCTAGACCGTGACAAATACCTCCTGCCGGTCCCATCACAATTACCTGTAGGATTAGCTACGAAACATAAGTGTTCACACCAGCGCTGCTGTTTGAAGATAGACGACAACTTGGCACAACTTCATTTAAACCTCATTATCCTTCAGAATACAAGCAACTGAGCAGATCAGAGACTGAAAAATTAGCCAGTGAGAATCAGCAGAGGATGCCTGGTGGAATTAAATGAAACATTCCAAAATGCTTTTTAATTACCCAAAACATTCAAGTTCGTTTTACCCATTTGTGTCATCATCACCGGTTTCCCAAAGGCCTTCAACACATCTGCTGATGAATCACAAAGTAAAAAAAAAAAAAAAAAGAGCCCGCTGGTTGGCACAATGACGTGAAAACTTACCTTGACTGGTTTTACTTCCTGAAGCTGACTGCTGGACGAAAGCGACCAAGCAGAAACCCACAAATCCAACGCTCGCGCGTACCAAAGCGTGCACATACATGGTAACTTTTGGCTGAACGCGAGCACTTTCTGCGATCTGTGATGAGCACGGAGGGGGGCACGTACGAAGGTGCGCGGTTGTATAAAGGTCTCTTGTTATTCCCTCCGAGCGGCCGCTGAAAGGTGCGATCCTCTTCCCTCCTGATGCCAGCTTACTTGGCTTCCAAGTGATCGCGGCGGAGGACAGACTGGCAACGCGGAGCGCAGGAGGGCGTCTCTGTTATCATGTTGCGAGCCAGACCAATGTCAATTTAAGAGAGGGAGAGAGAGAGAGAGAGAGAGAGAGAGAGAGAGAGAGGGTGGGGAGGGGAGGGAAGGGGGAGGAGAGATGAAGCGTCCGTTGCTCCTTCTCTCCTCCGCCCGGCTTTCACGCCTTCCGCTACCTGAGGGTGGAGCGCGTGCACGGCGGCCGGTGCCACCTGCGCGTATTTACGCCAAAATCAAACTGGCCCGTCACGTGGCGAAAGCACCGCCTGAAATAGAGACGAGAGGGCGGCTGGGT
>KV751321.1:18176429-18189033 GCA_001698575.1 Mola mola | reverse complement strand
AGCTGACTGGAGCTCTGCTGTTCACTGGCATCTTCTACGGCCTCTTCTACGGCCTCGCTGCTGAGACGGGTGTAAGACGGGGTCGTGGGTGGTGTATGTGGGGCTGGGCTGACTGGAGAGGATGGAGCTGCCCATGACCTTCTGCTCTGCGGTGAAAGTTTAGGGCTCAGGACGGGGCCTGACTCTGAATCATCGCTTCTAAGCAGGCCAAGCTTACGTAGGGCCTCCATCCGGACCCTTCGGGGGTCCATCAACAGCCGGTCACTTGCAGTGGGCGCTGAATGTCCTGAGTGGCCGTTGGACACCGCTGTCTTGTGAGACTTCAGAATAATGTTTGCGGGAAGCTTCTTGGGCTTAGGGGCTACAGCAGGTGGACTTTTGGGCTCGACGGCATCAGGAGGAGGACTCGGGTGCGGATCGGAGCTCACACCTAACTGAGTCGGTTCCGGGCTCTTATTCGGAGGATCCTCGGCCACATGTGAGCTCACTTTAGTTGAAGCTCTCTGGCGGAGCAGCTCCAAGTCAACAGTTGCTCTTGGTTTGCTATCTGATACTCCTGCAGGTGGAGGCGGGTCTTTAGCCTTCTCGGGCTCTGGGGGAGGTTGTGGCTCATCCATGAAGTCTGAGGGAGGAGGGATCAGACTCAGATCTATCTCAGGCACCTGACTAGGCTGACTGTTACCTGAGACGATACTTAAATTACCGTCTTCATCCTTGGATAAACACAACAGGTTAGTCGGATGAGCTGATGGGTGGATTTTGTGCCCTGCAGCAGGTTCAGTGACAGGAAGTTCGGCTTGAGTTGTGGGGTCTGCTGATGTTTCGGAGTCTTTTGCATTGGCTCCAGATGCAGAAGAGGGCTCTGCTTCAGAGGTTTCATTTACAGCATGATAGTCAGATTTGTCTACTTGCTGGCTTTCTCCAGACTCGGACGACAAACTTGAAGTGTCTAAGAAACAAAAGCACAATTACTGCACAGATTTTTGCAGTTACTGATGTTACTTACGTATATGTATCCAAATACATACCATTTGCTCTCATTTGACTCATTTTTCCTACCGGCAACACGGAATCTGGCTCATCATTGGACAAGCCGCTGTCCTCCTGCACCTCCAGCGCTTCAATGGTTTCCTTCAGATATATGAGACACGCTCTCTCTTCTGCAGATAAGTGCTCCATACTGTCTTCACTCTGCGCAAGAAATGTTTTACAGACACAAAAAAAACCCAAACAGCCTCCCAATGCTTAAGCAATCTCTGTCCTCAGGACAAGAACAACAGGTCAAAGATGTTTTGCGTTCAAACAGCAGCAAAGGAATGACTACTTGTGCTGCTCCCCCTGTCCTTTTCTTGTCTATTTTTTATTGTTTATTGGCCTGTCTGAAGAATTTAGTTCAAGCTACTACAGAAACCTGTGAACAGCTTGAGGTCTTGTCTTGTCTGGTCAACTGTGGAGGAAACTCTCTCAATAAAACCCCTTATAAGACGCTTTCTGAACTTGAGTGTATTTTCACGTCAAGTTTATTAGCTGTAAACGTCCGTGCAGACACATGATGCACAAATCTCAGCTCCTTCATTGCCCAGAGCACAGCGCTGTGAAAAGGAAGGTTTGTTCATGGAGGCCTGAGCAAACCCGTCGATCGTTCAAGTGAGCGTGTTACACAACAAGGAGATAAGCAGCAGAGTCAGTGGGACAGAGGCGAGAAGAACCGGAGGAGCACTCACACAGCCGGAGTTCAAGCTGATCACACTGTCGCAGCTCCCGGCCCTGTCCATATCGCTCATGGCAACGCCGCCTGACCGCGTTTCCCCACTTTGGCATTGCACATGGAAGAGGATGAGGGCAGGAACTGGGCTCCACAGTCCCTTTTTGGCCTGTTAATGTCACCAAGGCAGTCAATAAAATTATTAAACTTGGTGAAGAGTCAACTGTAGCCAATAAAATATGATGAAGCTTTAGATTGCCACAATAATTGTTCACAAACTTAGCCTGTAAACACCACAGCCACATCTATTAATGCTGCTGGAGCCGTCCATTAGTGTGATAAATGAAACCATTAATTACAGCTGACGGCTAAGTGATCCTGAGCGGTTGGAGATGAAATGTGCTGTCATGCCGCTGTGATGCATTAAACATAAAAACTCAAGCTAATGGAGTTGTTACATAATTGTGCAAATCAGGGTATGATAAAGGATACGGCCACACTGGTTTTTATAGCACAAACACTGAGCACGCGGTTTTCTTTTTATTGTGATATTTATAAATGCCCTTTCGATGTAGGTGAGTGGGGACAAAGTCCACAGTCTCTTTTCTGTAGGTTTCGGAGGGCGGAGCAGTCAAATGGGGTTGGTATCTTCCCATTATTACTGTCAAGTCAATATAAAATTCCACAGTGAGAGAGAGAAGTCACCGACTTGATGACTTGTGTTACTGCAGGTCTTTGCACTTGCTAAAACTTTACGCCGTAGAGCCGAAACCTTCTGTTGAACAGTTATTTCATGAATCGATCAATCACTTTGAGTGAGTTTTCAAGCCAAAAAATCCCAAACATCCGTTAGTCTGCTAAATGTGAGGACTTGCAGCGTTTCCTCGTCTCACATAAACGTTTAGGGAGGTTCACTATTAGTTGGAAAAAACATTTCGATACGGTCGCCTGGACGACAGACGGTTCATTGACAGATGATTGTGAAAGACTGTTTTCATTAACTGTTGATGCCAGTTAAATGGTTTGTAAGAGCTGTTGCTTTGGCAATGCTTCCTGCATAGATAGTGTAAAGAGGACATTTTGGATTGAAGTACTTGTACATTATAGGGACAGAGCAGTGCTTAAAGCCTTTCTACAGTATATACAATCTGCCACTTTGATAAGTTAGCTCATTTTACTCTGCGATGATGCACACGTATCTTTACATCTTGCACAATTTGTGTATAGACAGCTGACTTCTGATTTGCGACCCATTATCCTGCGTATACGACTACTGAGAGGTCAGGCATGAGGAGCGCCTGCCACACGCAGAGGGATTTTAAAGATCTGCCAAACAAAGAGCTTATTCAGAAACAAGTGTGAGATTGAATTGATTCATGAAACCAGGGAGAAAAAGCCAATAAGGGCAAAGTTCTCATGTCTTTACTTTCTTTTTAAAGTGCTCATATTATGCTGCAGCTGGTATACAAGCTGTCAAATTGGTCACACAGCTGCGCAGTCATCATGGACGCAACGCAAAGTCAATTTCGTTGTTCTCTTGTCAGAATTTTCTAGAGGATGATATTAAAGGAAATGGGAAGCGTCTTCTGAAAGGTTTCACGTAATGGACCAAAAGCACATTTAAAGACAGCGGCTTAACCAAAGGCAAAGATTCATTAGTGCAAATGTAAATGAATTAGATTTTTAAAAAGTTTTATTCAGGGCGATATCGACCGTCAACAACAGTGAGGTCGTGTCTTTTGCAGTATTGCCTGGAATAAACAGGCATTTTAGAGGAAAATTCAAGTACTTTTAGACCAGCACATTGGAAGTGTACGCATGTTCCACAAATGTTCAGAGAGGACTTTTTAATATTGAATGATTGATTATTGCTCACCACATGTTAGTTTTGTCACATATGCATCAACTGCAGGTTAACGGCACGTCTACATTATATAATCAGTGTTGGCTGTGAGAGCCGGGATGAATGGTTGTTGGTTTGTTAAGATACACACTGTGCGTCCCTAAAATCTATTATTTATTTCAGTCTGATTTTTTTAAGCAACATTTGCAAATTCAGCTAATTAAAGGTAAAGAAATGAAAGTAAATGAAGAGATTTTGGTTGAAAGCTTTTTTTTTTTGCAAAACATCAACAAGAAATAAACTATTTTGTGCTTTTCTTTCTTTTAAAGTCCAACATGTTTATTCTTCTTTAGGTTTCTATGATTAAATCCAAAAATAATCTGGGCGGTGACGGGATCACTGAAAAAACTCTCATTAAATCCACTTCTCTTATAATTTCAATCTTTAAACTCTTGTTTTTATATTCATTTAACAAAAAAAGAAAGGGAAAAGACGGGTCGCTGTCTCCTAATGTGTGAGACAAAAATAAATATTCCCACTGTGCTGGAAGGGTTCCTCTCTTCCTCACTAATGAAGGAGAGTTTAACGACTCATGTCAAACTGACACATCTCTAAGTGTGACCCGGGCCGGTTAACTCAGAGAGCCATGACATTTTACCTTGTTGACATAAAGACACGGAACCAGCTCACCTACACCCACATCCACCCGTGTTTTCTGGCAACAAAAAAGGTGGCTGACAAAGCATCCATGGTTGAGAGCTTTAATAGCTCCTTAACTAGTGTCCCCTCCCAGGGGCCCCGTCGAGATCACCGGGCTGAGAAACAAATGCTCCCTCTCAAACCTGAAGCAGGCAACAGCTCGCTACGCCCGCAGCTGAGTCAGGATCTAATAGTGACAGGAATGTCACTCTGCTTGCCTCGGCGACAGGTCTTTAAAGGCAGCCGAGCACTGGGTGTCACTGGGCGTTGAGTTCCAGCTGCTGCGAGGTGTGAGAGGCGAGGATCGACTCCAGCTGTGGACTCTGAGAACAGCCTTGTGATCCAAGGAGACGACACGTACGACTCGTATGATGAGGGAAAAATGAGTGTGTGCCATTAAAGAGAGGGGGGGTGAAAAAAAATGATGTGCTCCAGAAACATGTTAAGGATGCGTTCAAGAACGGCTTTAATGATTAACAGCACGCAAAAGTTCACGGTGAACACCAGGTTGTGCAACTCACATCCTGCTGCAGCAAACAAACACATCTCATTAATGTTTAGCTTGGCGCCACTAAAGCCTCAATTACTGACGGGCATGTGCAAATATTTGGACTCTCCTGGAATCAAATAGCTCAGTCACCAAACACCCAGAGATTAAACACCTGCCATCAAAAGAAATACAGGTTTTCAGGTTTCATCACAGGTTATTAGTGACGGTGGTTGGGAGAGCCTGAACCTCGCGACCCAAAGTGCTGACAGTCTTCCTGACGCGGGATCACACGTTAAACCGGGACAATTCGAGTCAATGACGCGTTTCTCGAGCTCAAACTGTCTAATACGGGACTGAGGACGTTTTCACCTCCTGGTTACTCACCGGAAACGTGGGGTGAAACCGCGTCTTCAGTCCATATCGGTGGCCCTCCGAGTCCCGGAGCTGCACCGCCGTCCTCCGAGGCAGGAACTGCGTAACGGGGAGTCACCGGGTGGGGAGCAACTTCTGCCAGGTGAGCCAGGTGGCTTCCGGACAGGTGCGCGACTCAGCGGCCAATCAGTGAGCGTCTCAGCAGACTTTCATTTTTCTTTCTTTTGCCAAGCAAAGGGAGTGAAATTTAACAGTCTCGTTAAACCACAGGCTGATTATCATTATTGGCAAGTTTATGAGGAATTATAGAGCCTTGGAAAGAGAAACCCATAACTATTCATACTAAATACTTAATTAGTATAAAGATAAACAGACTAAACACAGTATATATCCAGCGTTCAATGTTGTAAAAATTGCCAAAAACTCACACTTAAAAGTGAAGATATATTGAACAACGTAGCCTACTATTCAAGTAAAACTTTTTAATATCCAATATTAAAAGTTCTTCTGATGTTAAATGTTATTTCCAGGCATTTCGTGTACTTGGGTATTCTACATGGGGGAACACTCCACAATAAGGGTCATAAAGGCCATGAATGAATGGTTAATTTGGGTTAATAAGTGCTTTATGAGGGTTAGGTAGCATCTCTTTTAGTTAGTAAATCGTTATTACTGCATTAATTAATGTAACCTTGTTATAAATTGTTACTGTAAACATATTTATTTACTGTATATTTACATATAGGCACTACATAAAGTGTGTCCTTGTATAGGTTGAATGTTTATCATCATGGCCATTCATCAGATCATTATTCAATAATTTCCTGTTATTAGAATCTCTTTTTTACTGACTTCTAATACAAAATAAATACATTTAAAGATGTGCCACTGTGGCTCTGATGCAGCATATAACCTGCAAATAACTAGAAACTAAAATTATTAAATACATGTAGCAGAGTAAGTACAATATTTAAGTTTGCTGACTGACATTTTTCTTGTTTTGAGCAGTAGACTTTAATTATCAACATTAAAATAAAATGCACGTGTCTAGAGTATATTAAATGTTCACTTTTACGCAATACTGAAAAAAAACCCACCAAACAATATTCTAATTTTTTGAGATGCACAAGTACTATTTGCAAGTGTTCAACATTGGCAACTACAGATTTAAATTATTGAACTTTATAACTGAACAATTTTTTTTGTTTGTTTTTGAAACTTTCCACTTTCTAATGAATGACTTAAAACTAATCTATAATGCTTAACAGCAAAATTATTTCTTAATCATTTACGAGCGGCGCCTCATTGGGAAGTAGGAGGAGGAACATTTTGTCCCGTTTCTACTTGTGTATCCTCTAAACAGACACCACACGGCAGGTTCGACTGTATTCTTCTTTGTTTCCAGGCTGGGCACTGCAGGGTGTCAGTTTGTGCACGCTGGAATTTGAGAACAAGGGAGCTCTATCTTTCACGTATCACTCCCACAATCGGCTGCAAACTCTTCTGTTTTTCAAGAACAAGTCGTTCATGAAGCATGTCGCTTATCTATGAAAATGAGCAGATGTGTGTAAATTGGAAGTCCCCTCTGGCTCTGGAATCATTGTCCTCTCACCTGATAGCTGGTTGTTTTTGCAGTGTAGAACACTGGTGTTTTTACTGGTATTACTATACATCTCCTGTTCTATTAAACCTCAGATCCTCGAGTAGAGAAATGTTTCATCCTGGCACCTCTGCAGACCCCGTTTGACCCTGATGAATCCAGACATCTGTGACATGTTGTTCATGGTAACATTTACACCAGTTCATGAAGAAAATAAAGACACCGTGTTCCTAATTGCACCATTTATTAGTTGTACAATTATGAAAAATAATCATAAAAAAGACTGGAAGCCCAAGATTATTTACAATCTTTTTTCTTTTTTTTTTTTAATGTGAGGTCCCTCTTCTGAGTCATTGTTTTCTGAGCCTTTTTTGTTTGTTTTAAAATCACAGGGCATCTATTCACGATATGTTTCATTTCATAAGACATAGTCCTTCCCACTCTTTTGACAAACGTCAAAAATTACATATACATACATATACATACATATACCTGTATATATATATAGAGAGATATCTATAAAAGCAAAAATCATTCAAGTATCAAAATACAGACCGCTAGATTCATGTACAGTATCATTCTCATCAGATTAAGCCTGAAATATCTCTCGTGATCCTCAGCAATGTGCAAAAGCAGACCAGGCGGATGGCTGGGGGTGCCAACGCCAGCGAGCCCAAGACAGTGTACCATAGATTTATCGTACTGGCTCAACAACGTACCACAACAGTTAAATCGGAACCGCCTGACTATGTACCCATTTACACACACTGGCTGAGCGAGAAAGAACCATGAACAGTCCAAATAGCGAGGTGAAACATGCCGTGCGCCATTTGTTCTGTCCCGTAGCTAAAAATCTAAACACGCAAACAGCCTGCAAGGGAGGTTTGGTGACCAATCTCGCCTGGAATAACTGAACAAAGGAGCGGGGAAGGAGAGCGCGAACTCCAGTGAACCCCACCTGATCCAGTTCCAGCATCAGGACACGTAAAGCGTCCGATGAAATAAAATGATTAAAACATACACAAAAAAAAAACAAAAACAAAGAGGAGAGAAAACTTTCAAATCCCATAAAAGCCACCCCCCTGTTATATTATTATATTATAAAACAGTCTTTGTAGTGTCAGTTCCTCTGCCCTTTGAGTTTGGTTTAGAGACTTCCTCCCGTGCAGTGGTTTTCACAGTTATACGTGGCCATGATGGGATGTTACGCTGCGTGGGTGCAGTCAAGTAACGCGGGTTGGAGTGTGTACCTACAGTGTGAGGTCTCAGCTTGATGTACCTTTATAAAGCTCCTTATCTCAGCCACTTCCTCTTCAACAGGGACACTTCTCGACTGCTTTTAGGAGGCCTATCGAACACATCTGACTGGGACAGGAGGCTAACTGTTTCCGATGAAGTCGGCGAGCTCGGACGACTTTACGTCTCCGGGCCCGAGTGGGGCACGAGCTGACTGGTGGTGTGATCTTGCTGCATGGAGAGCGGGTCACAACCTAAAACATCCAACCCATCATGCAACGGGGCTCAATCCCGTCCCTTCTTACCGGCCACAGTGTTCAGCTATAGGGAAGGGAGACACATGCACACAAAGCAGTAAGGTTAAGGTAAAGTGAAAATTACAATGATTAACTCTATTCACTGGCAGTCGTGAAACATTAACCCTCTGTGATTGGCCAAACAAAAGGCAAAAGGCAGTGTTGACAGGATGAATGTAAAAGGCATTTGTTGGGAAAAGAAGGAAAAAATGACAGGACCGAGGAAGATGCACTTCTTCTCTGACACTTGAGGATTTTGGTAAAAGTGCCTTGTTATAGGTGGTCACTCCACACGAAGCATCAGGTTGAGATCCCGGTGTGCTGCCTGATGCCGGTCTTAAAGGGGACTTTTTTTTTTTTTAACAAAAGCCATATTTCTCGAGTACTGAGATCCTAAATCTTCACAAAATACATTTTTCATTTTTTTTTTTTTTTTGGAAAACTACTCCAATTTGGTCGCCAGGGCCTATTAGCTCGAAGCTAAAACTTTGGAAATAAATTGCTTTTCTGCCACCAACAACGCTCAAAATTTTATTGCAAGTGTCTGGTAACACGAAAAAGATAGATACCATGAAATATTGAATGAAGTGTTTTTGACTCAGTAACTGTAAAGATACTATATAACACAAATGTTTCTGGGTGGTTAATTTCATATCATAATATATTATGTTTTCTGTAAATTCTATTTAAAATGTCAACACAAAACAAGCACACCAATCTTTTTGACTATTTTTTGCCATTCCTGTAAAGTAAAGAGTATCTAAAGCCTAAAGCTGCAGTTTTCAGCTGAAAATCATTGTATTTGGATACGTAATTGTTAACATTTTAGCGTAAAGTACTGGAATTCTACATGTGTTATAACTATGCTGAGACTGCCCTCTACAGGTTGAAAACTGCTATTGCGACTTTTTTTCATCAACTCTTTTTAGAACTTCTAGCCTGAACTTCACCATATTTACCATATTTACAGCACCGTGCACGGAGGCAGCAGCTGATATACAAGCTGATAGAGCGTTGTATATGTTTCACTTTTATTTGACAGCATATATACTATTTAAGGAACAATAATTAGCACAAAAATTAACTTTTCAAGAAAATAAATTGCTTTATTTATATAATTAGGCTGTTAATATATCATGGTGAAGACGGTATTGCACATTTTGTTGTGGCGCGCTATCACACCGGTGACGACTGTGACACTGGTGTACTGCCCACCTCTACTTTTCTGCTTTCGGTCACCCATGGTGCTCCCCAGAACAGCCAGTTGCCTAAGAGGTTCTGTTTTCTGCTGCTTTCTGGTAAATGAGTGAAAACCACACTGGAGTAACTTTCTAAAAAAAAACAAAAAAAAAAAAACATGTATTTTGAGAAGTCTTAGACCCACAAAGTTCAGGAAATAGGGCGTACGTTGAAAAATACTTGAATTCTCCTTTGAGAGTGTTTGAGATGTCTAGTGTCTGGAGCAGCGAAGACAACCAGTAATGAGGGCCTACATCAGATTCTTTGCTCTAGCCCGGTCGCCGTAGAGATCCCCTACAATGCTTACTACATTAGCTCCAAAAGGACCTTATCACAGTGCTACGATCTAAACTTCCTTTGGCTTTGAGCAGATCGCTGACAGTGAAAAACAACCCTTCTCTCTAACACCACAATCCCACTGAAACAGTCTGTTTGGGTCCGGTTTCTCAGTGCCCTCGGTAAACACGTCCACCCAGGTACGGGATTGCGTGCAGTGGGTCGCTCTTGGCTGCGGTAAGCCAGATTTTCTCAGCAGTTGGAGAGGGGAAAGGTCAGAGAAAAGCCTCAGAGTGGCCGTCGCCTAACAGAGCAGAAAAGCACCGGGAAGAAAAAACACACACAAAAAAATCAGGGTGTATCACCAAGAGTCAACAGTGAGATGTTTAGGATAAGAAAGGAAAATATTGTACAGAGTTCAGGAAGCACAAGAGGCAAATTGAGAGAATAACAACAGGTGAAAGGCTGAGGTGTGAGTGACAGCGGGCTAGAAGAGGACTGATAGAGTCAAAGGGTTGCACTATCAATCAATGGAAAGTGTGGAAGTGGTGCACGAGGGAGGAGCAGAACACGGGTCGCAGGTGGTGTTGTTTTCGGATGAAGACACCAGTGATGGCTGCAGGGGAGGCAGGGGTAGGGGCAGGGGTCCAGCCCGGAGAGTGAAAGGCACACAGCAGGAGGGGGAGGAAGAAGGGCTGAGACCAGGTCAGGAGGAAGAGGGGTCCACTCAGAATATGGTGGTCTCGTACTTAGTGCTGATTGTGCGCTTGGATTCCTTGGGTTCCACGAGCCATGTGGCGCTGCCCTGGGACTGAGAATCGCCTTCCTGTTCCACGAGGTCCCCCTGCAGACACAAAGAGAGGACGTTCAACTGTCGCCCTCTGGAAAAGACAGGTCTGTTCGGTAACGTTGGGACTGAATCAGTCTTAAAATCATCTCCAGGGGATGTATGATCTCAGCTGCTAAATGTCCTGAATAATATTATTGTCAACAGACTGCAAACTGTCACTCTTTTATTGATATTCAACACAATGCTCTGAGAGTCCAAGTGTGTGTTGGCATACAAGTAAGTTTCTTGTGTATTTTAGTTAGTTCCTTCCAATTTAGCATTCAAATTACAAAAACTGAAATGTCATGATTTTTCAGCAGTTTTTTAGCTGGATTTTTCTGTAATATACATCAAAAAGCAAAATCATGTTTCTCTAAGTACAAATATTAGCTTCCCCTTACCTTAGTTTATTACATGTACTATAATATGATGAATCTATCGTTGTTATTACATTAGTTATTAATATTGTTAAAGATTAATCAGGCTTACTATATTATACTCTTTCAATCACTTCATTTGCTTGTTTAGGAGCTTTCAACCATGGTTTTCATCTGCAGGTATGAACCAGTTTTTAATGGAGCAGTAGGTGCCCAAATTGTCCATTCCCCTCTGAGCACATTCAGGACTTTTTGGAGTCAACATCAAATTCAAAGGTTTATTCCTGCTCTTGGAAACAGCAGTTTTTTTAGCTTAAAAAAAAAAATAAATCTTTCATACTCAAAATTTTAAGTCATCGCACTAAACGCACTTCCCTGAAAAATGACAACACTGCTTGTGTTACTACCGTAAATTCACTAGGGGGCGCCCGAGTCAAAAGTAAGATTTTAAAGCATTTGCGGCTTAAATGTAAGAAACTTTAGCACATATTTATTTATGTACAAATCAGGGTATTGTATACAGCAACAGCAAAATAAATCCACAAAGATAAAAATGGGTTAAAGACACAAATAGAGGATGATGGATTTTTTTAAGATAATCAGTGTAAAAATATAATTATAAACAGAAAGGGTAAAATGAGTAAAATATGAGAAAATTAAGACGTGACAGGATGAGATGAGGATGAGAAGGCAGCACCTGGGCGGCAGTGCTGGCAGAGTGCAGCGGTAGGAGGGAGAGACGGTGGGTGGTGCAGGTGTAACAGTAACAGCAACGACTGTCGAGAGGAGGAGATTCCTGGGAGCGATAAGCATTTGGGAGGAGACGGGAAGTAGAAGAAGGGGGACGGACAGGAGGAGGGGTAGAGAGAGAATAAAAGAACAAGAAATTGACTGATTTGAGCAGAATGAGACAAGAGGAGTGTGATCAAGCATAGCCAAGATAGCTAAGGTGCACATGTATGGGAGTGGTGTTTCTGGAAAAAACACATTTGATTAATTAATGTTTGAAAATGTTAGTATCAGAATAAAATGGGCAGACAGGAGTTTTAAAAAGCATCACAGTTCTGGCATAACTCTGTTCATTAAGATGCAGACAGAATATGTAACCGTTCCCAGAGGCGTAGTCACCTCATTTATATTCCGCACGAGCTAACTTCTTAATGCTTTAATGCAAACAACCAGACAAACATCAGCAGGGTCTAATCATAATGATGAACAAATCTGGGGAGTGACACAAATGTTCTCAGACTTGCCTATTGTGTTTTGAGCTACTGCTTGAGCCCTGTTTTATTAAGTTGTATTGCATTTTGGTGAACTGGAATAATTAAAAGTATCGCAAATTAGTTATTAGTCTTTACCAATGAATGTACAAAAAAAACCATAACTGTATTTATTACATACTAAAGCTGAATGTGAGGTTAATCATGCAAAAACTGGAGTGTATTAATCCGTTTTTTTTTTTTTGGAAGAGAATTGGAAAACGTATATCATTTATGTGTGAGTAAGTTATGACTGTAGGAACAAGTCTGAGGGTTGACGCAAATTGCGGCAAACAGGCACTAAAGTCTCAAAGTACTTTAATTGGGTCCTTGAGTTGTGTGTCCCATCCACTTCTGCTGCTACAACTGCTCACCATGTGGGC
>KV751321.1:18150607-18164647 GCA_001698575.1 Mola mola | reverse complement strand
GTTTACCAGTGTTAGCTTGTTTAACAGGATAACTAAAAAAGTTAGACAGATTTGGATTAAAATATCAAAAAAGGTTGAAAATGGCCAAAAGAACAACAGATTAGATTTTGGTGGTGATGCGCATTCGCGCCTGGATCCAGAAATGCTTTAAAAAAAGATTTTTCACCACTGTAAGATGGGCCTAAATTCAACATATTTGCTTGTAATTCCACAAATAATGCACAGAATGTTCAGCCTTGGCATGTACTATCTGAGTGCCTTCTAGTTTGAAAAGGCTCTCCAAAAACTGTTACTTATTTTTCTTTATTTTTGAAGCTTTTTTTTTTTCCTAGTCCCCAGTCAACCCTAGTCAACATGTGGTTCTTTATGCACTAAATAGAAGGTGTGTGATGGGTCTGATGTAGGATGAAGACTTCTTAATTTTGACATTATGATTGTCTCATTTCCAGCCAACCAGCTGGGTCCCTTATTTTCCCCTCCATCAGTCCTCATTACTGACAAAAGCAACAGAGCCGACTCACGGTGGCATCTCACACTGTGGGCTCTACAAATTTGTCCGTTTGGCAACAGCCTCCCATTGCTCACTGAGACGCTCTGATGTTATGGCCAGTCATCGGCTAATTCTCAGGCAGTGAGAGGACCAGACAGCAACCTCGTGAGCGAGAGACGGACTGTCTGGGAGCCTGAGTGTGCAGCATAAACCTAATTCAATATTCAGCCGTAATGATCTTAGCACTGCTGTCAACCAAATACTTGACATCACAAATTAAACACCATGTTGTTAACTTGAAAGGACATGTGACTGTAGCATCAATGACCTCTTCACAAGAACATGAATGGTCAGTCAGAGGCAGGATAAAGTGAGCAGGGTCACTACAGGATTTCAGCTAATTGAACTTCAGATAAAGCTAATGGGATCACCTCCCTGCTAATGGATGCTGGCATCAATTGAATTAATGCACAAAGACACGAAACTTAGTTGGACTGTGTGGTGAAAGACAAGAGGAAAAAATATCAGAAGTATTAAAATCCGTTTAGGTCAATTAACATGAAAGTACATAACTTTACAGAAAAGAGAAACTCACCATGTAGTGTAGGTCGTCGAAACCATTCAGTAGCAGCTTGCTCTCGTACTGCGGCAGCCCCACGTGCTCCAGCCAGTCGCCCACGGGCTGGTCCAGCAGCCGGCCAGCGGCACCTGCTGACAGGGGAAAGCGCTTCAGGAGGGAGAAACCTTTCAGCCGGTAGCAGCGACACTCTGATGAGGAGACGTGGCATTGCCACATCATTCTCGGCCAGCAGAGCCGAGCGCACCAGCAGCAGGAAGGCCAGCGAGACAGTGTCCTCTGTGGAAAGGGTGTCAGCTCCCGCACGACAGCGGGGGCCGAACCGCAGGCAGCCAAGGTGGAATCAAGTACCCCCGATCTCAAGGGTGAAGGGAGTGATAGAAGAGATGAGCTAGTGGACTACCAGCTCATGTATTAGCTATGATAGTCAGCCGGAAGGATGCCAAAAAAAACATTTTGTGTACGCGTAAGTCTTGTGAATGTGTAAACAGTTAATGTCAAACAGAAGAGCAGGAGGTGGAATTTTATGTCCAAAAAATAAACATTTGGGAAGTTTAGTAACTTCTTTGGAATCTTGTACTCAAGAAGCAAGAGACAGTTACTAAATTACTAAACAGACTCATTCCTAAGTCACAGCTCAGCCTACTCAACATATAATCAACAGCACAGAATCCAGACAGGAACACCTTAAGAATATGACAGTGTTTACATGGAAAACAGCAGGACAGACAGCAAGCTGTGAAATGACTCATGGGCAGCTACCTTGCTCATCATGAGTTAATACACACTTAAATTTAACCTTTAATTTGCAATTTCATAACTGCATCTGAAAACAAAGGTAAAACATTCATCAGACTAACTCATTTTCTTGCATATAGAAAAGACTGAACATTGTTTACCTTGTTTAGGACAACACATATAGAAAGATGAGATCTTACAATGTCAAAACAGATATCGTAATCTAAAATTAATGAATAAGGTGCACATTTTACATTTGTCAGTGATCCCAAAATCAATTCAACCTGGTCAACAAGTCCAGCCTAAGAGGCAGTTCCCACATCATAAATCCCATTTCGGTCACTCCTGAAGCTTGGAAGCATGTCAAGGTGAACAAATCCAATTAAGCATCCAATCAGATACTTCCAAGAGCACTAAAGTAATGGCTGGTCCCCAGGATCAACTGTTCTGCATACAAGAAAGTGCTAAAACTGTCACACCTCAGTGTGTGAAATACATCTGGCAGCACTCACTCCTGCAAAAAAACCAAACAAAACAACAACCCTGTGTTCCATACTGCAGAGGAGCGGACCGCCTAATCCCTACAGAAGCTGAGGTGCCGTCCTTTTGTTGTACTGGCTGTTCACAATTCTGCAGCCTGCAATTCCTCACTCCTCCCTTACTCCTCCTTTCTCTCTCCTCGTTGCATGTGCCTTTCCACCCCCTGCTCCCTACCTCCCTCTCTCTGACACACTGCAGGTGGCCGCTCCTTGGTCAGTGCCAGTTAACTTTTGAGCTCTAGACCTCACAAATCTCACTACTCTCATTTGCGTTGGAGTTTCTGCAGCCTCTGTGTTTAGCTCTGTTCAGAGTTGCCAACACCATCATTTACTGAAATCGATAAGCAGAGAGGAAAAAAAAAAAAAGTACAAGTGACTGCAGGCAATGAACCAATCAGCTGGAGACGTCATTGCTCTACAGTGCAGGGAGATGAACACTGGACTGAATCAATGAGCCAGCCAGTCCCTTGACAGTCTCCCTGACAACAGCTTTGCAGGCATGACAGCTGTGAGACTTAGGCTCGCATGCACGGAGGAGTGGATTCAAAGTTTGAGCGTGTCAAAACCAAGCTGCCAGTGATGGGACACTAACTACTTTACTGCAGTGGTCTCAGCTTTCCTAAAGTTAACAAAGCAGAATGAGCTCATCCCCTGACCCGCGTGCTGGTTAATATATAAACAGCTCAGTCCAGTGGAGGCCATAACAAACAAAATGTGTTGAATAGTTTTTGCCGAAATGTTCTGGAGTGGATGGCTCAAATACATGAAAGCACTTCTAAATGTAAACTGGAGGTAAATGTTGGATAATAACAAATCTGAGGGTAGAAGTGGATTGTTCGGGAGTGCTGTGACAGTCCCTGGGCACTATCCATCAACCCTGACGACAGGCTTCTCAAAAGCATAAAAGAATTGCAGGAGAACAGGTACAGAATGCCCCCAAAGTATACCAGGCATCATGCAAGGCTAGAGACAAGCAATTGGTTCAAAGGATGGTTGATTTGTGTGTGTCACACATGAGAGTAACCACTATCTTAAAAGCAAAATGAGTTTAATGTGTCGTCTTTCTTGCCTTGATGAGGAAAGCTTTTCGAAGGCATCATCTTTCCCTTTTCTCTGTAGCCATTTAATCTCAATTCCTCTCCTCATCTACTCCATTAAAACAGACCAGTTATTGACCTGTGTTTTACAGTTAGGTCCAGAAGCATTTGGACAATGACAGTTTTTTATCATTTTGCCTCTATGCACCACCACAATGGATATGAAATAAAACAATCAAAATGTGATCGAAGTGCACTCTTTCATGTTTAATTTATGAGTTTTCACAAAAATATGGCATTTACTGTTTACAGCCATTTCATGCAGAGTACTTACATTTTCACCGGCTCAAAAGTAGACAATTGTCTAGCACTGTCAAAGTCCACAATCAAGAGATGCCTTCATAAATGTAAATACAGAGAGTTTACAACAAAATAACACACAGATAACATTCAAAAAGGCCAGATTAGACTTTGCCAGAAAACATCAAAGAAGGCTCCCAAGTTCTGGAATCAGATCTTTGGACAGATGAAACTAATATAAACTTGTATCAGAAGGATGGGAGAAGGAAAGGTCATGATCAAAGCAACCGCATCATGTGCCAAACATGGTGGAAGCAATGTTACGGCATTAAAATGTATGGCTGCCAATTGCTAGGCTCACTGGTTTATTTATGATGTGACTGCTGACAGAAGTAACAAGATGAATTCTGAGGTATATAAAGCCATACTCTCTGCTCACATTCAGCCAAATGCTACAAAACTGATATGACGGCACTTTACAGTGCAGATGGATAATGACCCAGAGGATACTCTGAAAACGACCCAAGATCTTCTCTCAAGGCACAGAAATTGGATATTCTTCAGTGGATATGTCAGTCACCCGATGTCAACCCAGTGGAGCAGGTTTTTAGTCACTAGTTAAGACAAAACTGAAGGCAGAAACAATGGTAAACATGCAGCAACCGAAGTTGGCTGCAGTGAGAGGAGGAAAATCAAAATTTGGTGAAGTCCATGGTCCTTTGTTGACCACATGTTGCAGCCACCAACCTTGAAGGATTCAGATCTCATAACTCAAAGGTTACAAGGCAAATCAAAGAAGATATGGTGTATAGTGCAAGGAACATGGCATGGCTACTGTGTGCATCAAGCCATGTGCATCATATATTTAGAAAGGCTAGGCTTGGAGGAAATGCAGAGAAAGAAATACACTCTAAATGCAGCTCCTGAATGTATAATTTAGGGTTTCTACATTCAGAATAAAGTGAATTGAAGGGCTCGCAGTCAGATTCACAAGAGTGAATAATGCAGCAGTGTCGGTGGTGCAGGAGTGAAAACAGCACTAAGAGCTAAAAATTGACTCTTTGTCGCCCAAACCTTTAAGCTTTTAATGATAATTAATTTCTGACTTTGAAATAGCACACTCAATTATTTGGCGCTGAACTGTATTTGGAATTGAACAGGGTGAAGTTGCAGTAATGATGAAACTCTACCTGGTGTGGCGTACTGCTGATCCCTGGAGAAATCGATGCCAGCGCCGATCAGTGTCATGATCTTCTCGATCTGAGGGTGGGAACGGAAAAGAGAGATGACAATCTGGAGGAGGCATTGCTGTTTACCCCTCACCTCTATCCAGCAAACATACAGAGAAAATGCCTTAGACGATACCACCCTGAAAAAAGTGCATGACAGCATTGAGAGCACATGTAGCATCAATCATAGTGGTTTTATAAAGTAATTCAAAGGGTATCTTTAGTAACTAAGTAACTAACATAGTTGATGGTCATTATTTCATTTATCACATCATAAATATTGTTATTTCCATAGGCTCTTTCACTGAGTTACACATTTTCCTTGTCACACAATCCGATGATCCTCAGAAAGACAAGGTTTGCCAAAGCACAAGAGAAAACTGAAATATAGTCAGGTGATTCATGCTTTTCGTGTGTTTAGAAAAGAAAGGTTTGTGCTGATGATAACACTAGGAACAATTACATATTGTTGCAAGGCAGCCATAGCGCTTTATGTGAGGCACAATCAAAGTTAAACATACAGAGAACCTAAGAAGATAGAGTGATGAGTTCAGCTGAGAAGAAGCCCAGATTCCCACATTTTCATGCAGTATCTTCATGCAACTCTATAGAATGCATGTGAAAATTACAAGGATGCCATCTACAAGCATAGTCCCCGGTGTCCATGTCAAAAACTCATTCTGTATCTAGCTGGCAGGGCTGCTGACACACCTGTCAGGCCCTCTCACTCCATCTGTAGCTAACTTTATGGTTCTTTCTGGGAAACAATCTATCTGAAAGTGACTGTCTCACCCCTGGTTACACCGTTCTGGCTGCTTCTTTTAAGCCCGCAGACAGGTTATATGTCCCCATCACTCGAATTATATTAAAGGGAATGAAGTGCCATAAGGAGACCAAAGTCTACATTTGTTATGTTTTCATCATCCATCTATCTATATGTGAATGTTCAGCAGTAAAATCATGTGTGTGATTGGAAGACAAATGCAGGTCAGAGGAGCGGAGACAGAAATATAACTTTGCTAAATGATGTGTCTATTTAAATATGCTGGATGGTTCATAGTAAATTGAAGATTTCAGTCTTGCTTAGAGGAAGGAATAAATAATAGGTGAGATTACATCATTCCAAAATGGTTAACCTGAAAGGATCCCATCTACTTCTACACAGAATGCCCCAAAAGAGGACAGAGCTGAACCCCAAAAAAGGACCAGGAGATACTTTTTTAATGAAGATGGACATCTTACATTGTCAAAGGAATTAGATCTTCGCTGTTTTTCAGTGGAAGAAGTCATCTGTGTCTGCTAAGAGAAAATTCAAGGTTTTGTTTGGCCTTCGTTCAGTGAACCTGCCTAAACCCAGCAGCTTTTCTTTGGCAAGAGGAATTTAACCATCCATTTTCATAAAAAAGATGCCCTACATAGCTGGCACAAGAACAGGAAACTCAATGTAACCTTTTCATTTTAAATGAAAACCTGTTCCTGTCTAATACATAATCAGTGTGTGAAGCTCATAGAGATTCAATCAGCCACTCTGAATTGCATCATATAGTATGGTATATCACTTTTTATACAGATGTCTCTGTTTTATCCACACTCTTAATTAATTGTCAGAACCTCTGAAGAAAAACACAATTTTCTAACAAGGTAAAGAGAAAAGTGAAAGTGTGAGAGAAAGGGCAGGGAAGGTAAACCCTATTTCAGTTCAACATCTGAGAAATTCCACTCCATAATGTCAATTAAAATACAGCATGTTGACCAGATGGTGAATTAGTCGCACAAACCCAAAAAATTACCTTCATCACTCAGCGCCACGCATTCACTACATCAGCCATTAAACCTGAATGCTAGTTGAGAACTGACAGCATATCTTCAAGATATGATCAGATGGATCAGCATGAGTCGTTTTCAAGAGGAAGAAACTCTATAAATACATGCTACTGCACTAAAAAAAACAGACAGATGTTGAAAGCTGGATGACAGGGGAGAGTGGAATATTTGGTGATACTGTTTGAGTGGTATCCTAATGCTGTCTGCTTAGATTGCTTAATTTTAATCTCTGTACCAACTGCTACCATGAGCAGCCAATTCATTCACCATATAAATAAACTGGGAAAAGGAAGCCTAGCTCTATCCAAATATAGTAAAATATTCCCTTTCACTAAAACACATCCATTAACAAGTTAAGTAAAAAAAAAAAACCAACAAAATAAACATGTCAGTCTGTGAGCTTTTATCACTGGACAGAGTTAACTATTTCTTTCTGTTTTTATGGTCTATATGCCACAAAGAAGCAACATATAAGCTAGGCTGTCTGGTTGTATGTTCATAATTACCAAATTGGTCCAACCATTTTTCTTGTAAGCAAAAACAAGTTGAGAACACAGCGCTGATATATTATGCACTTTTAACAAATTAAATGCCTATTTACACACATCATATATTAACATTATAGTTCTGGCCAACTGATGAATGTAAAATATTCACACTTAATTCACTCTTCTGTGTAGCTCTGCTTTGGTTTCCATCTCCTGAAAAGGAAGTAATCTGCTCTTTAGCTGCACCTGCAGCCTAACCAATGTGCAGTTTTTGGGCCTGATATCGAATAAAAAAGTTCCAATACCAATATACTGCTGATAAATGCAAATGTGATAATATAACATTTGTATCAATAACATGCAAGGAGGACAGAATATTATACAGATTAACAATCGACTTTTACTGTCTTAGATGACAGCCGTGCATTGAAACACTAACCTTTACTCAAAATATAAATTATAAATATCCCCAAGCATCTTTTTCTGCACTGCGTTGTTTTAAACTTAAATCATTTTGGCTGATACCAATGACATATATGCCAATGCGATTTCTGTGATAGGCTAATACTGACCGATAATATCAGCTAACCGATATATCAGTTGGATTCTATCTGCTAAAGCTCTAACTATTTATCTCTGCCCCTTTGACCTATTTCAAATTGTCTTTTTGTTTTCACATTATTATTTGATGTTGTTGACTAAATATTGATTATAGCCTTTTAATAAGTCCTGTAATCAGTTTAATTTTAATACAAACAGGTTAAATAATAAGATAACTCTCTGTTTTATTACAAATTTTCAACATGTCTCAATGTTACTCACAAAACAATGCCACTTGTTTAATATGGGGCCTGAGCAGGACAAACATTGAGGAATTTGCTGAAGAACACTGGTATTAATTAGAGGTCCAATATGTAAACCTTTTCAACATGCTGAGCTGCTGTATCTCCGGGGATGTTAAGGATGGGGCAGGACTCATAAAGAGGCTTAGGTCTGTATTAAAAGGGAGCATAACTCTCCTGACAGTGGCATCAGTCATCAGCAATGAGCAGGAGAGGAACAATAAGCAGCTGCCATGGATTCCAGCTATCAATATGTATCACAGGTAACTTTCTGAAAGTCAAAAGCTCATGAGAACAACCTCTAATCTAAACGACAATGGAAGCATGGGTATGAATCCCAAAACAGGAACACACACGGCTGAATTTAGTCTCCTGTATCAGCTTGTCCTTCATAATGAAAAAGGAAAAAGTAGCTGGTCCGGTGAGGTTTTAGAGCAGTGACTGTGAAAGGCTGATGTGGTATAGTGTTGGAGCAAGGTAAATATATCCTTATCAGGGGAGATGGACCAGTGATTTCCTCAAGGTAAAAAAAAAAAAAAAAGGCTCTGAATTTCATGGTGGAGGATTTAGCAGCTTGGTGCCATGAGAATTAATAGAGGGGAGAGAGAGAGAGGAATTGTGCTGCTGGAGCAAATCAATACAAGAGACCTGAAATAGAGAGGCATCTATTGTGAGAGGAGATACAATGAGGAGGGTCAGAAGTCAGCGTCGAGGTGGAGGGTCAACAGCTGAAGAGCTGGACGTGAGGAGAGATGGTCAGGGCGAGATTAAAAATGCATGAACCTACGTATTAAGCTTTTCACAGCAGGACCGTTGCTCTAGGACGAATGACTATTTTGCTGAGATTTGACAACATTTAGCCTTCTTCCTTTATCTTGAGAATCTCTAATAGCATGCATCTAAAGCTCCTGGAGGGGGGAGGACTAAAAGACACCTGGCAGGGCTGCTGTGGAGAGCATGTGCCCAGACCACCGGCCTCAAATTGGAGAACTGGCACCAAAGCAAGGGCTGGATGAAAACTATGGACTAGTGAATGCCATCAAGAGAAACGCAAGCACACAAAATGCTCAAGCAGGTGCCAACACCTCAATGTCTCCGATGGACAAAGCAATGTCAGCACTCCCATCAACAACTTCCTGAAACAGCCCAATGTCATTGTGTTTTTAAGGACAACGTCTCCTCCTCACAATCTGTGCCAACTTGCATATCTTCCAAATTCAAATCAGTTGAAATACTTTGTATAGCTTTGAACAGAAAAGATGTTAATTCTCTGCAGTGACTAACATAGAGGAGCACCAAGTAGTGGATGCATGTCTCAGCCCCCCTGCGGCTTTCCTGTGTTTCCGCTCCCCCCCGATGTGGATTAGAGAATAGATTTCCCATGCTGGCTGCACCGGGCCGTGACACAAACCCACGATTTGGTTTGATCTCAGCAGGTGAAAAACATGAGAATTCTTTGTACCAAACAACAAGGCTACTTTTCTCCTCACAGAAATGAAAAGCTAATGCCAAATCCTCAATGAGTTCATGAACATGGCAATACAGGAAGGCAAACAAAAGAACAAAGAAATCCTGCATGAATTGCTCTGCAGAATTTAAAATACCACAGAGGATTAACTTTTTAAAGAGCACACTCAAAAGTAGAAGGACAATGTTGAGGGAAAGGCTTGAACTTTTCCCCATCTACTATATTTAGCGAATAAACCCGTAAGCTTCAATCAGAAATTGAACAGGTTCACAAGAAATAAAAGAACCAAAGAAATGCTAAAGTGGCTCAATTATTTTCCCCATTCAATTCATTCATGGCAGGTAGACAATATTAATGAGCCTCCAGCGGAGCCTCTGCCTGTAAGGGAATCAATACTCACAAAAGCTGGTTTCATAGTGGCTACTGGATCTGCGGAGAGCAGAAATGAAGTGAATCGGGGTCCGAGAACGGTGACCCTCTCCTCCTGTCTACTGCTCTCCGTCTCCCTTTCTCTCCTTCCATCTGTGACTCTCGGTTTGTCGGCCCACACAATGTGCCCCCTGGATTGTCATCTTCAGTCGGATCCCGAGGACCAAGACCAACCCCGCATTAGCATGCACGTTACACACCAGCACACACCCGGCAAGGAGGACACAAAACACACACACCCACGCTCCTTAAATGGAGAGATGCACAGGCCAAGACCTCATGCAAGTCAAATCTCCTTGTCTTGAAACCAGAGACAGTGTATCCGAGTGTGTGTAGCTTGTGATGAAAAGGAGGGAGGGTGAAGGAGCATTCAGATAGAGAAAGAAAGGATGAAAATACTTAGCAATCCAGATTTAAAGAAAATGTTTCAAAAGGGGTTTGTGTGTTTGTGTGTGTGTGTGTGTCTGTCTAAGTGTTTGGGGGCTGGTCTGTTAATGTCATGGGACCCCTCGTCCACATGCTGTCACACAGCTCAGTAGAGTATTCCATAGGAGCCGCGCTGGTCGTGACCCGCAAGATAGCTGCATCTGAGCGCTAGCAGAGAAAACAGGGCAGAAAGAGTAATGTGGACCAAGGGGAAAGCAAAGAATGGAGGGTCTTTTCAATTTCTGGGGGACAGTCCTAGTATCATTAGAGATGGTGCAGGCTAGGTTACACCCAATCAAACTTTAACTTCTTTCCCCAAACACTCATTTGCTATGCACTTTATGTCACCAGTGTGAAAATTTCCATTCCAAGCAAAGGAAGAGAAGAAGAAAGAGTCAGCACAGAATTCAGAGGCATCTGAATTAACAGGAGAAGAATGAAGCTTCTGAGTTCATTAAAGTAATATCTAATTCAAGGAATCCTAACAGGCTGACATACAAAACTTCTAATAAACACCATATTACTCTCAACTGGATCAAAAATACCTGAACTCATTTGGGAAATAGCGTCAAAAAAGCAAAATCAAATAATCACTGCTTAGAAAGGATTTCTTCATGGTGGACCTCGTACTATGTGTATTTTGCAACTTTTATATTACAAATTTATAGTTCTAGCGTATGAATGTGATATCTTTTAGTCTGGCTGACAGGCTGTTTCAAACACATACGCAGACAATACGTGCCTGACTGAGAGCATGATGAAGAACCTGCACATACATGACATCCATCAGAGCTTGAACTTGTGGTTTGCTGGCTCCTCAGAGAATCATAATTTATTCTGTACTGACAGAGCTGACAACCAAAGGGAAAAAACCCCACACAGTTTCACAGTCAAATGCATCGCTAGTTCTATCCCAAAACTATTTTGTGGCCAATAGACTGGGGAGTAAACAAAATGAAACTCCCACGGGATGAATGAATAATGAAGGATTGTGATTCCCTTTGCCAGAAACCTACTTTAACTTTTACCAAAGAGTTTTTTTGGGCATTCAGAGGAACATAAATCTGGTCAGTTTGCTCAGCAGCACTTACTCAGTGCACACAGAAAAATGAGGCCATTGCCTGGGGTGTATCTCCCTTTCATAGATCACTTCTTCTATTAGAGGGCAATATTCCAACCTGTTATCCTGCCACATAGGAGCGCCTGCTTGTGCAAGAGGACAGCAAAAATCGTCTGTTTTACCTCCTCCTTTACAGACTCTTTTTTTCTTTACAAATATCAGTCCTCAAGTTAAGACTACTCAGTACATCTGTGCCTCAAGAAGACAGTAGAAGAGCTACAGGATTATTTTTTATTGCCTGCTGAGGGCATTGAGGATGAGCAGCAGTCTTCAATAACCCTCTCTGAGACTGCATTCCAAAAGAATCTGAGGGGATGAGGTGCTCATTAAACTGGATAATTAGACTGTACAGTGCCGCGCATGTGACCATAAAGTCTAAAAGCGGAACTGAAGGGTTAAAGAACACCAAAATGTCCCCTTTTATTGACTTTATCCCCCACATTCCTCTCTCTAGGTACAACAATAAAGTTTCAGAAGCAGCGTCATAACTTTCCTCCAGACTGTCAAAATACTTTTATAAGTATAAGACATAAGACATAACCTTAGATTTCGTTAAATTCTTAAATTAATCTTTAATCAGTGATTGAGCTAAACTGATCATTTTATTGTAGATGTCTCACCAGAGTAATATTTCACTCAATATGTAATGAATATAGAATATATGAACGTGTTTTTCAAATTAAAAAAAAAGAACATTTTTACAACATTCTACTTTTTTTGAGATGCATTATTATCTATCCATGTTTATTTTCTTAAACATATGTAGAGTTTTGCTTAAATTCTTAAGAATTTTTAAAAATTTTTGTAACACCTGTGACAAAGAGGTGTCCTGACCAGATTAGAAACTGAAAAATAAACTTGTCACTGATCCGGTGTTGGCCAAGAAACAGACTGGTACAGATGTGTCTGCAATGAGCCAGTATCAGCTGATGAGTCAAATTTCATATTACAGTTTCGAAGAATGCTTCGGTTATTACAGTGTAGTTCCTGTTGACTAAAGTTCAAGGGCTGAAAAATCTCAAGGAACACACAAGTCAAACGATGGTACTGTAAACTGTAACGGGGGTGAATTCTTTACTATGTAAATGCACACAGTGAAGTTTGGTATTGAAGGTCAGTTTTTGTTGGTAATGGTAGTTAAAAACTTCAATTATAAGTGAGTAACCATTCTCTTTATATTTTGGCAAATATATAAACTAAAGTTATGGTGAAGCAGATCAAGGTGAAACCTTCATAGCGCTCACAGCCACAAAATTCCAGAATGGCAACACCGAAAAGTAAACAAGAATGAATGAGTCATACTTCCGAGGTGTCACGTTTTGCAGTCACGCCATGAAACTATTTAACTTTGACGTGCTCCTCTCCACCTCAGTGTTGACAGGAGTACTTCCAGACAGAACAAACATTGGGTCTATTTGCCCTTCAAAGATGTTCTCCTTGACTGCAGCCAAGTATAATAGTCATCAACCTCTATCAGTGACCGCAGAACTGTAGCAATATCAACACAACAACGGGCACATTTTATGGCTGCAGGTAAATAAAATACATATTAAAAGTAGCTATGAGTAAATGAGTTAATTAGAGGAAAGATCAAATAACAATGTCTAAAGAAGAGGTCATAAACATTATACGGCAATGCAAAATGCAGCAACAATAATACATAATTCATGCCTTGTTGTGAAGCACAAAACACAGTTCAGATTGGCCAAAAACAGCTTTAAAGGCTAGAAAAAATCAGCGAACCGCAGTCTAGTGAAACTATCTACGATACTCAACAACCAAATAAATCTTTATTGCTCTGTCTGACTACTAATACAAGAGAGGTTAGTGGGGTGATCAAAGAAGCAGACAACTCTGACTACCCCATACAGATCATGGCCAAAAGAGACTGAAATATCGACCTCAAGGCTGCTCTTAGCTCAGCTCACCGTGGTTGTTCTGACAGGGTCATGAAAAGGAATACTTGGCAGCAATATGATCTCCTCACTGGACAGAAAGCATTAGCGGTGCTATCTGAGCCCATGATTTGCTTTATCTGACATCATTAATGCAACATGGAGATTTTCTCTCTTGGTCTCAGCTACACTGTGGCAGATCAGTGCAGTAAAGTTGTTAACGAGATGCATGTTCTCCACAGAAGAAAAGGAGCAGAATAAACAATGCAAAGGAAAAATGACTGATACTGAGATTAGTGGATAGCTTATGCTAAAACATTTAATTGAGAAGCTTGAAGGATATGTTTAATCTAATTAACAATAGCAGGATTGTTGTAGGAAAATGGCAAAAAGAGAATGAAGAACAAACCATGTTAACTGCTCAGAATTGTTTGACTGCATACTTCTGTCCATTAATTGCTAAATACTCTAGTCTCAGTCCATAAATATTAATATAATGTAAAAAAAAAAATATCTGAGAAAAGCAGCAAAGTCCAACAAACTACAAAAAGAGATTTTTGAGAATATTTTTTTCTTATTGGAATAATCCTCAGTTCAGAGGGGATTTGTGTGTTGTGGTTGATAGGATGGGTTGTCTC
>KV751321.1:18133151-18150475 GCA_001698575.1 Mola mola | reverse complement strand
CTGCAGCTGTATTTTCTCTCTGAATCTTCCAAATCTCTGTCTTGTGTCTTGCTCTCTCCACCCACCCATCCCCATCCCCATCGTCTTTTCTCCTATAATCTGCACTCTCTGAGGCTTTACTCAGCTCGTTCTGTACATCCTAAGAGAGAAAGCATTAAAGTGGCAAATGGAGGAGTATATTTAGCTATGGAAATCCACAGTGATAACAGACATTGGGGGAAATTAAAAATATATACACTAGGTCAAAAACACAAATCAAAATTCTTAATAAATGAACAGTGCCAATTTAGTCATCTATTCTATTATCATGTACAACACTGACTCAATCACAGAAGGTTTGTGTTTAAACGAAGGTAGACTTTGAATTGTACAGACACCCTCGGGGCAACAGGTGGGTGTTGAGTTTGAGTTGACAGATGGAGAACAGAGTCTTTGTGGTTAGCAAGTTAACAAGAGTTGTTTACAGTTGATACTAAAGTTGCAATTCTGTAGTTGTGAACAAAAGGCAGCTACAAAAGTGACATGGGGCTATCAAGAGAACTAAATGCTCCAGCGGCTTGCATTTTTTGGATTAATGCTCTAAATTTTTTGAAACAAGAGCTTTAACATTTGTACTTCCTTATGTCTGAATTGGTGAAATAATGATGCATGTGTTCCACATAAAATTAATGTTTAACGAGAGGTTTAAAGAAACTACAATTTCACTACATATTTTTTTTTTCTTCAAAAGCTAACCAGTCATAGCTAACCTGCAGTCTACAGGACTGCTTTGTTCAGTATGAGCAAAGACACCAAGAGACAAATCATAGTGTAATATGTTGAAAATAGTGAGAACAAACACTTACCTCATCCCATTCTGAGGTGAAAGAGGGTGATTTCTCAAGCCTTTTCTTGCCAGTGCTACAGTTGGAAACAGACTCGCTACGGTTTCCCAGTCCTCCTTCCTCCTCGCTGGGAGGCGAAACGAGCAAGTCAGAGTCAGACTTGGAAAGGCTGCGGGCCAGCTTCAGGTCTCCAGGAGGACGCATCCTCACAGCAGCCCCCGAGTCCCTGGGCTCCTTATTCACAGTTGCGTAAATCGCTTTGGGATCACAGTCTGTCATGATGGCGGCCATGTTGGGACGGCTAGGCGGCGGCGTGGCTGCTCCTACTTCCTCCTTGGCTTTGGTAGGTTTTCTATGTTCTGGCTGTCTGTGGCTGGGTGGCTGAACACCTGGAAGTCTGAAGGGCTCCTCGTGGCAGTCGAACACGGGAGAGGATCCGTGCAGGAGGCCGGTGAACTGCTCTGGGACACCTTGTTCCTGGCTGAGCTTGGCGTTATCTAGAAAGGAGAAAAGAAATGAGCAAATTCAGTTGAAAAAGTAGTTTGTGAGTTTGCAAGCGCTGGAAAGTGGACCTCTAACTGAGGGGCAGATACTTAGAGCAGGGCTAATAAGAAACCGCCCACAAGAGCCGCGAAACAGATCTGTAATTGTTTCCTACTAAGAGAGAAAAAGAAAGAAGGAACTACGAGAAGGCGTGTGTTGGCTGGAGAAATAACAGAATTCCAAACCCAGCTTGCATCTGTCTGATGAAGATCTGCCGGTGCCAGACTGCCTGGAATATGTCACAGGGAGTTGGAGCTAGTCATCTTCGTACTTCACCTAAAAAAGGCCCACTTGTCTACTCTTCCCAAAATATTTCCCAAGTTACTGACTAAACTTTTAGGACTCACAGATTTTCAACAAGAGGAGGCAACAAACAATCAAAAAAATACAACTGAAACTTAACAAGAAGACTTTAAATAACTACCAGAGGAAATTAAACTTATATCGACAGGCTTCTCCAACAAAAACAACTCCTTAGTGAGACGGAACGGCAGGAGCAATTAAAACCAATTAGATCTCCCTCCTCCCTCTCCCTGAAGAATTACTGCCACCTAAGCCTCTTTTTCCACAATCAAATCAGCCACGGGATGACAACAGGCGGTCCTGCAGTATTCTCCCTTTGCGCTATTGCGATGCATGTAGTTGTCTGCCTGACCAGTACCCCTCTGTGTTCTCTAGCTTCTAATTCTAGACCCTTCTGGTGGCTCAGGAATGGAAATTTGAATCACTCTATCCTCCAGCAGCCAGACTCCTGATAATTGGCCCTGTGACACATGTTGAAGGAGTGTGTGCGTGTGGACTGTCTCTCCTGGGGTGACAGGGTCAGAGTGTTCGGTGACGGGGAATCTGGGACAGCGACACCACAGGAAAAGTAGTGACCTGCTGCAACACTTTGTTTGTCCTTCACAGGAGAGCTACAGCTAATGTTCTTGAAAAAAACAATTGTTGGTATCTCATCCCTCGTATCTCTCCATCTGCCACTCAAAACTGACAACATCAAAACAGCGAGCTGAGAATGAGTCGTATCTACAGAACACGAAGGGAGGAAACATAACACTAGGTTGCTTGACATACAAGCTCACTCTGATTTCAAAGAACTTCCCCATTATCATTTCAGGGTCCATTTGAATGTGCCAAACAACGCCCTTAATTCACTTTTCACATGTTGAACATCTTGGAAAAGTGTGTGTGGGTGTTTGCGTGTGCAAAGAGGGCTGAGTAAGTGTACTGTGCACATATGTCAGGAGCACAGCCCAACACCCACCCTTTTCCTCGGCAGTTGAGAAGTGTGAACGCCCAATGAGCACATCAGCATGATTCCAACAGTCTCATGTGACGTGTTAACCCTTGCTGAGGCCACTGCAACCCCTGCCCATAGAGTCCTACGCAATTTGATGTCAATGCAGCTCTTAGAGATGGGTGAGGTCACCCCAGAGGTGTGTTTCATTTGGCAACGACTCCATACCTCACTAATGATGTCATATTGCAATGCTGCAGACACTCATCTTCTACACATGCATTGCCCTTGGAAATTCTGCTCTGTTTTTATTGCAGATTCAAAGACTGCACTAAGTCACTAGAGCCATATTATTGGGATTCACAGCGAATAAAATAAACAGATATCAATATTGACTGTGCTGATCAATAAAGAATCATCCTTGTTGTCATATTCATCATATAGACAAAACAACAAAACATCCTGTGAAACGATGGAAACAAGTCCAAACTATGGTGCTCAAAACGAAACATCTGGTTAAAGGACTGCTGATGTAATCTGGCAGTTGTGGTGAGTGTTAAGTTTTCCAAACAGGTGCTTTCCATCTTTAGCCTCTCATCCATCTGTGGCCTTGGGGATGAATGTATAAATGAATGAATGAATGATATCAATAACTGCACATTTCTAAAGTGGTGTTTAAATGTTTTGGATGAACCAAGGGGAACTGAAACCATAGGAAAAATGAAAATGAGCTGCAAGCATTGAACAAAAACAAAAATGATTCTTTAAAATGTTCGTTCTTTCTAACTGTGTACGGTGAAAACCCCACATTTTTATTGCCTATATAGAATTATGGGATGTTGCTACTCATGAGAAATACCCCTTGGAAACCCTATAAAACACATGCCACAGAGGTGCAAATATGCTGGGAAACAATATATTCCTGCCGAGGACAGCAGTGGGCTTGTGACAAGATGATAAACACCCTGGTAATGCTGACTGTGCATATATCTCCTCCACCTTCTACAGAGCACTGTGTTCTGGTCCCTGACCTCCAACACAATGAAATCCCTATTAACATGAGCAAGACATAATATTAAGGCTCAGCTGAGGTTTATGTAAAACCAAATTGGGAACTGCAACTTGCTTATGTGCACACAGAAAGGATAGTAAAAAAAAATCATATTCTAAGTTGTGGTTTTTGTGGTTTTAAAAAAGGGGAAAAAAAACCCAAAACTTCAGAGTCACTAATGGGAAATGGAAAGAATAAGGAAATAGAAATGTGTTTCATATTTTGCTGACTCCCCACATCATCTGCCTTTTTAAGAAAAACTGAAACTGACCAACTTCCTTTTGGTTCAACGGCAAAGCATGTTCTAAAACTGTGAGTGCTGCTTTTGTAAACATCAATTTTAATGTTTAAACTCATGAGGGTTAATAATCTGGAGGGCATCTGAAGGGCACCAATCTGTTAGATGCATTGAGACATACTATATCTAATCAACATATCTATGGATAACTAGTTGACATTTAAAAATCAACATTACACATGTTCTTTTAAAATATTATGATGATGTTGCTGCAGTTCATCTATAAATTCTCCTGGGACAGAATAAGCTCTAACTCTTTTCCACATCCTCAATAAACCTAAAACTAAACAGCTGGCTATAAACAGCATCATTAACTCAGTTGGGCTGACACACTTCTGACTATAGTTCCTTTAACAAACATGCACAACATTTTATTTCTTTTATTTCTTTTAATAAAGATGTTTGTCATTCACAAAAAGGCATGCTACTCACCTCCAATCCATTGACTGGATGACGTGGCATACACAGGCTTAAGCAGGATGTGAATCAGAGACAGCAATGTCACAATCTGATCAAGAATTCTGCCTTAATATCGAACATGAAATTAATCTTGCCCATGTTCCAGGGAATGTCAATCAGACTGCTCTCGAAGAGACAAATCCGCTCTGCTGCTCGAGAATGCCCGTCATGCATTCGCTGGCAGCACTAATCCAAGCCAGCCCATCTCCTACTGCAAACTCAACCGCGTTTCAACCATTTCATTGCCATGCTTGGCTTGTCCAGTCAATCTCTTACCCTCACAGCGTTTCCGGCAGCAGTTGTTGTTGTTCCTTATTATAGTACTATGATCTGAAGACAGTGGTCAAGCTCACCTCCAGGTGCCCACAGGCCCTCCCGTCCAGTGGGGTGCAGGGTGTCTTTCGCCTTGCTTGGGGCTCGGAGGTCGTTTGGGGCAGTGGGCTTCCGCTGAAGTGACACATAAAAGAATAGAGTTCACTCACACCTGCCAATTAAAACATACTTCCAAACCTTTCTTTGTTGCCCCATGATCATATCAGCATCTGTAGTCAAAATATTTAAAACGCAGGCTAATTATTCAGCCAGCTGATAGGAAACAAAGACTGTCTGGATGGCAGGTTTGCCTTTATCAGCCATGATGTTGCTGGGCTCACAAGGCTGTAGATTAGAACGCAGCTCATTTATTATGATCAGCCCGCCGAGGAGCATACTTAATCTAATAGAAGTGTGAAATAAGAGATGTGAGTAGATATTATGGGCAGCAGGTGGATGGCATCAACTGCTAACGGCATGATAAATTGCAAAATGCGATAAAATAAGACACGATGAGACAATAGATTACAGAAAGGTTTACGGGGCCGGATTGAGATGACTTTCGCCTTCGGCTGACATATGACTCAATCTGGGACTGTGATGAGACCTTCATCTTTATTAGGTAACCTGCTGTGGTTAAATGGTTGTGCTCCAGAAATGCAATTCAAATTACAGTAGGCATACTGTTCTCTGTTCTAACTCTCAAAACCAACATGTCGAGGTTTTATAAAAAGGATCTGGTAAATGGTTAAATGCATTAAAAAGAACAAGTACTGCCAAAACCCTTACATCAAACAATAGGTGAATATGTAAAAGATGTGAGAAGGATGAAGGAGGAATACTATATTTACCTGAGGTAGGACACTATGGGAAGAATGTGTAGTAGTGGTGTTCTCATCTAAGGAGAAAGAAAACATATGAGTTACGATCCATTGCTCAGCACATCTTCAGATAATGTATTGCCAGTTTTGATTGTTAGGGGAGACATTATACGAAGAGAGAGTAGCAGTGATGTATAATTAAAGCATGTATTATGCATGGAAATTTATCACCCTACAAGTCAGACACTTCAGATTAATCTCCCTGCCATTTTAACAGCTCTTGGTTTGCAGACATGATGTAGCTGTCTTAAATCAAACAAATGGTCAGAGTTAAGTGCAGAAATTAAACCTTTTTTTTTAAACTCCATCATTTATTTTTCGGTGGAGGGTACATGATGACATCAACTATTAAACTCCAATCCTTAGTGAAGCTGACTAGGCTGGAGGCCCCAAGGGGTTGGTTTTAAACATTTACATCAACAGCTAGCGATCCAAATGGCCTCCTAATTTAATCCCAATTAATCTAATTACACGCGGTGCCATTCGTCAGCCGCAACCAATGGAGGTTCTGTTCATGTGCGGCACATACAGAAGGGCAAGGGTTGAACGTGTGTGCTTGTGTGTGTATGAGTGAGTGTGTAGGCTCTCTTGCTGTGTATAAATGTATTCTGACTGCTGAGACAGCATCAGTGGAATTTTAAGAAGTCCTGGAATATGACCCCAGCTCTGCTATAATCCTGCCAGGAATGAGGAGTGCAAAGTGCAAAGAAGGTGTGTATTTTACCTGAAATCTTGTGTAAACAAAGAAGTACTTGCCTCTGGATTATACTGAAATCACAGATTTACCTTTAGTGGATTGGGACTCCTGATTGGGCGGTGGGACCTTGGTCTGTGCAGTCAAAAGCAGCTCATATGTGTGATCCTCCTCCTCCTCCCCCTGCTCCCCTTTCTCATCAGTACTGCTATTTGTATACAGGGCCTTTAAATAAAGAAATAAAGTAAATGCACAGTAAAGCACAGACAACATGGGGTGACTTGCTATTAAACATTCATTCATGTTAGAACAAATTTACAAAACCAAAGACTTACAGTATCCTGATGTAAATAAGCTTCCTTATTGTTACTTCAACAAACGTATCCTCTCTGTGCTTATCCAAATTGAGCCAGACCTGATCTGATTAAATCTTCTTTTCCACTTCAAGTCTTTTTATGTCGATGCTGCCCGTACCTGATGCAGCACTGAGATTAATACTTTTAGTTTTTTTGATTTAAGAAAGAACTGTTGGGATGAGGTCTTAGTGAAAAAGCACCAGCTTGGTCAGCAGTAGATTATAATTTTCAGTCCTTGTGACACTATTAACAAACATCTCAGTAATGAGTCTCACATGCATCCAACTGAAAACAAATACTTAAAAATGTGCAGTGTTGGGTGGCAACATGTTTCTCCTGCCTATCGTCACCTTTGAGCTCACCTCTTCTTCGTGACCAGGACCAGGATGTGATGAGTGGACCTGTCGATCTTTCTGTAAATAATCAGGAAAATAACATGGATGAATACACAGTTGCAGATAAATTCCTTTAATCTAGTAATTCTATTTGTCATTCATTCAATCTAGTTGCATAGGCTCAAAATAAATAAAAAATATTATACCGCAAAGCAGAGGTGGTAAAAATATTAAAACCATAATAAATAATAATAGGAAAAAAGTTAATAAAGAAATAAAAAGTATATGTATAATGAGTACTCTTACACAATACATTAATACTGCTTCAGATAATATTGCACTTACGTATGCACCCAGCTGCAGTGTGTGTGCGCTACAGCTGCTATTATGACTGTGCTGCAAGACTTTAGTCCACAAATGCATTGAACATACACTGCAACACAAAAAGTGTAATACTAGAGAGGTTTGAGGCCCAGTCATGTGGCAAGTGAACCGTTATCCCCCCCTAGTGGGAGTTCTGGATTTCATCTCCTGTGACAAATATGTTTTCGGGTGACTCGGTTTTAGTTAAACTCCTGCTGACCTTGCCAGCTTCACTATCTGGCCGTCCAGAGTCCCTGTCGGAGGACTTCCCGCTGGTGAGGCTGTCCAGAGAGTGGCAAGAGGTGGCTTCAAACAGTGCTTCGTAGGGGCTCTCCTCCTCAGGGCCCGGGGCCAGCCCCGAGATCAGCTCGGTCACCTTCTCCAGATCACCTGTGACAGGGTCAAGACGTACGTTAGGTGTGCAAAGAGACTTAATAATTAAAATTCTCTGGGTTTACTTGATGTGTGTTTCCTGTATACAGTTTTTTGGCTGCTAACATACACTGATCACAACTGTTGCAATTTAGAAAATCTTTCGGTGAAACAATTGTATATGTTAGGAATTAAACAATATCTCTTTGACAGGGCCAATAATGTTACTGATTATTCTAAATCAAGGCAGCTGATATTATTAACTGATATAACAGATATACATTTGTCAAAATGTAGTATAACCATTGATGTGATCCATGCAAGTACATCAGAGTAAGTACAGTAATTGAGTCCTTTTTATAATTTTGAGGTAAATAACATTTGTATTTCATGTTTTGCTGCATGATACACTGATCAACTACAACATTAAAACCACTGACAATTGAAGTGAATATAAATGGTCATCTTGCCTCAATGCAATAGTCTGCTGGGAAAGTCTGGGTCCACCCCCCAATGGCAATGCCAGTCCCAACAACATATTGATATTATCAACAATCAGACACACAAAACAATCAATTTATAAAAAATAATCTAAAAAATACTGAATATTCAGCTGCTATCACACAAAATGGCCACATGAGTCAATATGGAATGATGAAAATTTTTCATACAACCTGGAGTAACTATTGGGAAGCATATAGAACAATTCCAGCAAAACATTTACAGTGAAATAAAATAATTCTAAGTTAACTGACCTTTACACTTAAAGTCTATCCAAGCCTCCTGCTTTCAGTTTAAGAAAAGGGAAAAAGTATAATTTTATATATGCTTATACCCATGAAATTTCAGGATATAGATTTTGTTCCCTCTTTCCACTGGCATGGTTGAAAGAGCCTCCTATTTTGAGACATGTAGGAAGTGTTTTGGTGGACTGAGTGAGTTTTAGAAGTGACACTGACACTTCAGCTATAGGAAGAGCTTTGAAAAGTGGTTTCAGTATTGACCAATGTTTGGTCACACTGGGGGAAAACAAAAAAACAAATGCTAACTTGTTTCTGAATCGCCACTTAAATCAGTTTAAACACTTGTCTCCAAAATCTAGTAAAAGTCAATCTCTTACTTTTTTTCCGTGGGCTGGGACTCTCCTTTGGCGGAGGGACCGGTGGAGGGGGAAGGTCAATGTCTGGGGGTTTTCCAGTCATGTGACCTGAAACAAACAGGAGATTGTGTCACTGCTGGTTAATGTGAAATCAAGAGAACAATTCCCACTACAGCTTTTAGGTTTGTTCTTCACCTAGAATGAGAGCTGCTATCTCTCTACTCTTCTGGGAGGGCATGTCCTTGACGATGTCCAGTGCCGTCAGGCCCTTTTGGTCAACGATGTTAACGTCGATACCTAGTAAGTGACAGACAACAGTCAGGTGTGGATTTTTGCGAACAGCAGCATGTGGCTGTGCTTCTGTGACGCTGAAGTCTGACCTGCACTGAGAAGTTTCTGTACGACATCAGTCTTCCCAAATAAGGCAGCTTCGTGCAGGGCACTGCCTTTCACCGTCTAGTTAAAAAAAGAAAGCAGAAGCAAAAAGAGCCAAAAACACACAGAGAGTTGAGACACAACATGAATATGTATGACATGGACATGACAATTATGAAGATTAAAGTGGATTAACTGGAGTTAAATCTGCAGGAATGAAATTCTAGTCCTCCTATTTTGGTGAAATAAGATAAACAGTGTATGGCAACTGCTGGAATTTTGCCCACCAACCGGTCCATGGCACTACTGACAATTAGATGGCTGAGGAATCAAAGCATTTTCCAGCTCACAGGGCCATGCAAATTGAGACCTACAGGATGCAAGGCCTGAGGGGCACTGGACAGGCTCCACATCCTTGATTCAGAGGAAGGGACGACAGCGTTAAGCATCCACACACAGAGAGATGGCACCACAGAACCCACCTGAGGAGCAATGCCAGCTTTGCTTTGATTCCCCAACAGTCTCTTTTCAAACTGGGAGCTTAAGACTTTTACATTCAATTTAATAGCTTTAGCAGGAAATAGCAAGAGGAAGCGCTGCAAGAACAGTTTAGGTAACAAGTCAACTTGATATGGGCCATGTCAGCATATTTAGAAATGGGTGCAAACCAAAGCTGTAACACTCATAAAGAATTAAAACAAACCTCGTAGTTGATGTCCATGCCAGCATCCAGCAGCACCTCCACCACAGGCAGGTGTCCGTTCCGAGAGGCCAGATGCAGGGGTGTGTGCTTCTTGGTGTTGCAGCTAAGCAGGCTGGGGTGGGCACTAAGCAGCAGCTTGACTACCTCCAGGCGGCCATACAACGCAGCGAGGTCCAGCGGAGTCTCAAACTTATTGTTCCTCATGGTGGGGTCTGTCAGCTCCTCAAGCAGAATCCGCACCACCCCGGAGTGGCCATACTGAGCGGCACAGTGCAGCGGTGTCTCATTGTCATTGTTCTGTTGGGGCCGGATGAATGAGTGAGAGGCAGGACAGGAAAACGGCAACCAGACATACGCAGGAAGTAGGTAAGTAGGTCAAGTAGGTGTAAAGAAGATCAGAAGGGAAGAGATGTGCCAAGTCATGTCAGTTAGTTAGTGAGTTAAGAATGGATGACTCGTCGTCAGGTTAAACAAATAAGTGCAAAGAGCCCACAACAATAAATGTTATGAAGAAACACCAGCAATGATGAAGCACTTAATGAGTAAAGTGAACCATCTGAGTGGGGGGGGGGGCTGTGCCTGGATGGCACACCTACATAGACTAATGTGTACAGGTACAGGGTTTTAACGGGGGGCAGAGGCACAGAGACAAGTGGGAATTAGAAACAACTTGGACAAGAGGTCAGAAAGTTAGCAGCTTTGTATATTAAAGAGTTAAGACGTAGGCCATTGTCCTGTAAAGATCAAACCTGAGGCACTATTATTTCTGCTCGCACACCACAACACATCAATGACAAAACTCATGTGAGTTTCAGACACATGCGCTGCATTGTGACTGCCGTTTCTATGAAAGCTGACAGAGAGTGCATGATAGTGGCGAAAAGCACAAAACATTTGTTGAATACCAATTTTATCAGTGGAAAATCAGTTTGCATAGTATATGGAAATCTGTTTCTCAATTAATGTCTATAAAATGAGAAAATAGAGGAAAAAATACAATATCCAAAAAGCAATTAGGTGACCTTTTCAAATATCTAGTTTTGCTTTGCAAAGCATATGCCTGCCGCTAACACTAGATGGTCTATCTGTATCTGTATATAATTTATTTGTATTTCTTCTCAGACTCACTGGAATTAAGAGCTAGTGACCATATTGTGGCAATTACGTCTGAGCAAATGTGTAAATGAGTTTACTTTACAACCTAACATTTGGTGGTTTGTCCTTTTTTCCATTAATTCAGCTGAAGAAGGCTCATGCCAAAACTTTTGGTAACATCTTTCTTTCATGTGAAACTATGTTTTTTAAACACAACCACACATTTGGGCATTTGTGACCTCAAGCTAACAGACAGCAATTAAAATCAGTCATTACAAATCAAACTCAGTAAGCGGTTTGTTATTGGATTTAATGACTCACTGGCAGTGACAAGATTGATCGATAACAGACCTGTGAAGCTCCAGCACTGCTGCTGCTTTACTACTGCTGCCAGCAGGGGGCAAACACTGCACTCCAAGATCTGACCTGAGATGATGGTGTGGGAATACTCTGGACCATTTCAAACAACAGAGTCACAGTGACAACACGGGGAGTTAAAAATGAAGACTGCCGTGCTTGAGGGGAGCATATGTACAGGGAAAAACATAAAAAACATGGTGATAGAGTGGAAGAGGCAGAGCAGAAGCAAGCACTTAATTTATCAAGGTCTAAAAGAGCTGCAAATGCGATTCCTAGAAATCTGCAAATGAGGCCTAACCTCCAGCTCTATTCACTCATTATACATAGATGGGTGTGGCCAAAAATGACGGCTATTGTGGACCCACATGTTCCAAGAGTTTTTCATTCCACCTACAAAGGGCTGACAGCTGGCATGAGAACCCCCTACTCCGACACACATGATGCCCGTTTGGGTGACTCCCAGAAGAACTTGCCAGCTGCACCGCTGCAGACAGGCTATCATGCGGGGAAGGCAACAGGGCACTTTTAGAAAGATGTCAGGCAACTTCATAAAGCTGTGGTGCCAGATGGGATCAGCAGGTATCTCCATTGTTTGTAGGAGAGAGCGAGATTATGAATGAAAGAGTATTCTGTCCAGGCAGAGCAGGTCAAAGTCCGAGCAGAGAGCGAGAGGGGGTGGAGCTAGAGAAACAAAACGACACCTGCCTATCATAAAAGAGCGGACAAAGGGGCTGCTGGAAAAAAAAAAACACACTCTTGTCTCAATTGAAAAAAAAATAATTTGAATGAAAACATGAATGAACATGAACAAAAAACTCTTTGAATTGTAAACCGTGGCAGCCTCGGCTTTCAGTCCCTGGGTGGTTTCATCAGTTGAATTTGGGATTTGTCTTCTTGTTTCTCCTTTCAGCCATATTCTCTTGGCGCAAAATTAGCTCACATGTACTTAGGGAAAAGGTTGCAATAAAACAGAGCATGCCGTCTTTCATCTGTGACGCACCATTGAGGGTTTGACGTGGCTTTTTACAGAGATTTACTCTGAGTATGTAGATGACTTCAACAGGCAAACACACAAACACGCTGTGATTACATCAGCATGATTCACTTCCTCAAATATGCAGGTCTGCTGCTTCAATGGTAATCAAAGCTAATCTAGCATAAAATGATTTACATCATTACATCATACAAAACAACTGAGTGTAACAACATCTTTAAATGTGCCTGTTCTTACAACACAAAGCCTATTCTTATATTCTAAAACAGTAGTGCAATAAATGAAACCTAGCGTTTATGATCATGCAAAGGGCAAGTGTCTCCCCTGACAGTGCAGTGGTCGGTGTTCTATATGTGTTGGCTAAGTTCTGATTGCACTAAACACAGATGAGCAGTCACTGATAGGAAAAGCTATGAGACATTTAATCCTCACACAGGGGTCATCCACAACAGGCCCCCCTCCAAGAACTCCCAAACAGCAGACTGTTCCACGCGAATTTTGATTTATCTGCACGATATGCATGATCCTCGCATGGCGTGCACAATGAATGCCACTGCCGAGTAACTTCCTTGTCACTGCGTCACAATCAAAGAGAAAATCTGTGTAGAGATTGCAATTGACACAATTCAGAAACACTGAAGCAGAGTTATGAAACTGATGGAAATAATATGCTTATAGATATATAAAAGCCACAACTTGAAAAACAATAACTTTGACAGTTCATCCTGTCTATAGCCGATGCACACTGAGGCAGGCATGGAGCGTTTGTGTTTGATAGACACATACACACGCTATGAGACAGTGATTAAAAAGAGTAAACCTGGCAGGGGGTACTAAAAATGGGTAATCAGCCTGCAGCAAATTCCCATTTCAAAACAGTGCTCAGTGCAACACTTTCCCAGAGTTCCAACCGGGAAGCTCACTCCATGAAAGCACAGGAGCAGCCTCATCTCAGCCCTAACAAGTCAAACAATCATGCAACAAGACAGAGCTCTGAAGGCTGTCACACAAAATGGTACCAATGACTAACAGGCAGCCACGCTGAGAAAGAGATTAGAATTCATATGCAACAGCCCAGGCTTCTTGGACAGTGCATGTTTTTATGAAAATCCTGTCTTTAATGTGCTGCAGACAGCATAAAACCTCAATTTGATTTAAAACAGCGCATGACAAACAAGAAGAGATTAAAATCTTCACTGGTAACCGCTGATTGATAACCCCTGCACTAACCACAAACATCTGGAGATTATACTCCTTTGTGCTGTCATGGTGGAAAATATTCTGAAGGGGGTTTGGTGGGGGTGGGGGTACACAGGGATGGAGAGAACGAATGATGTTATGATTCTCACAACCTGGGGCTGGGTGGGAGATGGTAACGCGGTCTGACTGGCGACGTCAAGTCACGTGACGTGCCGGCTGGCAGCGGTTACGTCACCCTGGCTCCTGGTGGTGGTAGTAGTGGTGGTGGGTGTGGGTGGTGGTGGAGGGGTGGGCAGAGCAGCTGTTGCAGCTAGAGCGCCGAGGGGCTGGCCACACTCGCTGCGTGCCTGCCTCCCCTGGCACAATCTGAGGCCCTGCTTGTTTTTGCACATTCATGCAAGCCACGGATCATTTTCAATTTGTGAGTGTTACAGATTTTTTTTGATATCCATTATCCAACTGTGAATTTCAGTACTCTATTTAGTATTTATGAGCGCTATATAATCATCCCAGTGCTTATAAAAAACACTATTATAATTGCTTTCTAGGCCAGCCTCTGATGGGTACTAAAAATTAACAGGATGATACAGCTGTTCACATTTTATATATTTAACACTTACAACCACATTACAGTAGGTTATAAACATTTTATTTCGTGCTTATAATATTGCCTATAGAGAAAAAAAATTTGATTTTCTAGTGCTGAATGTGATCATTCAATGGGTGAGTCAACTGTCACAAAATGAATAGACTCGTTGAAGCTATTGATCTCATTTAACCCCGGATAAAGATTCCAAAATTATTTTTTTAATGTCTTTTATGCTTTATTTTTTGCTATTATTTAAAATTCTTTACATCTTTGAGCTTCAGACTGTCTGAAGGACATCACTTTGCCCTTTGACAAACTCTGCTGGCATATTCTACCATTTATAATTCCTTATAGTGAAAACTAATCCACCAAGAGCAGCACTGGTATTTTTCTCCATTTATCCAGATTCCTCTAAGTACCTACATGCAGAATAAGAATAATATAAAAGATATCTATATATTCTATTTTGAGATTTTTATTTGGAAACTTACTGATTTCATAGTAGACAGTCCTAACGTTATCCCTTTTTGCAGAAAATCTAATCTTATTTTAACTGATTAAATGAGGCACACTTTTACAACTCCTCCTAACAAATGCCTCCAACTGCCATTGAAGACACGCCCTGAAATTTGCAAATGGGAACGCATGACAGTGGCGAAATCCAGATCCTTGTGTTGAATAACAACACGTCCCCTCAAGGGCTCATCAAATGTGCTCCAACCATTTCTTGGCACGACAGAGCCAAGAACAAGTACTGAAGGAAGAGCACAGAGCAGAAGGTAAAGGGGGAGGGCGAGGCGGGTGAGATGTGTTGTTGAGGGAGGAGCTGGATGCTAAAGTGACATACTAAGGGGATAAATGAACTCGCTGGCAGACTGCAGGCATTGTGCCTAAAGGAAGGAGGGGAAACTCTGCTCCAACGATAATGAGGTGACCAAGTCCAAGGAAGTTACTTCTGCAGCTGCCATCGCAATCTCTCCCTATGTTGGCCCTCAGAGATATTGCACACCAAACCTGACAGAAAGATGCACACATTCCCAGTATGAAAAGCAGGTTATACATATATATATAGTATATCTATCTGTGTAGAGAAAATATTTGCGTCTATTTTTATTAATGACATGTCTGGAGAATCAGTTTTATTCTGTCTGAATTTGTCCAGGGAAATGTACAGTACATGATGTTGTTTGAGTGCAGGTTAACGCTACAGCACCCACACATCTGAGCCAGGGTCAGAGGAACTCAACTAAACATGTATTCCATTAGACATTTGACCTATATAGGAACATGAAGCCTGGGTGAGAGGTAGCGTGATACAAGTCTGGGCAGACCAAGGGCTATAACCTATTATGAAGTAAAACACAGAATGTATGGTAATTAAAAAAAAAAAAAAAAAAAAAGAGGTCAATGAAGACCTTAATTAAAAGGCCTCCTCTCCAGTAAGGGTTCCTATCCAATTTCTTAATATAAAAATGCTACTTTGATGATTAAAATGATTAAACCTTATGCTCTCCACTTTTAATAGTCGATAAATTGTTTGACTACATTTCAACCTTTTTTTTTTTTTCTACTGTTGGTCGAATAAACAATTTGAACACCTCAGGCTTGCAGGGAATTTTAATGGGCAATCATGTTCTCATCTAATCAAATAAAAAAATACATAATTATATATATAAGGCAGTAAAATCTATTCTATATGATTATAAGTTGCAGCAGTAAATCAATTATAAAAAATTATGTTTTTGAGGACTCAATGCATTTAAGTGTAATGAGCTTTAATGTTTTCCAGTATATTTCTAGAATAGTAAGCACTGAACCGATGCTACCCTGGTATTCAGATGGTGGGATCAGTGCAGGTCAGGTCCTGTGGTTATTGCTTGGCTCTGCCCTACTGATGCATTTGAAACATCAAAGTGACCACCCAGGACACTGTAAGTCAGAGAGAGCATGATGGCACAATGAATAAACATTAATCTGCCTGCCATTCTGGACCAGGATGACAGAGATTTGGACCCGGCGCTGGCTGGCTGCTTCAGTGTCCCTGGAGGGGACCACTGGGGCTGCAATCATCCGTGAGTCCTGGACCCCCCCCGCCCCTTAAAGCCTCATCACATTTCATATCAGGCTAGCACCTAGATACCCCACCACTGCACAACCAATAAGCTGTGGCACGGTTACTATGACGACATCCCACCTCTTCCTCTTTTCACTAACACAAGCTCGAGGAGCACATACACCCATTTACACACTCACACGGACAAGCAAGGCATGGAAATCTCTCTTTGATGCTAATGCAAAGAGACTGGTGCACTGAAATCCTCCCGACCTCCTCGTGAGACAGCTCCGTAGTCCTGCAGTGTGATGGGAGGGAAGTCAGGACACAGCACCCGCCCACTCAGTCACATGATGCCATCAAGCATGACCACAACCAAGGCCGGAGCATCCACACTGCATCCATGTTTCTGATTTATTCATAACAGGCTTCAATTATTCAGGCTCATGACCAGGTAGCTGTCCCAAATTGTCCTTAAAGTGTCAAGACATTGTCTATAATCTCGGCAAACCACAAGAGCCAATTTTGAATCTATCAAACTGAATGGAAAAATAGACAGACAACTGCTGCAGGAAGATTGTGATCCCAGTATACATACTGCAGCAGCATTAAAGATAGCTTGGCTTGCCATCCAAACGGTAAGAAGATTATAGTGCAAATGTGACAACGATCAAATATGGCGTGCAGCTTTATCTATAGGGGTGGTTGTGTTTCCAGCTCTGCTGTAAACAGAATCATGGAACAGCCAGCATGTTCACACTGCTCACTGTTGCAACTGTGAAAGGCAGCACTGACACAGTGGTGTCTGCCGAGGGCTGAGACTGGGGCTTCCCTGAGCAGCAGCAGCGGCAGCATATAGTGCTCAAACTGGTGGTGGTGGTGCTCAAACTGAGGTATAATGAAGGCTCTAGGAATGCACATATGACAGAAAAGTCACGTGTATACGGGACTTAAAGTTCATCCTGGTGTGTCTATACATGAAATAGGACATTTTTTTCACAGTCAATCAATTCAAAAGTAACTTATTTTCATTTTTATTTTCATTTGTCATTCAATCATTGAGAGTTCATTTTATAGATGTTTGGAGTGATACAGCAGCACTAAAATTAGTTAATATGTCCATATACCAAA
>KV751321.1:18112617-18133122 GCA_001698575.1 Mola mola | reverse complement strand
GCAAATGCTAGCTCTCTAAATGAATATCAATGTCACAATGATAAAATACTACGCTAAAGTTTGGAAGCTAAAGCTTGTTGTAATGTCTGAAACACATGTCATGATTATCCATCTAATGATTGTTCAGATATTTGCTTTACAAGTGAAATGGAAACTCCTAGCAGTTCTCCTGGAAAAGTCTGGGGAATCACCGCACAAAGCAGGATTCAAATGTGGGGACCATGAATGGCTGTACAAAAATTACAGCAATCTGTTTAAACAGATTTCTAAAGTGCTGAATCATCCAACTTTGTTGAGAATAAACTGACTTCCTATGGCTTCTCAAGAAACCAACTGTAATTATGAAACTAGAGGTCAGGAAATGTGCTGAAAAAGGTTCAAAGTCTCACATATGGTAACTAACACTGAACAAATTGAGGAAAAACTAAATTTAGCACTGAGGGCATTTCACTACTTGGATAGTATAAGAACATTTTGGTGGTCTAAAGAATTGGTTGACTATATGTGTTGATATTCAGGTTTTAGGTCAGACTGGTTTGAGGTGCACCATATTTTTTGTTTTTATAGCAAACTATTAATACAGTAATCAGAACATGATTAACTGCTTTTTGATTAAAAAAAAAAAAATCAATAGCAGCAGTACACAATTCATCTAATACTATTTGACATTTAATTTGTAAGAATAAGCAATCTATCACTATCCAGCTGTTGAAATTTTAATTATAATTTCCCATAAAAGGGAATGTTTTGTTTCATTTGTTCATTTTTCTGTTAGCAGGAATAAACAAAAACTACTTGACGATTTCAAAGAATTTTTTATCAAAAGGTGTATCTTAGCCCACCCTACAATAGATTCGATATTAGTGGCCAAATGTCAAGGTTATTGAAAGGTCAAACATTTTTTGGGGCATATATCCAGAGGGAATTGAGATCGAGAGGTCTAACTGGTGTCATTTCACAATTAATCCCAGGGTCCATCACATGGTGAGAACCAGCAGGCTCTGTGATTCATTCATGTGTAGTTCATGCTGTTTCTTTGTGGACCAAAATACCTTGACCTATAAATCACACTTAAGAATCCCCAAAACAAACACCAACATCACGGTCTAAAAGAAAGCTGAAATATGCTCAGGGGGAAAAAAAAATTACATTGAAAGGTAAGCATTTACAGCTGGGGAGTGAATGATGGGAATTTAGCTTAGGTTTGCACTCTCTGATTGCAATCATTCATGTTGATAGTGTGGTTTACATCTGTCAATGTCTTCTCCTACGCCTGCCTTAATGGTACCAACACCTGTACTGCTCAGTCTCACTCTGGAGATGCTGTTTTGCAGTTTCATTTCTGTGTGACATAACATCTCAGTATAGTTGAACATCACAAGCTAACATGAGTAAAAAGGTCAGAAGACAGTGATCATTCGATAGCCAGTCAAGGGAAATTAAAAGCTTCCCCTCTCTGCAGCAGTGTGGCCTGGCGAGCAGCAGCAGCAGCAACAACAACAAACCAAACCCAAGCACAGCAAGCCAACAGAGCAGAATAGCAAAGAAGCACTTCAAAAGGAAATGTTGCTTTGGCAGCACTGTGTACACACCTTGGCATTAATATAGGGGTCAAAGGGCCCACAGCGTTTGAACTCTTTATGGTCTACAGAACTCTGGGAGGGAGGAAAAGAAAATAGGCCAATGTTTTGGTTCAGACAAGCAATGAACAAATGAGTGATGATCACAAATGATTCAAACTAAATTAAAAAAAAAAAAAAAAAAAATCACAGTTGAGTTAATGAACAATCAGATGTCATGAACAGGCAGAGAGAAACGACACAAAGTGAGATAAATAGACTTTTGGCTCTATCTGACGGTCGTTTGTTTGATAAGATTTTCATGGCTCGGACTATATTTGTGGAGCTCAGAATGGGTCATTTCTCTTCAGCCCGAAACAGGGCAGGATTGCGTTGATCCCGGCCTGGTTGTCGGTGCAGTAAGCCGTCAAACAAAATATGAGAGATATAAGTTAATACAGTTAAAAATGTTAGGGCAGAACAAGCAGTTCTGACATGAGCATGTCGCCAAAGCACTTCAAGAAACAGTACAGGTCAGACTCATGATGCACTGATGTTAATGATCACAATCTTTCAAACATTCACTCTGTTCAAACAGACTACACTGCATGCCATGCTGAAGTAGAATTTAAAATATCTTTAGGTGGCATTGCTAAAAATTACCTCCTTGCCAATTGAGAAAATGATCAATTGCTGCAGACTAAACTATTTGAACTGTAATTATGAAAATACAAGGAGTTAGGAAATGTGCTTAGAAGCAAATTTCTTGGATTACTGCCTCCCTTTTTCAATACTAAAAGCTAATTCTGAGGCCCTAACAGGTCTTCTCAGACTCACATCTACTAACAAACTGAACAGACAGAGGAACAAATCCATTTAGTACTGGTGTCATTTGACAAGGATATTATTAGAAATGGTTGACATGTTTGTAAACTAGAACCTTGAATGAAACAGTGACCAAAATACACAAACAGGTGCAGTATCAGACCTGCTCGTTGAGTCGGGGGTGTGAAGGTCCTTGGTGAATGAGCAGTTTGACGATGTGCTCATCGCCCTTCCACGCAGCCAAGTGGAGAGGGTAGCACCCCTTGTTGTCGGCGATGTTGGTCAAGGCTTCGTTCCGTAGCAGCGCCTCCACCACCGCGCTGCAGAGGGGAGGGGCAGAGGGAATGGACGGAATAAGCCACGGGTCAAAACCACACCACCACATACATAGGACCTTAAGAAGCAGCATATCAATAGCTTTATCTTCCCAGAGGGACAATTGCTTTGGCGGGCAGATTTCATTAAATGCAGAGCATAAACAGAGGCGCCAGAACCTCCCACACAAGCATTTCTCCCGGTTCTCCGTTGTTGTTTACCACTCATCTACCTGTGTCCATTAAGGGCGGCATGGTGAAGAGGGGAGTATCCAGTGCTGTCCACACAATTCACATTGGGGCCTCTCCAGATACTGTTAAGAACAGAAAAGATTGTTAGGCACCAAACAAAACACAACAAAGCATAAACACTGCCTATCCTTTTGAAAAGTCTGCAACTGGGTGTGGCTGATTCTCTTGTGATTGCTATCTCATTCACTTTTAAAGCAGTTCACATCAAGCTCAACCCTACCTGCACACGGGTGGGGGAGTACATTCATGTCTGTTCTGTCTCTCTGGACAGGAATGAAGAAGGACGGCAAGTAGCAGCAGCAGCAGTAACAAACCACAAAAATCAGGAAGGAAAAGAAACACTATCGCCACTGAGCAGCAGCTTCGATGTCTCATTTACAGTAACTACATGCAACTTAAGACTGATTATTCTTGGCGCAGATCTGAGGCAGAACAGGCATGTGTTGTGCGGCATCAGCAACAAACAATCTTATGGGACAGAAAGAGAAAGTAAGTGTGTGTGGTACCCCAGCACTTTCATTCAATTGAGCTGAACTCAGCTGTCAACTCAGACTGGTTTCTTTCTTTTAATTTGCAGAGAGCACTATGGTGGGGATGAAAAAGAAACGACAATAGAGGGCTGCCAAAGAGAGATGTAAGGAGCTACAGGACGTCAGCACCAGAGACTGGGATGTGTAGTTCTCTGAAAGACCTTAAAACATCCTGAATAAATCATGTGACAAGGAATTCCCAGCACTAGTAAACCAAATATGTGAGACTGGAGTCATTTGGCAAATAGAAAGAGAATGGGAGCAAAACCGATGGGCCTCACAGAGAATCAATCATGAATGGGACAGAAAATTAAAAAATAATTTAAAAAAAATGTACTTACTTTTAAAAAAAACATTTATTTTGCTTTGATAAATTATAGAAAGCCATCTGAAAACCAGAACCCACTGCTCATTTGATAGTAGGACAGATTCATAAATCATGACTGGCTTGGATTTTGATGAAAGGATATAATTTCTATGAAAAAAAAAAATGGAGAGATTTAAGCAGCAGGCTATTAGAAAAAATACACATTAGATCCAGAGGCTTAACAATCACACACACAATGCGAGATGATTCATGAAAGAAACGGTGTGTATACAACAGAATACTCAGCCTCGACATATCAACTTCAGTGTGACTTTTGTTTCATGCACATGACCTGTTTTTGTTGCAGTAATAACTATTTTGCACCCACCCCCTCCAAAAATACATCTCCCACAATAGCTTTGAAAGAAGCCTGCAATTACACTGTCAGAGCCGCCTCGTTAAATAAGTGTCTTGCAGGGCTCCATAGCCTGCAGAACAATGGTCCTGACAGAGCACACAGACCAACAGGGATTCAAAACTCGACTACTCATAAACCATACTGTCTTAAATGCCGCCTTCTGGGTCCCATTTCGCCAAGTCAGACAGCCACGAAAATATGGGACATCAAAAGTGAGGTGTGCCAGGAGGAAATACTTACAGTGTGAAAATATGATGCAAGGAAATGCTGGGGCTTGATAAATTTCTGTTACAGAGAGGGGGGAAATGTGTGAGCTAACGATTACAGTATGTTAGCTCTTAAAGACACCACACATGCACACTTTCTCTCCATTGCCAGAGATCTAGTAAGAAAAACTGCAGTTAAGAGCACAGAAACGTAGTCTTGTGCTTGGTCGTGCAACACATCAAAAGGGAAAAGTGAGGCAGAGACAGACCTCTAGCTGCTGTCCTAGATAAAGTGTTATGTAATGGCTTACAGCCCCCCATAAACAAATTAACATAAACATGAACAGAGCAGCGGCTACGACTGGAGAATTCAACAAATTCAAGGATAGGGCAGTAATGGCTACCGGAGTATTTCAAGAAGAAAATGGGTTTTGGAAATATAATAAACACGATGGTGCAATGCCATTTCACTGATTGTCAATCCATCCAAGTAAACATTAGGACATTTACTCTGCGCTTTAAAGACACTACGCAATAACTGCCAGCCTATCATGGGTTATACTGTACGTAATGTATAGCAGATAAAAGACCCAAGTCCAGAGTTTGACGTGCCAAAAAAGTCTGTTTGTTTAGCTACATGTGCAAAAACCCCCTAATAAATTAGATGAGATATATTGCAAGATTTATTTTTTGAATTCATAGTTATCAACTCTAAATCTCAGATAAAAATTGAAATTTATGATGTCTGTCTTCATTTTTGACTGCAGCTGCAATAATTAATTCATTAATCGACTTTCAATCAACAAAATGATGAATTTACAATTAGTTTGATGACTGAAAAATCGTTCACATCTTGTTTCGTTCCAACTTCTTAAATGTCAGGATGTGCCTTTTCCTTTGTCAGTTCTTGCAGTAAATGAGGAGTATTTGGGTTTTTAACTACTACTTGGAGTAACGAAGCAATTTGAAAAGGTCACTTTTGGCTCCGAAAAAATATGATGAGCATTTTTCCTCTATTTTTTTTTTTTATTTATGGAGCAAATGATTGATTATTAGTGGATAAAATGTATATACTAATACATTTTATTAATCGATGATTAAAATAGCTGTTAGTTACAGCTCTAGTCATTACTTTAATGACTCACTGGCAAAGGGAGGGAAACAAACAGTGTAATAATAGCTTCAAAAACAAAACAAAAATGACCAGGGGAGCAATACATCACAAACCACAATGCTGTCACTTTCCGCTTCCATGTGAAGCATTAAATTACAGTTCTCATCAGGGGCATGGGTACAAATTCATCAAAATCATCTGCAATCATTACTGTCATGGTGTTTACGTTTTCTATAAACAGAGCAGCCTGTCGAAGCAGCTTTAAGTGCAGTCCAAGTGTTATGTCCTCATTTTGGCAGCATGGCATTCAAGGGCATGAGTCAGAGTGGCGCTCAACAATCCACTTCATCCTCTTACTACGGCTCACAACCAACCTAACTGAGGGATGGGCTTAGGTCCAGAGTGGGGCAATGGGCAAAACAGAGTTGATTTGGTTCGGGAAGGGGCACATTCATGGGAACTGACTGAGGAATTCCTCTTTGAAAGGCAGAGCTAATCCTTAATTTCCCTGAGGGAATATCAACGGGATGAAGCCGGAGTGTGAAAGAGATTCTGGGGGTCTGTACTTCTGTGTTGGACAAAGCCTGGCCAGTGTGACAGGAGGAAAGATAATAATATTTTCACTCTTTTGTGTGTTCTCGGCATTAGTCTCAGGCTGATGTGAGTCACATTTTAAAAAAATAGTACTTTCCAAAATATGTCAGTTTGCTTAATCTATACTGTTATTCTGAAGTCCAAAGTTCAGTAGTTAAATACACAAAAAGAAAACAGCCTTGATTACCCCATCTAGTCACTTTACTATCAGATTAATTAAGTCAATTAATGCTTTTGGATGCATTTCATCAACATTCACTTCTCCCTGTCAGACAGCCAAACAGTTTTTTTAAAATGGGAATCACGTAGGATAATGATCAAAATGCTTATTTATTATTTTGATCAGTGCATTTCAGATTTTTAGTGCAAAATTTGAACCACACATTCATGTATTTAAACTAGTATCCTACACCATTTCCAGGGGATCCCAAGGTCACAATACTTGGCTACTATGATGGGTAATGTTGCCCTGAGGAATACCAGTCCGACAACCTAGGTGAGTGCGAAAACACGGTGTCAAATAAACAGATCTGTCCTTCAGTCTATTAGCAGTATGACCACACTGCCAGGGATTAGCCTAGCCCGGGGCATCGAGCCCAGCAGTGACTGGCATATGCATGTCAGACACCGTCAGGGAAATTAGGCTTAATTATACACATTATGCTGGTGAGGGCTGAAACCAGCAGTCAGATGGTTAACCGGAGCATCGTTTCCTCAGCAAAGACAGGCTGAAGTACCTGCCAGAGTTCTCCTGGCCTGCTGAGGAATACTCTCATTGATTTAAACCTCTGGCAAGGTACCATGCTGGGACCATAAAGCCACAAATGTAATAAAGAAGGGCCCATTCATAAGAGATTAATACATACCAAACTAAAGAAAGATTTATAAACTGCATTGTTCTGAAACTAATTAGGCAACACACTACAGATTTTGACATAGCTGTCATACCATATGCTTATTAGCACTAAACACGAACTACAGCTGCAGCTGATGGAAGCAAACTTTTTTGCAGGTAGTTGTTCACAAACCAAAATATTGGACAAAGAATGTTTGAGACAAGAAGTCCTGAAAAACTCATCTGAAATTTCAATTCCAGCATCAACCATCTCAGAAAATATCTTGTGAATGACAATTTATATTCTTAAGCCGCAACAGAAGCATATTAATCTTGTTTTAGTTACAGTGAAGCGCTCTGGGCAGGAAGGAACAGAATATTTCTGCTTTGGTTTATAGCCTTAAATGCACAGAATGCAATCTCTGCTGCTAAATATTTCTCAATCAAAATAAAACGTAGTATGATGACAGTGATTAAGATTGGATTGGGATCTGGGGAGTTTGGAGCCCAAGTCAACTACTCAAACTCGCTGCTGTGCTCCTCAAACGATTCCTGAACCATTTTTGCTTTGTGGCACGGTGCATTATCCTACTGAAAGAGGCCACAGCCATCAGGCAATACACAGGCACCATGACTGGTCTGCAACTGTGCAGCCCCGTTACACAACAAACTGCGATGCACTGTGTATTCAGACACCTTTCTATCCGAACCAGCATTAAGTTATTCAGCATTTTGAGCAACAGTAGCTCGTCTGATGGATCGGACCACACGGGCCAGCCTTAGCTCCCCACATGCCCATGACCCTGTCGCCAGTTCACCACCATTCCTTCCTTGGACTACTTTTGATAGATACTGACCAGTGCAGACCGGGAAACACAAGAGCTGCAGTTTTGGAGATACTCTGACCCAGTCGTCTAGCCATTACAATTTGTCCCTTGTTACAGGCGACCAAATGAAATTGATTTTTCTGGGTTTGAATAACAGTAGTAACATTTGGGATAGTAAATAAGCATACAAAACACGGGTCTAGTTGTTTTTAGACATTTTAATGTGGAGATGACAAATACAGTATATGCATTTGACAAAGCCTGACTGAGTAGTCATGGTTAATAAACACACCATAGGGGGCATTTCACCTAGCAACTCTATTACAGCAGGAGGTGTGATTGGAACACATATACCCACAGATTATGATCAGAGATGTCCAGTGGCTCCAGCAGAGTCAAAATGATGCGCATGAAGAACACTGGCAGCAGACTGAAAAGGTGAGGTGAATACTGTAAAAGGGAGAAGAAACTAGATCTGATGGGGTGGGGCAGAAAACACATTTGGTCACAGCCTGCCCGCCAACAAGCTGGCGTTTCCCCCCATTGACTTCACAGCAGATGCCACAGCACAACTACTGTGCGCAGATCTAACTGTTGCACTTCAGTATCCCCTGAACATTTGACTGGAAAGAGCAAGCTGATCTTCAGTCAGTAAAATCCTACTGGATGGTTGGGTAGTTACTTTCATTTATGCTGACAATCCACTTCTGGATATAGCAAACAACATCTGTCTGATCTAGTCTACACAGATGAAGATTTTGAAGAGATTGCTCACAAATGTCAGTCATTCATTCAATGTCATCTCTTAAGTGTGAAAGCTACGTCTGAGGTCGTTTTGTAATCAAAACATTTATTTTATTATGACAGATATTTTATCATATATATACACACACATACACACTCTGTTGCAAATCTGCTTACTCATAACAGGCCAATCCAGTCAGGAGTACTGATATCTTTTCTTAATATTGCTTCTAAAAATATTGAAGCAAATTACAATAAGACATTTTAGGATCTGGGCTAATTCTTTTCCCCGTGTGAGCATATCAAGAGCAGTGCCATTACTGTGGGTCCAAGTTTGAGTGTGAAGAGGAGGTCGGTGTGAACCCAGCAGGTGGGCCACAAGAATGCTGAGAGCAACAGAGTGGGAGAGAAAGGAAGACGCCAGCCAGCAGGCCAGACAGTCAAAAATGTCTGGGTCGAGAGCTTTTAACAGCCGACTAGCACACATGTAGGCCTGCACAAGTCGAAGAAGCTGGCTACGGGGTCTCTGACCGTGGTACCCCTCAACAAATAAAACACAAAAACAGAAACCACACAGTCAGAGATATATGACAACGCCAGCAACCTTATCTTCACCATTTGTCAGATTGTTATTATAAAGTTTTCAGTCAGTGGGGTCAAACAGAGTTCACATAAACATGCACACACAAGACTCAATACATGTGTCTGTGAATAAATGTGCCTGTGTGTTGCTGTCCTGGCAGTCCTAGTAACCCATAAGGACATTCTGTTTCTGTTTCAATAAGAAATGCAGAGACAATGAAGCTGTGAGTTGCTTTCTTTGCTTCTACAGGACTAGAATACACATTATAACATTGTGAAGAGCATCATCATTAACTGGTATCCTTAAGAGACACATTCTCTTTGACAGAAACCTGTCCTCAACAAACTACTCCAGAACCCCCCAACCCACTTGGATGAAAGTTATTATTAGCCCACTTCTATTAGGTTAAAGTAAAAATGGCTGCATACAGCATAGAAAGGACACTGTATTTTGTCAAGTTCTGGCCCCCTGCCCCCCTCCTCCTAACACACACACACATATGTGGAATTCATCACTGCTACTAAATGCCTCTCTGCTTGCTTTCTCTGACTACACAAACATGAGCCGTAAACATAACGCGCAGAGTATGCCAAATCTCAGATGCTCCTGGAATGCTAACGCGGTGGTGTTGGATTTCTCAGCTACTGCTGCTCCCGCTTCAGTTGAACCAGCTACAGTTTCTTTCAGTTCAGAGGTCAACGATAGACGAAATGTGACTGCCAGACCCGCTCTTTACCCTGTATGCCTCGGAATGTTATACCTCTGAATGATCTGAGGGACTTAGTAGAACTGTAAAAGAGTTGGAAAACTCCTTGTTAACGCGGCACAAACGGCAGGCGGTGAGAGAGTCGGCATTAACTTTGAAAACTCCTAGGGCAATATGCTTTGTCCCAGATCGACTGTATCATGATACTTCAATCCCGATATTATCAGCATTGTTATTCTTCAAGTATTGCAATTCGATAATATTAATTATTGTAATTCTCTTTTTGTTCTTAAAGAAAAACAAAATTTAAATGATACACCTCTAAAAACAACATGAGTCATATTTTAAAAAACAATCTGACATTTATTTTAGCAGCATAGAAAAGCCTTTGCTTTGGGCTGCGCTCAGCTCACCTCAGCTATTTTTTCCAGAAACAGATATGAGGTTGCATCATTGCTGTCTGGGCAAAATATATAGAATTATCTCAACTTCGGGGAATGCAATTCAATGTTTGTTTGAACCCCTTAAGAGCTACAATCATGCGAAGGACTGCGGTTATCCTATTCCAGCTGTGAGCCTGTAATCTGTATCTACATCTACAGTGCACCTTCACACTCCTTAAATTCTGTTAACAGATATTCCTTAGGGATATTTTTTTATGTTGGTTCTAATGCAGCAGATATTGTCTTGTCTGACACCACTCTGGCAGGGTGGGTCTGCTTGGGATGAGTCAGAAACTGTGTATGAAATGGGATGGAATGATCTGGAGTTCTGCCCAAGCCTCTTAAAATGCTAACCAAGTCATCCTACTGATAAAAATGCTTTACTCACTCACATCAAGGGAGCTGAATAGCATGTTATAGAGCAAATACATTTCAGTCGGGCTTTGTAAATATTTTAAGCTGATTTTTTTATCACTAAATACTGCAAAAGACCACGGGTCACATTAGACTAAATAAGTCAGTATACTCATACTAGGTGGTCCAATTCACCTTCAAATGACAGCTCAATTTTCCCTGTAAAACTAAAAATCAAAGAAAAGCCCCAGTGTGGTCTTTAGAGACTGATATGAATATAAAAAGCAATCATTGTACACTTTGTCAGTAGGACAAAGCACATGGCTGCGAAGCTGAGAGAGGAGTCCTCGTCTGGCTAAGCTCTCAGAGTGCCGCTCCAGAACCCCGTGCATTCCTCTGGTAATTTGCCCTCAGTGGACAGGCACTATCTCTGCCACGGACATGTCTTACTTCCGGTCAGCTGCCTGTGTTTGGACAACCCGGACCAGGAAGTGCTAGCAAAGAGCTCTTCTTGTAAACTTATGGGATCAAATTGGGTCATGGGGCAATAGCAAAATATACAAAATGGAAAAAAATAAACCTCAAAATAGACACCAATATGGCCCAAATAGTTCCAGAAAATAGCATCAGCTCATCACTGAACAGGGTCACTAGGAGGGTTCCACCATGACCTTCCTACTCAAGGAAGCCCTGCCCAGCTAATTTTGGTGATAATGGAGCACCACGGAACAAATGTTCCGTAGCCGGGGTCAGTGTCTATCCCATGGCAACCGCTGGGATGCAGCCTCCTGGGAAAGCTGACATTCCGCAGAGCAAAGCTATTCTGCCTGGTTACAAAAACACCACAAGTCTTGACATGTGTCCCATTCCAGAGCATGAACGGCAAAAATCTAGTGAAGAAACTCCAAGCACACCTTCAGGGAATAGTAATGAGGTCGATTTGGTGAGATCATTTACCTGGATACCCTGTGTACGTAAGGCCTAGTATCATGCTACAACAGGACAAGACACACAACTGTCATTAAGTAATTTAAGAATCCAGACTAAATTCCACCAGTTTCTATTTAAGTAGATAATTATGTGTTTGTAATAAAAGTGGAGAATAGGACTGGACTGTGAATAAATGTTGACTGTAATGCCAACATGGAGAAAGTGATGTGTATTCCCATCTTTTGTCAACATTACAACCGGCACAGACTAAAACTGGTACTACAAACAAAATCTGCTGTGACAGGATTACAGGCCTGCACTTTCTAACAATGGATGATGAACAGATTACAAAGAAAGAAAGGATAAGCATAGACCAAGGCATAGCCTGCAACACATTGGTAATTTATTGTTGTATGTTATTAAAATTTATGGATATTTTATTTATGCAAACTAAACTGCATCCTAAACAATAGCAACAATAGCCCGGGCTACCCAGCGCAGCGGTCACTAATCCTGCTGCTTGTTAAAATCATAAAGCTCTGTCGTGTAAGCCAACAGGATTTTAGAGTCTATGTCTAGTTAATTCATTTCTTGCAAAGTCTAGCCAATAGTTTCCCAGAGCTATCATTGCCAAATGTGGATTGCTCAAGTCAGGACAGATGACACAATGGGTTCTTCAGTAAGCCCAGAGATCTGCGAGGGGGAGACAGAGCCAGTCCCATCTGCATGACATCTCTGAATTGGACTTCCGATTAAAAGGGTTTAATGTAATTACCTTGAGTAGTTTGTGCAGTCTGCTTTAAGAAACACGGCCATGCATCACCCCGAGCTTCACCATGACACTTGTCCCTTAAGAGGAGGTGGCTGGCATGCAGCTCCCAAAGGAGCACTATCATATTTTGATTGACAGATGTTCACCTCTATGTGCTCAGCATTGAAATAAGGGTGGGCAGAAGCCACTTGTAGGCTTCTGACATATAGCACTTGGCTTTATCTTAATCAAGCTACAAACAGATGTGTCACTTTTATTCACTGGCAATCACAGAGATAAAAGCCTATGTAGTATTAAGCAGCAGGGTTTATTCAACAAAAAAGATGTTCTTTTCATTTCTTAGTGAGTCTTAATATTGCAAAAAGCACGATGATGGTCTGAACTACAGATGCATTATGAAAAACATCATAGGGTTTCACAACATCTTTCAGCACTGGGAAATTCAACATCAGAAAAACAAAATGAAACCCGGGACTTAGCAAAGCTAATAAATTGCATTCAGCTATTTAATATTGACTATCAGCCACAATTGGCCAAAGTAAAAGGGGTGGTACATATAAGACAGCTGGATAAACTGCCTTTTCACAACACTGGGAGGAACTAGAAGTGGTTTTACATCATCAAAAACATAAACTATGGGAAGGTCACGTGGGTTTATTACCAATATTTACCAATATCTTATATTCCAAGTATATGCTTTCTGTTTTGCAGACCACCACTACCAGTTGCCAGTATTTCAAAGAGAATCTACTCTGTGCAAGTGGCTCGTGAGCAAGGATGACAAGCACCTACTATACAGTGTTACAAGTCTATATTTTGCTTTAATTTCCTCAACCGAGCTGCTAGACCTTTGTAACCCTGCACGGCAGGTCTTCAGTTGATGTGTCAAACCACATCAAGTGCTCAGCCCACAGAGGACTTCCTCCTGTGGCCACTGAAAGATGAAATCTGCCAAGCTCAAAGCTCAAGTCAGAAATAAGGGGTTACAAATCAACAGCAGTTAAAAAACCCAAACATTAGAATAGTGCTGCTTAATGTATAGACCTGACAGTTGGATTTTCATTTCAGATTCACTGTGTTAGTTTTGTTGCAGATTTCTGTGGGCAAGTTGCACAACAACCTACCAGGCACAGTGCATACAGAACCATACAGCTGACGGGGACACTGGGAGCTAACAAAGAAGCATGCCACGGCTTCTGCGCTGCACTGATTGAAGACGTGTTGACATGGTAACGCACAATATACCGTGCTGTGTTTAAGTTAACTGGCCAGGAATTATTAAAATAACAAGAGCAGATGATCGCTCGATATTTGAAGGAGACAGCGCTGCTCCGGTGATATCCGCCTCTCCTTCCCGATCCCAGAGCCTACCTGAGCAGACTGGAGAGCGGATGAGAGGAGGCGACGTGCCCGCCGCTGTTGCCGCTTCCACCGGTCCCGGACAACCCGCTGCCGGTGCCAGCGGACTGCCGCTTCCCGGATAAAAGCTTCTCCACTGCGCCCAGGTTTCCCGTCCGTGCCGCTTCCAGAAGTTCCTGCTCCTTCCCCATCGTGGATCCCCCCCCCCAAAAAAAATCAAAAAAAAAACAGAGGAGGCGCGGGGAAGAAAAGAAAAAAAGGGGGGCTCGGTTGCGGGAGCGGAATTCCTCTATGATCCCCCCTCTTTTTTCCTCCAAAATCCTGAAGTTATTTCTCAGTACCGCTCGTGAACGAAGGAAACAAAAGCTCCCTCCGCCGCCGGACCCGTCCGTCCCGATCCACGGGACCGCTGGCGCTCAAGGAGGAAAAGTTTCGTACGGCAGCACGGAACCACCATCGAGCAAACTTCCTCTGACCAGCGTCGTCCGTCACTTCCTCGAGCCCGCTGCCCTTTATTTCTGAATCTAGAGCCTAGAAGCCTTCAGACACACACGAGCCCCTCGCTCCCCCGCCCTGGCTGCTCGATAGACGCTCTGGATGGGCATAAGCAAGATGGCGCCTGTTTCACAAGAGGGCAGAATTATGCCCATCCAGCGCTTCGAATACTCACATCCGGAGACCGTGGCAATTTCACTGACCCAAACCCCTGAATTATATACTCTTCTTGGCGACTCGTCTACACGTTAGACACGACGTGAACAGGAGCTTTAATTTACCGAGAGGACACTCACTGATTTAAGCTAAAACTGAGAACTAGTTGAAACTATGAACGACAGCCGTGAAACGCAGCTGGAATGTGTTTTTCACACACAATCAAGGGCGTGAGCAGGAACATTTCACAACATGTATGAGGTGGCAGCGCACACATAGACTGGTCACGAGCGGCGGTTAAAGCAACAGTAGGTGCGACTCCCTCAACTGTGATTTACCCGAGTCGCTTTGACGTTGCCGCTCCCCACTTAAACCGGAGCACTACATTTAACAACAACAAAAAAAAAATAAGTTGCTTAAAATGGTTTGAACACAAAAAAAAAACCCAAACAGTTTGCTTGGCTGATGCTAACGTTTGATACGCTTGACGTTTTGTTCGGGGGCAGCGTGTGTATAAAGTTGGGTCAAACCGGAAACGGAAGTGCCAATACCTACTATCAACAAGTGTAGGATGTTAGCATGTTTATGCTAATTATCATGATAGGACCTTATCCAGTTCAAATAAATAGTAAATACAATTTTTGTTGCATTATGTGTTTTGTCCGCTTTGCTAGACGAAACTAAGCTAAACTAACAAAGATATATTAGTTTGCCTATTGTTGCTTTGTTTGACAACTAGCAGCTGCAGAGAAGTAACGTTTGTTGAATGTTGTATTCGCATCCTTATCAATTTATCTAAACGTGTTAAATAAAAAAAATAATTTTATCATAATTTAGCTAAGGTTAAGTTAAACCTGAGTGTGTTCTGTATTCATTACACGTAAAATGAAATATTTAAAGCCTGTTTTCCCTTTTTTATTTTGATGTTTATGGCTTATACAGCAACAGCGAGATGTTCTAATATTAGTCATTAACATTAATTCACGTTTTGAGATGTGCTAAACCTATACAGTCTGATAAATGTATATCTGAACAATAGTGGCCCGGTCCAGCAATTTAAAATTGCTAAATAAAGAAAAGTAGTTGTAACAGATAGTGGTTAACTATTACCGAGCAAATCAAATGTCCCAGTTTTGTAGAAAACTCCATGTCATATTTAGTGTCATCAAGGGATTTTGAGCTTTATTTAAATAACCATGTCAACTTACAATGGTGAAATTCATTACGCTGTCAGGGGCCGGGAGGATGAGCATGTAGGAACGACTAATACAATGCAACAGGAGATGATGACGGACCAAGATCTAGGCAGTGTTTGGACTGGGAAGCAGCTGAGCCTTTAGGTGTCCTTCCATGTCTTTACACTTATTATGTATTCACAACCTGAGCAGTGATAATATCCCACAGCCACATCCTTGCAGGTTTACATTGCATTTGCAGAACTTCCTGAACATATACATAGAGGGGAATCCTATTTAAGTCTTTACACTCCTATTATCCCCCCATAACTGAGTTACTGAGTGAGGGAAAAGATGCAAAGAATACAAGCAAATTGGGACGACTTGTGATTAAATGAGGACCCCTGGTGGTGCATCAGGGTACAAGTTGAGAGCGCCTGAACTCTCGTCAGGAAGAGGTTGTGATGGAAAATTAATCCCCTTATTTGGTTGGGAAAGAACTGGAGAAAAATCACTATAAAAATTCATGTTATTCTGGGCATAGACGTCCTTGTACACGTCCTTGTACACCCAGCCATGAACTTTTATTTAGACTAACTGGAAAATAACATAAGATGAATACTTTGCCCATTTCAGTTCAGAATATATTATTTGTTTCACAAAACATAAAGACGTGTTTGAAACTTTGTTTGAAATATTCTGCCTAAATTATGGATAAAAACTGACTGGAGTCAAAATTTAAAAGCATAAAAATCAGTATAGACTCTAATAAACAACAATAACATGGATGCAATGCATATGGTTTCACAGACACATGTGTTTTCTATAAAAACAGAGGGACACCTGAAATGTGTTCTGCAATCAATCATTTATTTTCTCACTTTTAAGAATATTTTCCACATACTAGCTTGGTTCACAGAACCAGTTTTATATTAGTCTCATGAAGTGATAAAGACAATACAAAATTCAGAGTAGCACTACATAACTGAAAAAATACTGTCCGCAACGTCTCCAAGATTTGCCCCACAGGAATTTTTCACAAGGACTCCTGCAAATCCTTTTAAGTGATTTACATTTAATCAAGTGCAATTTTCAAGTGAATTTATCACACGAGTAATTCACAAGGCATAAACAATACATTTCTTCAGTACGTGTTTCTGCTTTCCGTTTAATCTGGCTTTACTACCTCCTGGTTGCATTGTTGTGAGCTGATGAAAGTCAGAGCACCATTTTGTCAGCAGAGTAGGGATGCTACTAAACACAGAGGAAAACTGAATAAACATTACAGCTACATGTGGCATCCATTATGGAAAAATTTATTTTGTACTACTGCTTTTCTGCAAAGGCCATGCAAAAACAAGCACCAAAAGCTGAGACGATCACAACCATAAGTGACACTGATGTTAAAAGGCAGTTTGTACACTGTTAGAATTAGGATGTGTTAAGTACACATGCAGGTGAGGAGAAAAAAACTGGTAGACAGGTGAACCACGTTTTTTTTTTTTCATTTATCACTAAAAAATTGAAGAATTTACATCAAATTGGGTAGTGAAACTGTTCTTAGACATGTTTTTGGTTACATTTAGCTGACATCCTATTGCTTTATTGTCTTACATTCCCCATGAAGAATGCAAATCCATCTTTCACAGCTTGCGAGGCAACTTAAGTTAGAAAGAAAGAGAAAAAATATCACAATTATATTTAAGGGAGGGAGTGCTCTGGCAAGTTACAGCCACAAGGGGTCTCCTAAGCACACAATGAGACAAAAATACAAGTTGCAACAGCCATTGAACATTTGTACATAAAAGTTAGCTCACAGAGACGGTTTATTCATTAAAAGCATTCATAAAATGAATGTTATATTGTTCAACAGTTTCTATGAGTCCATGCATGTTACTGATTTATGCATAGAAAAAGGAGAGTGACAGAAATTTGAGTGACAGCTGATAGATTGAATCTGTAACCGATCAGGTTTGACAAACTGAAAAATGCTGTTTGTTGTAGCAAATTTAATTGTTAACGTGACACACTGTGTGTCCATACATTATCAGTACGGCAGCTTTACAGAATAGAGTAATTTGATTTGATCTTTGATTGAAATGGTTTCAGTAGTCTGTAAAGTAATTCTGGCCAAACAAAAACACATACTTTAACAAATCTGAATAAATATACATATATCCTGAATGAATTTGTCTGACTATAAATAGTGTATGCATGATAAATGTGTACAGAGGTATTAAGAACATTTACCCTCTGAGATGTTTCCTGACAAGCTACAAATACTTTTAAAGGAGATCTTGTATTATACTAGATGGTATAAAATCAATGCTCTTCAAACCAGTGAATTAGAGTAAAAAAGACTAATCCACTAACAATACTGAAGTTACTGTACAACCTGGTCTCCACAACTGACGGAGAGATCGAAAGGCTTCTCATCTCCAGTGGACATTCAACCACGGAACAGTTTCACAGTACAAAAGAAGCATGATTAACATTTCACAACAGGAAGAAAAATAATACTGGGGAACGCTTCATCCTGCTTTTGGAAAACATTGAGAACTTGATGAGATTGTGTAACCATTCCACCCTGCTAATAAAGCAAGCAAGGTGGGAAAATAAGATGCATATGTCTCCCCATGAAAGCAGCGGGGGTTCTGCCTTCTTTAAAATCAAAAGTGCCTTTTTTTCCCCCCTACTTTCACAACACACTTTCAACAAGTAACAGCTGATAATACTTTGATAATACTTTCAAGTGAAAACACACACACCTAATGGAAGTAATCTACATAAACTAAGTCCATTTAGCGTTAATGATGCTCGTAAATTCTGACGTCCACAAAGCATGCTTTACAGTGAGTTGTGTTTTGTAGCAGGAGCTTCTGATGGACTAGCAGTTGTCTGGCAGTGTCAGCGCACGTGAAGAAGAGGGTTTGGCGCTGCTCGACTTCAAAACACAAATGATTAACTGGAGCTTGTGAAGGTTTACTGATATTTACCTTTACATGCTGTGTGATAAAAACTGTAACCACACATTGAGTTTACTGTCCACACTAATGTGGATCAGAAATAACCAGAACGATCTGTGTTAAGAGGAGCAGTGAGGAATATCTAGACTGCCGGATAAAATGTACCATTAATGTAAGTACCTATAAGTTAGTTCACTAGGTTCCCCATATAGTACTGGGTAAAGGTCTTTTTTTATAGTATGAACCGTGTGATAACAGTGTGAAAGACAACTTAAATCCCTATTCTTTTAAACATATCCAGTGTCCATACATACTTTAGTAGGGTCTTGCTTCTTCCTGACATTCAGCCTGATGTACGGTACATCTCACCACTATTCCTCAGCGGGAGCAGTGATACAGTGGGTTCAAAGGTGAAAGGACACAGAGGCTCACAGAGTAAACATGGGGTCGTACTTCTTGACTTCCAGGAGGAGGTGCTCCCTGTCACTGAGGGCCTGGCCAAGAGCTGCCTGGACATCACAGAGCTGCAACTCCAGGGTTTGTCTCTGCAACTGCAGGATTATTAGACTGGTTAGCTTCAGTGAAAGCTGATGCACAGCTAGGTGCTACATACCAAGTGGGTGGGCAAGAGGTGTAATTACAGCACTGCACATTTAATCGCTTACAGGACACCAGTACTGCAGCTGTATTTCTGTAGTTTTAAACATGAGCAGTACACGTGACTCCAACAGTGCTAGGTTTCTTGTCTATATGTAGCCAATAAAATTAATAAAACAACAGCCATGTAAAAGTATCATAATACAGGGCTATAAACAGCCTCATGGTCAGCACAGTGTTGATATTTATACTTAACCACTACAATACCAAATAAGGTTTGTTAGTTCATTGGATTCCTGCCTTATGATTGTAATACAGACAGAGTCAAAGCTACAACTGAGGTCAAGTACTATATATTTTTGTGGATGTTTTTTGTAACCTGTTGGAATACATATGAAATTGTGTGAAAACTGCACGACGAAGAGTCTTGACACTGTTGCTAAATTCAAAATGCTTCAGACACACAAAGCTAAAACATATACAGGATATAGAACTGCTTGATTTCCTACCTCAGGCTGCTGCTGAATGAAGCAAGAACTATTTGTGTTGCCTGAGGCACCCACTGCAACACCTGCTGAGACTTTAGGGTCTGGCCCTTCAGCTGCAGTCAAAAAGGACATTTTGAACATCACTTTCTATTCTTCTTTTCGTGAAGTCGGTGACAGCAGGTGTTATTAGCCGGCGTTTTTATATATAGATCCACAACACTGCTTACCATTACATCAGTTACTGCACAAAAACTACAAGTTGTAATGGAAATTATAATCTCGTTCACCTTTGAGTCTCATGATGCCGTCGTCACTGCGCTCGAGGAGCAGCTGATCTACAATGAATGAGGCTGGAGAGGGTTGAGGTGCTGTGGGGTAGATTTTAGGGTTGTCATCCTAAAAGAAACAAAAGGAATACTGACAATTAACTGCATGCATCACCACTGTCCACTTGCAGTTGTTTGTGTCCTGGTACTTTTTAAGGTTGCACTCTGCCCCGAGGTTCAATTTGATTTACTTTAATTCAACGTGACAGTATTACCACCACCCTACCCGGAGTCCTGCGTGTATATACTGTATTAAAAACAAAACAATGAGTAGACTTTCATATCATTGTTTATACAAAGCAGATTGCTATGAAGTATTTTTTTGTGAGAAAGATGCTTACATCCAATATATGTGTATATTGGAATTATATATAACACAATACAAAATGAATTATCTACAAACATATTCAGCTAATTTAAAATTAGCTGACCCCAAATCCAGAAAATATAACTCACTTTTAATATGATGGTGACATTTCTCAAATGTAACTTCATTGGCTGACCCTCAGCACTGAACTCGTCTTCAAGGAAAGGACCGATGTTCGCCACTGTGGAGGATAACAGCTCAGCCTTGCAGTCTTGCACCCTCACATCTAGGAAGCTTGAAGCCTCATCCAGAGCACAGTGTTG
>KV751321.1:18084500-18112576 GCA_001698575.1 Mola mola | reverse complement strand
GCTCCTGCTGCCATGCTTCTGGACTTGAGCTGGAGCTGCAGAAACAAGAAGAGGTTGTGTGGTCACTTTACACTACACTGCAATAAATTTGAATCTCAAACTGCAAAGGGCAGTGTTGTTCTGTTTTCACACTGGTTCTTCAGCTTTCTTTGCCTTTTTTTTTTTAGTTGAGACAATGTGCTCATACATTTATGGTGCTACTAGACAAAATATGCAGGGACCTGTTTAGCCTCTTTCAGTAGATGTTTTTCAAGCACCATTATTGAAGTTCATTATTTTCAGGAACATGTCCTTCTTGTGCCTCTGCGTGCATATGTGCCATGGAATGGATGGAGCATAAGACAGTCATGCAACTCAACAGAAGAACTGGACCTAGTTGACCTTTGACCTGAACAGGTCAAAAAGCACTTATATCAAAACCTAGTCAGTTCATCCTTGAGTCTGAGCAGACATTTGTGCAATGTTTGAAGAAAAGCCTTCAAATCATTCTTGAGATATCACATCCACATAAATGGTCCGGACAGACAACATGAAAATAGCCCTTCCATAATAGGATAAACAATCATTATTGGACATAATAACAATCATATTATGGAAAAGCAGAGGTCTGAAATGACTGTTATTTCACCTTGTATGATGCCAGCTAGCAGGTCCGACACCCTGATATTGCCCATCTGCACAGGACTCAGATTCTGGACTTCTACAGCCACAACTTGGTCTTCCCCATTTAATTCCACCGTACAGGCTGTTCCACTCAGGATCAGCAGCAACACAGAGGACTCCACCCACAGCACATCACAATAAAAATCATTCAAATAATACTTTGTTTCAGGGGCATAAAGTAGCTCTACTAAAATTCAAACTATCCAGGAAATTTGTTGCACTAGCATAGTAACCCACCATATCTTGAGAAATGTCCTCAGTACTTTGGGACAGAGAGCTGCTGAGGTCAGCTGATGAACCTCCCTCTGTGCCTGGAGCTGGACTGCCTCGACTGCCGGCAGGAGTGTTGTTGGGCCGCATAGACTCCATACCTGACTCAGGAAACATGAAACAAATTTGAAGCAGATGCCACCTGTGTGATTCAGAGAAACTGCTTATCAGTATTTCAAGCACCTGAGTCCACGAAACCAAAAAAATTATCGCTGATATCACTATCCACAGAAAGGTTTTCATCGGGCAGGCTGCCGTCCAAGATAGCACTGTCAAAGGAATGCTGGGAAGGCGACTGCTTCATGGACTGGTGGCGCAGGCCGGCAGCCAGAGAGGGGGAGGAATCTCCTGACCACTGGTCCTGTTCCCTATAAACACAGCAACCACAGAAACAGAGTAGTTAATGGACAGCCAATAAAAGCATGTGGCCCACAGTATGGGTTCCACACACTATTATCTTTCAAAAGCCCAGCAGGAGAGCACTAGCACTTACTTTGCCTGTGAACTGAACAGTTTGCTCATCCCCGAACCACGACTTAGCATGCTAAAAGCGTCTTTTGTAATTGCAAACGCCCCTTTGGTCAAGTCCAGCGAGGCACTGAAGGCATCTTTGGTCACATCCTTGGTTACATTTATGGCACTCGACAGCTCTCCCTCAAAGCTGAAGGTGGACGGTTCGCGGGAGAGGACAGGGGAGTGTCCAGGTGTGAGCACAGGTGAAGGGACAGGGGTGTCCACCTGCGATGCCAAACAATCCAACCCCTCCTCCAGAGCCTCGCAGGCCTCCTCCACCACACCATCTTGCTCATCCTGATTAAACGCAGCCTTGATGGAGGCAATATGATCTTGTAACCCACTTTCCTCCACGACCATATCTGCAGAGTGATGGGTGGGAGAGATGTCAGAGTCCGTCATGCTGGGGCTGTCTGTCCCTGGGGTGTGAGGGTCTTCTTCCTCAGGCTCAGAGCAGACTGCTGGCAATAGCAGACCCAATTCTGTAGAGTCCACCAGGAGGGCGAGACACGCTGTAGTGGGTTTCGTGTTCTTACCGTGAGCCTCGTATTTTAGATCCCGGCTCAGCTCTGCCCCCAAACGAGCCATGGAGTCCTTCATTCTCAGCAGGGCAACATACTGGTAGTGGTCGAGCCACATCTTCACTGGAGTAATGACATGAACCAACAGGTGTATAGAGGCAAACAAAGCCTCTTCCTGCTCGGAAGAAGGCTGGGCGCCTCTGTGACTAGACGAGGAAGATAATGAACTATTTTTTAAGGCAGCAGGTTGACACATCCACACAGATACGGCAAAAGGTTCAACAAAAGGTTGGGTTCTTCCTTTAGGTAATCGCCGAGCTCCATCAAAACCCAGGGTCACACGGGACAGACTGAGGGACCACACATCCTGGGATCGTAGCCATTTGACGTCAGGAGGGTGCGGCTCTGTCTCTTCAGAGTGCTGGAGGAAAAAGGACGGGATGGTGTGAAAGGCACTCCGCTCTCTGGGGTAAGGGCAGGGAGGCGTGGTCTGGAAGAAAGAGCAGCAGGTAAACTTCTCGTAGGTGCTTTTGAGGTCTGCTCTGGAGCCGTGGGGGCAGTGCCGGGTGTTGCTGAGGACCATCTGGGGTATAGTAACAGAGAGGGACTGGGGTCGATCCGGGTGGTCCAATATGGAAGAATCCAAGGGGACTATCAGCTGTAGAAAGAAACAACAGTCACACAATCCAGTAATTATAGACATTTGTAAAAAAATGTAACAAATTCTAATTAGGCAAATTTACAAAAATTTTAAATTAAAATAAAAGAAACCATTGATATGTAAAAATATTTGCGCACTCACCTTGAGCTGAGCAGCATCCATGCGGATGTCTACATGCTCGTCAGTCTTGCTGCTGTCTTGCAAATGATAAAAAGCTTTGACCTGGTCCAAAGTGTGCAGTAGACCCCTGGTGAACAGACTGATCCACAACACACTGGCCGGGTCCAGACTGAGCTGGAGGCTATTCAATTTGGCAAACAGGTTTAAGGTGGGCACTAAAACAAAGAAAGAGGCAAGGAATGCTTTTTCATATTTGATGTTTGTTCGTCGAAATGAAAAGAGTAAGAAAACCAGTCTGAATATTAGTTAACCGTTAAGTGTCCAGTTTTTCAGTAAATGCTTATAACTAGCCAGACACACACAAAATCCGTTAAAATCTTTGAGGCTGCTGATAAAATAAAGTTTCATTCATGTAAACGTAGACATAAAAAAGCTCACAACTATGGCTCACTACTAGGGTATAAAGAAGACATGTTGCTCAATCGAGTCTAATCTTGAAATGTAAACAAACTACTGCACAATACCTGATACATTAGAGTTGTCAGGAAAGTAGTACTCAGTAAACTGCAGATGTACTGCGGGGACATTTTCTGGCAAACGCTGAGCTTTGCGGTTGCAGCATAATAAAGACTGGGTCTTCTTGTTTTGACGGCTTCTTGTAGACACCTGAATGGTGAGGTTAGAATGATTTTTCATTTATTTGCTTCGAAAAAACAGTCATTTAAAAGGCAGATGCTATTTGCACCCGGCGATCACCACAACCCTTACATCCGGGTGTACATATCCTATAGCATTGCATAGCACAGCATAGCGTAGCATAGCATAGCAGCAACTGAAACTTGAAATAACTAATTACTTTAAGCAATAAAATAGCAACATTTGCACCTCACAGGAGATAAACCCAGGTAATTCTTGGGAAAGCTCTGTATTGTAAAAAACATATTTGCTGCCTTATGCGTCTTTTCACCTTGGTGCAGATAGACAGTTCATAACAAATAATGTAAAGGGACTAAATAACACCACAAAAGTAGAAGTGACAATAGTAAAACCAACTGACTCTGAACATCAGTGACTTCCTGTGAAAAGAGAAGGTGGAGACCCTGACAGCATTTACAGCAATTCCCCTGGGTGTCCCTTGTTCTATCAAATAGGGAACTAAAAGCGTTTTAAACTTAGAATAACCCTGGAGCTGTTACATTCTTTCAAGACAAGAATGTCGAAAGTGAAAAATGAAGAGGCAGTCTGGGAGTAATCTGAAGTGAAAGGGAGTTTCTCAGCCCCAGAAGAAAGGCATTGGAACAGCTAAGTCAAAAGTAACATGAGTGGGGCTATTCTTTTTATACACGTCATTTTGCTCAAACTGTGGTTCGTAGTGCAGCAATTACTGAACCAAAATATTTCTTCTTTTATTACAGCTACCCAGAAGAGCAATTCAGTGTTGCGCATTTGTCAATTATTACATCAATATAACAAATAAGCGATCAGATAAGATATCAGAGATCTAGACTTAAAGAGACTTTTGTTTGCTCTGTCAGATGCCTGCAGGGCTGCTAAATGCAACACGCCTTTTTTCTGGTTTGAGCTGACCGCAAGTGATGGGCACACATCAGCAAGCTATCTAGCTAGAAAACTGTGGACTCATGGTTTTAGGGAAAGGCCTCAAATCCTTTTCTTAGAAATAATCAGGATGTAAATTATGAAATGGTGAAAGCAGTTCATTGCTGTATCCATGCTTTTCACACTCTATCTAGGGTCGACACTTCGTTTTCTGTTCTTGCTGTTATGAATACAATCTGCAGTAGGAAGCTAATAGACACATCTGAGGACATTATTTTATATAGTATTTGTTTAAGAGACAATGAAAGGGAGTTTTTTGTATTATTTTATATGATCAACTGTAAATCAGCAGTTATGTGGTTGAAGCAGAGCTACATGATACTGGAAAAAGTTATAGTGATATTGATGCTATTACTAAAGCAATGTTTTGGTTTTTTTTTATTACTGTGGTATCTTGTGATATGAAAAAACACAATTCACCAGATGCAGTGTGTTATTCTTATACAGATACACAGTCACAGTTTTCATTAATCATCATTAGGTAACTAAAAAAGTCTCCTTAAAAATCCCCCCTTGTATTTCTACCACAATAGATTCAGTCACTCCTTCAGCTTTCTTTCTAACTCGTGACTCTGACATCGGCCAACAGAGAGAGAATCATTTTGGGAAATGGTCTTTTGTCTTGTAGTTTTATCATTCACATGTCATCTACAATTTCTAATAGTGATAGATTATATGCTGAATCTACATGGTGCAAGATAGAGACTTAAAAGATAAATGTTCCTTATGGAAAAAGTAATGGAAAATAAGAAACCTGTGAATTTTCCTTTGGTATTAAGCAGTTAAAAGTTGTAGCAGGATGTGTTTGAATTAAATGATCTTACTTAACATCGTGTGTCCTACAGTATGACTACTGCCCTTATGATGCTCTGTAGTGAACCAATATATTGAGCAGTCCTATACTGAGGTTTGATTGATCCAAGATTTTACTACTATATACCCCTTTTTCCCTAGCATAGATGCCATCTGTTATAACTGCGGTCCAGACTCCAAAATCTGAGATTCTTTGGGTTAATCTCTGTCAATCAAAAGAAACTCTAGCATCATCAGACATACTGTGTGATCGCTTCAAGGCCTCGGTTAAAGGTAAATCAAATAAGTTTATGATTAAATCTTGCCTGCCGAATGTCCACGTCATCCATCCTGACCACCATACAGCTCGATCGCAGCCTCTTCAGTAAAGACCCTGAGGGGGGTTTGGCAGAGTTTCTGCAGGTCGTCTGCTCTGTGTCAGGGGGGCTTGACTTCGGACTTGACTGTCCATCTAAGATTAGGACATGAGAGAAAACAATCTGTGACAAGAAGAAATGACACACTAAAGGAAGAGCAAGTCTGCTTCCTAGTTAGTTCAAGGCATACATGTTTAGAAATATTATAATTGTTCTATTGTTGGTACAGTGTAGTCTTTGGTTGTGTAATAAATATAAACAAGTATTCATATTTTTTTCTCATTACACATGTTCCCAGTTTTTATTATTACATATTATATATCTGCATTATTCCATCTATGTTTAGCATCATACAATAAATAGATTTCATATAACTAAACAAAGCTTTATATTAATTCTGCACTCACACCTGGGACTGTCTTTGCAGGGGTACCCTTGGTGTGCTGGGAAACCTCAGCATGTTGCCCAGGGAAGCTAGAAGCCTCAGCTCTCCTCTGGTATTCCTGCAGGAGTTTTTCAGCCCACTGAGCCTGAACCTCCATGGCTCCACTGTGACGTTCCCAGTGTTGACAACCATCAGCTGTGTTGAAACAGCAGCAATAGTGTTTTTACGATATAGCAACCATTCTAGGCTTAAAATGAATTCCACTGAAGTAAACAATATAGATCCAAAGACCCCATATGTACAATACAAAGTACAAGGACCCATTTGTTGTCTCTATGTAGAGTTATATGAATAGTTTAATTGTATTTGTTTAGCAAGATGTTTTATATCTGTATTATCCTGGAAATAGTATATAATAACTTCTGCACTGGAATCAGATTCTTTGCATGTGGCAACATGCTTGGCCTCTTTTCAAACATGCAAATCCAAAAATATTTGCACAAACTATGTGTGGGTATCCTATGTGCAAGGTTGCACTGGATATACTATTCAAATACTGTGATTTTTAGTTAAACTGCAGAGAAAATTAAAAGCTATTTTCTTAACTTTGCTTAATAGACAATAATCTGCTTTCTGTTCTACATTATACACTTGAGGAATTCTACAAAAGAATAATGGCACTGGGCACTCTCTCCCAGACCATTAGTCTGCTTGAATAGAAATCCTCCTAACAGCTAGCACTGAATGAGTGATGTGGGGGCAGGACAGAGCCTCTGGGTAAACTGCAGAAAAATTTAAGTCAGAGAAAGGACCAGTCATCACTCTCACCAGGTCTGTGGACAGGATAGTAATCAAAACCTAGCTTCCTGAACGTCAGCTGCATGGCACCTTGCAAGCCTGGTGGGGGAGGCTCATCTATGCAATAAAATATACATGAGATACAGCACAATAAAACACAGCACGTTGACAACATTGAAAACACAGTGAGTTATATTCAAACAACCTTCATCCATTGAGGAACTGTCGTTGCATATGTGTAAGTCCAAGCGGGATATAAAGGTGTGGTAAGAAGACTCCTTGACATCGTAGAGATCAAAACATTGGCTCGTGTTGCTGGGGGTGCCAGTAGGAGCCGGTGGCGCCTCTGTCCAAAGGCTATGGAGGCCAGGAGATGGAGGAGCAGTCTGAAATACAGAGGACAGAAGAAAAAATAATATTTTTTCTCTATATTGTGATTTTATCATACAAGTAAGTTTCTACTTATATGATAAACAAGGCTTAAAAACATGTTTATACTATGGTGGGTAAAATTAAAATGTACGTGAAAATTCATTTGGTTGATCCTGTATTTTCTAAAGACGACAATGGCGTAAATGTTTGGAAGAGACTTCATAATTTTGAAGATTTTTGGCCAAATAACTCAGGATAGATGCCTGACCTGTAGGGATTCCTCAGTCCTGCTCTTTCTCTGCTGGGCAGACTTCTCCATGGCCTCGCTGAGAGATTTGGCATAATGGATGATGGCCTTGAGCTGGGAGTCCATCAGAACCCACAAGAGGTCATCCAGAATAAAAAACAGCTTGGAAGCCAGCACATTACAGTCCTTTATCTAGACAGAACAATGGAGAATTAAACCTGACCTGCAGTGAAGAATCTGCAATTAAAACCAGGTCACATTTGAGATTTCCAATCTTTGGTGACAGAGAAGTAAGTGAGAAGTGCAATCGTACTCTGCGTTTCAGAGCAATGCGAATGCGACCCTGGTTGGTGATGAGGCGTAACGGGGTGCTGCCGAGGTCCTGGTCGTCACTTTCGATGGCATCCGCCTCGATTCGTAGACTCTGCCAGTTAATTTCTTTGAACGTCAACACCTGATAGAGACAACAAACACAGGCAGCTATGATCAGCTAAGATAAAACTACTGGCACGAAACACACTCAATACTTAGACGTTGATTTTTTTTGGCAAAGCCATCAATGTCTCTTCTTCTGGGAAGAAACATCAGTGGAGTACTCAAGCATCAAAAATTGAATGTGTTTGATTTTGGCAAGAAACACTAGTGTAAACACAGGTGTTAGCGATGAATGAAGGTTCTATTACACTCTAAGTGAACTCTGAACCCTAATCAATTTTATTAATTACATTTGCATTTGATTATCTCCAAAATTCAGCTACTCAGAATTGTGCATCTCCCAAAAAAACAAAAAAAAACCATGGGAAATTTAACTTCTTTGTTAAAAAAAAAAAAAAAATATATAAACTTACTATAATCTGTATTTAATACAAACCCTTTAGGCCATAATTTTAAAAATCATTATGCTAAAATGCTTGGAACATTTTGGTTTACATGTAAGTGAGTCCTGAATACATTACATAATCACTTTCTTTGAAAAAAAAAAACAACAAAAAAACAAAAACAAAACTGAAAATCAAAATATTCCAATTTTTTGAGCCATACTCTTGTCCTGTAGCATTTTTGATTTTAGGGTGAACGGTCCAATTTGCAAGAGATTACCAAGAAAAGGGACCAAAGTGGAGTGCACGTTACCTCTCCTCTCTTTGAATCGGTGACGCGGGTGTAGCGGAGGTCACTGCGCTGCCATTTGGGGTTGAGGCTGTTGCCTTGTAGCTGCCAGAGCTCGAAGGAGGCATGGAAGGCACGAGCCTGCACCTTGATGGTGATTGAATTGATCCGCACAGACATCCCCTCCACCACCTTCTCTGCAAAGCCGTACTCGCTGTATGTACATAATGTCCACATGAGCAAAGACAACACTCACCATGTACACGACATGGGATGTCGTATTCAACTAAACGCGATATGTGTGCAGGTTTACCTCTGGCCTGCTGTAATAGCTATAGGAGAGGGGCCATTGGGGGGACGTGGCTCCTCGCACGTCCTCATTTCTACCTCCACCTTATCCAAAAACTGCACAAAGAGGAAACAGCAGTATTCAGAATACAATTGAGCAAGGATAAAGAAGTAAATATTAAGTTATGACAGAAGGGCGCAGAGTACAACATAAGTAGAATTATAACAAAATAGTAGAATTCTTACGCAGAGTGCTGCTTAAATGGTGATTTTGGATTCAAACTTAAGTGCTGGGAGAAGTTTATTGTTGCAGAAATGTTGAAAAACTCTGGAGAAGGGCAAGAAGTCTTACCAGGCAAATGGGGCTTGTTTTCAACTTTGTCCATTGTATCTACAAAGAGAGAACAGTAAAGTCCACAGAGTCAGACACAACCACTTGCCACAGCATTCTGCAGTGTTTATTATTCAATGAGCACAAAGGCTCAGTGAATATCAGGCTCCCACAGCGCATTGCAAGAGTTCCAACGACTACCACGCTCTCATGTTTCCTGTCCTGTTACCATTTCAAATCAATAATTACAATATCAAGATTCGACAAAGGAGGATGATGAAGGGCAAAAACGGAAATAGGAAATAAAATACAAGAGCTACCTTTTATCTTGAGATATGAAAGAGGTAAAATAATCTTTTAAAAACGTCTGACAGTTTATAATAGAAGATTGCACATAAGTCAGGCAAATAACAGAGTTATCTCTGGGAGCATTTCGACAAAATGGCGTTCGCGCATAACAGAAAAATTCAACAGTACTAGAGGTTTTTGGTCTTCATAGTGTAGTTTTCTTTTCTTTTTTTCTTTTTTTTTTAAGAGACGTTAGCTTGGGGCATTTCTGAAAAACAGCACAGCAAGTGTATGCCAGCAAGCAGCTGGAGAGCAGAATTTTTTACTCAACAGTCACTCTTAACTGGCAGCAACACCACAAACCTCCTTTATGCTATGAGTTTAAAAGAAAATGTTACATGTTCAAAATATACCGTAGTAAGTACGGCTGAATGACAAAGAAATGTGTGTAACACAAGAAGTAGAATATTCCTGATGAAAAAAAACACTCAAGGTCAAACTTGGGTTCAAGAGGCTAAAATGTTTGTATAAAAATATGTAGAACAGTCTTTGCGTGTTATATTTTTGGGGATTATTTGTGGACAGAAAAGCAACAATCCTGACAGCTCGATGCACACCAGCCAGTGTATCTCAGGATCGCTAATGCCTCTGGCTCATTGTGTCCGTCTGAATCACTGCTTGTGTCTCTATTATCAACAACCAGTGCTGGTCATAGGGATCATAACGACCTGTGCAGTGCTTATCTTTGTGGTACTGACATTGCTCATTTGCCCTTCGGCTCTATGAACTCAAGAGCGCACTCTTTGACATCAACAAACAGACAACCTGGATTCAGTTTGCCTGTGTGGTGCGCTCTGTTAGGGCTGCAGGAATAATCGCAAAATCATCTAAATGGCAATATGGCTACGTGGAGTATCCTAAACACAAATATTGAATAAAAGTGAAATATGTGACTAAACGGCAAGCTAATGAGGAACTGTATGCTACAGCAATGCCCTGGGCAAAAAAATATTGGACCAAACATGTTTGATTTTTTTATATTTATGGAAAATGAAAATTGTGTTGCAGAAATTATTACTTACACTAACTTTGACTGATACTACAGCCGCAATTACAGTGCAGCCCTATTTTCTGTACCTCAAAAGCCCCACCTATCAGACCAGCTGAACATTCAGGTTCGACTGGTCTGTAACATACCCTGATGGCAGCTTTGTTGCAGTAGACCCGAGTGACAGCCAGCCAGGTAGGCAAGTCAAGCATGTTCTGCAAAACCTCCTCATCGAGCTCGAGGTTGGACAGCTGCCCTTCCCCCTTCAATGTGCTGAGATTGATCTTGTCTGGGGACAGATTCTTGGTGAACCTAAGAGAAGGACCCAGGAAAAAGGTTAAAATGGATGGGTGAATACCAGCATCCTTGAGCTGGAGATCTTCATAGAAACTTAATTAGTGAAACTCCTGACGTCATCAGTATACGTCAATGATGATCTTGGAGACAGAAATAGACAAAACTCTATTATACAGCTTGATAATTTTGAAGCAGTGCACCCAAATGACTCATCCTGGGAAGCGGTACCTGACTGCTTACTATACTTCAGATACAGTGGCTATATGCACATTGAGGTTAACCATGCCTGAAGGTGCTGCTTCAGTGAGCTTCAGCAGCGTGGAATAGGTTAAGGCTTCAACACCACACAGGCTGAATATAACAGTGATCAGAGAAAAAAAATTTGTTAAAGGAACTGTTCAACCCAAATAAATTTCCTTCTAACCCGACCTGCCAATAAATTGAAAAACAATTTAAATAAAGAACACAAAATGGCTCCACACAGGTTATCTAGTGTAATTCAAAGTTCTGGAAGCCCCAAGAGTGACTCTTTAAAACTGAGTAAACTGCCATGGCTGTAAGTAATTTCACCCATCTTTTAATCAGCATGAAGGTAAATTAATCACTTTGGGTGAGCCGTGCCTTTAACTGTTTTAACTTCACAAACCACATCAATTGGACAGTGTCAGCCAAAGAGACACTGTCGAAACGTGACTAATGTCAAGCTGCTTCAGGGACGAGGCTCAGAGTTTGGTCAATGACACATGAATGTGGTCCAGTTTGTACGAGCGTTTGACTCTGGTAGGCTTATCACCATGCTGCACATGATGAGCCTGATAAACCACCCAAAGCCTTTTGGCCCTAAGCAGCAAAAATGAGGGCCCAACACTTGCCTCCCTAAAACAAACTGCTCATAACCTTCGAGGACTTTTAAAAGCAGCTAGTTTATTTTTAACAGAGATTAGCATGGTTTCAAGAGAACAGAAATTCCAGAGCTTATGAAAGGAGAAACAAAAGAATCCATTGTATACACTTCGCCAAAAGCACTCTGTTTAGTCCAACAATTACTTACATAAAAAGATGACAATTATGAAAATGTTACCACAGAAATATTGCCTGTGAAGTAGTCCATTTAAATCCAACAATCCTTCAATCATTAGTGAACGATCACTTCATGTTATTTATATATGTTTACAGCAAGTGCAACAAACTTACACATTGAGTTTCAATCAAATCATTTAATCACCCAGACTATAACAATTTTATATCTATACTTGAGGTCCTTCAAAGGGCATGTTTGAAAAAGCACTGAATAAACTCCAAAATATTTTAAGTGATCATTTTGGACCGCAGATGAATCACAGCTGTCTGTTTCCTTCCTAACAACGAACCCACACGTTCACCAACACATGTACAACACATCTCCTTGGCATCCCATCTGGAAGAAATTATTTTATTTATTCACTGACTAAGGAGGTAAATGTGGACGGGATGTACAAGTCTGTCAAATACAGATATTTTGAATAATATCAACTTGAGGCTTTGTCCCATCCTGACGAGGGACACATTTCAAAACACTTTAAAAGCACTGCTCTCCTACGCAAATTTAATTTTTAAACAACTGTCAGTGGTGCCAAATTTGACAGGGCTGGAAGACACAATGCTTTCTGGTACAATAAAACAAAAAGGAGACACGGGAGCAGGTTTTCAGTGAAGCCATCACACGTAGAGGACATGAGAGCAGAAAAAGGCTTCAGTCAGGAGGGGGGGGTGAAACACAATGACTGTTCGTTGTGCATTCGGATGCTGGGTCATATCTATGTTTCAGTAAAAGGACTGTGATCGGGACTATGATTATATGAGCAGGACAGCAAAACGCGTTCATTCATTTGCAGTAGAAGGCCAAACAACTTGATATACACACTTGATCATTGGTAGATAGATGTCGGTGCAGTAATTCAAGTTACTCGGCCAATATGAGTCTAATGCGTCAGATATAAAGCAGTTAGCAGCACGTAACACTGGGGAACATGAACGCTTACAAAAGTAACGTACTTTACGTCTTATGGTGTGAACAGTCTGTTTCTTTTACAGTCAGGCTGGACCGGTTCAGTCCATTTGACGTCGGCTTTTGTTATTTCATTCTCCTGGCGGCTCCCACGCGCAGCGTTAAGCTAACAAACGGGGACCGCCGTGGAAATCAATGTAAAGCTGGCTTTTCGCGTAATGTTAGCAGCGTTACAAACGTCACCCCGCTGGGGCTAACCGGCTAACGTTAACAAAACAAACAAGAAAAAAAAAGCTGACACTTACCTTGACAAATGTTTCAGAATTTGCTTTTTAATTAATCCCGCCATTTCGCCGAGCGTTCGTTTCCTACAGCGGCTTTCCCTTTGAAACAGGCATAGACGGACTCGCAGGTACCTCTATGCTGTACACGAGCCGGGCTGGGCGCATCTTTGTAGCCGTGGCTGGCACAGCACAGCCTAGCTGCTACCTCGCTAAACACCGGAGAGCCGCTAACCCCCCTTTCTCACGCTCTCTGACAGACACACGCACGCACGCACGCGTACACAAGAACGCACGCGCACAACCAAAGTAAACATAGCGGCTCCTTTGGCACAACGACGCCATCTGCTGGGATTTTAGGGTAAAACAGGTGAATCCCACTGATGTTGACAAATGGTTGTTTTTAACCAAATATTAAATGTACTCTATTAACTGCACAGGCATTTATAACTTAATGTCCTAGGGTAGTAGACCTGTTTATACAAAAGGCATGAACATGTATACTGTTCCTACTAACAGTAATTCTTTCTGCATCAATTTTATGTCATTGGCCTTCCTCTCGACCCACTACCTTTTTTGTTAGATGTATTAACCAACCACCTGTTTACTGCATAACAATATTATATATTGTGTAACTTGTAGATGACTGCAATGGGGAAAAATAGTATATGTATTTGCTATTATGAAACCTAGTCTTCTCACAATTGCTCCGTGCATATGGGAAATCTGACATTTATTCGATGGAACAAGTGAATGAATATAGGCGGATCAGGCAGCATTCTAGTGTTTCAGAGTTGGTCCTCTAAGTCTCTATAGGGGCAAAATATAACAATGCATCTCGAAAAAGTAGAAGATCGTGCATCGCAGAAGTTCAGTTTTTTCGTAATTTAATTTGAATAATGAAATATTTCAGGCATTTTTTTGTTTTAATTTTGATAGTTATGGATATATGTGGATACAGTTACAGTGAAACATTCTAATATTGTGAGATGTTTGTGTGTGGTTTTTTTGAACAGTAGGCCATAAATGTCCAAATTTATAACGTAAAATCCTTGAAACTGTTTTTATTTGTTCGAGATGCACTTGTGATGAAGCTGCCACTCAGGCTAAATAAAAATAGAACTCTTCAAAATTAGATGATGTATAGATGGTGATTCCACGCTGTTGTTATTCTAAATTTCTTTATTTTTGCTTGTCTTTTTTTTTCCCAGTTTTTTTTTTTTGGCACATCTCTCCTCCTACATCTTTAGGAACCATCCAATAGGTTTATTGTTTTCTATTTTCTACTTTTTGAAATAGTCAGTTTTTTTCTACGGATTTCTTTTACTATTATTTCTCCCTTTCTTATTTTTGATCTCATTCCCCTGACTTTGTCTTTTGTGCTTCTCCTCTGACCCCCTTTAATCGCTTTGATTCTGCCTTTTATTGGACATAAAAGACATTAAACGTGGCACACGTCCTTTCCTCGTCCTTGTCGCGGGTGCTGCCGCGCGTCTGTCCGCGGTGAGAGGAACAGAGCCGATATGAAATAGCAAAAAGCGCGCCGTGATCAGCGCCATGATGGGCGCCATGACGCCTTCACAGCGGCTCATAGGTCAAGCCACACACGCGGTCATGTGACATGCGCACTCGGCCCTGTTGTCGGGTTTGTTATGCCAAGTTGAGGCCTCGGACTAAATTAGAAGCGACGCCGCCGAGTCTGTCCGGGCGAATCCGCGATGGAGGGCATGGACCTGGACCTGGACCAGGAGCTCATGCAGAAATTCAGCTGCATGGGCACGACGGACAAAGATATCCTGATATCGGAGTTCCAGAGGCTCCTCGGCTTCCAGCTAAACCCCGCCGGATGCGCCTTCTTTCTTGACATGACAAACTGGTGAGCTCGGTGACTCGTCCGGGCCTGTTCATGTTAGCTCGGTAACATGTACGGTACATTTAAAAAGACATAGTCTACATAGCGGTGCCGCTGTACAACGGAATCGTGTTGGGGGAAGCCAGGAGAGGAATTAATTCCCGCCATAGTGCTGGAGTGACGGGGACGTTAGGCAGGCGGACGAGGTTGTGCTGACGGTTAACGACGCCGTAGTAACGTAACTAGCGTTAGCTGAGTCACCGTGCCCCCGACTTTTGACTGAGAAAACGGCACCGTGGAAGGCAGCTTAACAGCTGTTGTCAAAAAAAAGAATGTGACAGATAAATTGTGGACAGCACACAATCCAGTAGCGGGTAAAGCGTGTGTGGTTTTTAATTAAATACACGTCAAAGTACTAGTTTCGTAGTTGTTGCCGCTGCCAGGAGTTAAGAGCTAAGTTAGCTTATGTTTTGGACTTCCAATTACGTAGTTTTTCCGCCGAATGGACAGTTGAAAGTTCGTTGTTACTCTCTCAGTCTGTTCTGTTTGATACGATGTCCGCGTAAAACAACATTTTATTCATCAACAGACGAGATGGTTAAACGTTAGTGCAGTTTCTCCTTGACAGTGCTGTTTATTACGTAACCCATGTTAGCTCCAAGCACACACGGCAGTTGCGCAAGCCTGGTCAGCGTTGACCACACTTTATCTGGACTTGGCTTGTTAATATGTCATTTTTAGCTGCTTTGCTTTTTCTGTGGGCCTTCTGTGTGATTTCCTGTGACTTATTTAGAAAGTGTAAGTAAGCCCTTGAGCGAAAGCGAAGAGGTCGTTCTCAACATTTTACTTAGAATAAGTGTCAATGCGCACATTCAGCATTGAGCCTCTGCAGGTCTGTGGAGAGAACACAGTCGGTGTCTGAGGGTGCAGCAGGCTGTAGTATTCACACGTGATGCTGTGTAATAGCTCCTCTGCAACGAGCTTTCTCAAAATAAAAACTGCCGCTTTATGGATGACCAGCATGCCCCTGGAAGCACACATTTCTCTGGGTGTGCAGACCCCTCCCTCTGCAGTATATGCATTCAACCTGCTAGTAGATGCCACAAAGTGATATAATTAAGGATGTTTTTTTTAATGAGCAAGAATTTTTAATAGATTTGTTGGGACTCAACCTCAATAACCAGAGATGTTATACGTTTGCACGTATGCTAAATAGCAAAGACTTGTGGGATATGGTTTGAGCTGAAACTAACAACATAAATTTGCAAAAGATTTTTCAGCTCAGTATCGTTACTGGTCAGTACGGATGTAGTTGACTGGTATTGGTGTATCGGCAAATAAGGCAGAATTCACTGGTGGCAGTGTCGGATGATATTTTGTTGTGTCTTACATTGGCTTTATCTGCTGTTCTAGACATAGCTGCAGCTTTTGAGACTGTAATGGGATTTTTTACAATTTCTGACTTTTCCAGTTTTACAACTTTTTCTCACCCTTAGTGCATCGTTAGGGTGAAATTCTTAGGCAGTCACAGAATGGCTTTTCCAACAGTTGTTTACTTATTGTTTACAGTAATACATTAAAATCTAGATTAACATTCTGGTTCTGTTGTCAGTTGTCTGTCTGGTGAGAAGTGTGTGCCCTCCTACTAGTGCCACCCCTTCTGTTATCTTATGCCATCAAATACAGATGACTATCATCGATCACAACCAAATAATTAGGAGTGCAAATCACCAGTCATCACAATCCAATATTTTTCTATACCACAAAGTCTGCCGTGATTCGATTTGAGGGTTTCCGATCAATATCAGGCTATTATGTACACTTATTAAAACAGTTTCAGTTTGATGTCAACTCGAAAAAGTAATTTTAATATGAATTGAATATTTTATTGGGGAAATGTTTCAAATATTTCAATGACAACCATTTAAACAACTGTGAAAGAATGTTTTGTTTTCTACAGAACAATAACGTGATTAATAAACAGTCACTCATAATTATCTTGCCATAGTCAGCAAGCTCTTAGCATTGTTTGGATGCGGATGATGTGCTGTCTGGGCGGAAACTGTGAAATGGGCGTGCAGGAGGAATTTCAAATTAATTGCATGTCTTAAATACAGTGATTTAAATCGATTATTTTACTTTCAGTTGATTTGATAAGCTCATTGGTCAGCGAATCGATGCATGGATATAGATCTATGGATCATCACACCCCTACAAATAAGACAAAAAACTTATATATCAAAATAAAAAGCATGCCAACAAAAATATAAGTAACTATAACAATGACCCCCTCTGATGAAATCAGAAATCAGGTTTTTGACCTTGTTAACAGGGCCATGCACTGTTTTTATGTACTACAAAACACATCATGACTGAAATAAAGTTTGTATTGTGGCAGAGCATTTCTGCTTTCATCTGTAGTCCACCAATGACCATCTCCAAAACACAAATTCAGACCGTGCTGGTCTTCCTCATAAGGAAAGAAAAATAGTTATTTTTCATACAAAAGGTTTCTTAATTTCCTCTACACAAATGGGTATAAATATTGGTACTGTTTTTTGGCCAAATTGTTACTTTAAATATTGGTATTGGGCCAGAATTTCTATATGGGTACAAACTCAAAAAAAAGCCAGAAATAGAGAGCTTTTTTTTTTTTGATTAGTTTTTGACATTTAGCGGCTAAAAGAGTAATTAATCATCAAAATAGTTGGCAGAGTAATAGATAATAAAAACAAACATTAGTTACAACCGCAGATAATGGTACAATGTTATTATTTGGTATTATTTCATTGATGTTTGTGCAGACTGTTGTTAAATGTTGGGGTTTCCTCTGCACAAATTAAGCTTTTATCTGAGGTTATCAGATGGATTTCTGCTTTCTGTTGTCCCAGGAATTTACAAGCAGCCATTGGAGCGTACTATGACTTCGAGAGTCCCAACATCACTGCACCAGGCATGTCTTTTGTGCGGGATGTGACGATTGGTGAGGGCGAATCAGTTCCACCAGACACGCCATTCACAAAGACCTGGAGGATACAGAACACAGGTAAGACTGCTAGAATAATAATTATAATACACAGTGGTGATCAATTTGTGGAAAAATACTTACACAAATCATGTAGCGTTCAGCACAGTGATTTGTGTGTTGTCTAGGTGCTGAGTCGTGGCCTCCTGGGGTCTCTCTGAAGTATGTTGGAGGAGATCAGTTCGGTCATGTGAACATGGTGATGGTGCGGTCACTAGAGCCTCAGGAAATGGCTGATGTTAGTGTGCAGATGCAGAGCCCTGTGGCGCCTGGCATGTACCAAGGCCAGTGGAGAATGTGCACAGCTACTGGACTTTACTATGGAGGTGAGGAAAAAACAATTTCCAGTGCAAACAAGTACGTTTAATCTCTTATTAAAAGATTTTCGAGTAAGAATTCTAAACATTCAATGGTTCATCGTTTCAGCAAATATAAATTATCATCAGGAATAATCTTTCTTAATCTAATTAATGAAACATATTTGTTTAAATGAAGAGCAATAGAGGCGATTGCAAATTGAGCCAGTTGTGTTGAATATCTGGTATTTATAAGCACCAGGGTGCCATTGGTTTGATATTACTGACCCTGGCAGAATGGTCCTGTAGTTATCTATGGAAACCTGTGGAAAGTCATAGAACTGAAGCCACATTTTTGTATCGATTGTTATGATTTTTTTTGTGTTGAATGTACTTTTCAAGTAAACTATCAGGTGATTGTGCTTCTCACATGCAGCTATAAAACTAAGAGCTGCAGTTGGTAGCAGTAGGAGACAATTTGGAGTCATTTGTTAAATTGATTTAGGTCCTCTCGCATGTTTAATGATGAATCCCCACAGGAAGCCCCTCAAGATTTGACTACTTCCAAATTAAGCAGTAGAGGGATACTTAAAATTAGTTAGAATTAGACCCGGCCTTAATATTTCATTTAGGTTTTCCTAACTATTATTCTTCACTTTACTCCATCAGTCTCTGAATGACATTAACAAAGAGCTGCAGACCTGGAACACTTGAAATATCATGATGTGTAATCCAGTTGACCTTTGGTTGATGTAAATGCTGCTTCAGAGGGTAATAGGAATTTTCACTCAACCTTTAGTTGATTTATTGTTAAAAAACATAGGCTTGTGCAGCAAAATGCAAGCTACTCTTAGTTGCTCTATAATGTGTTGTTTGTTTTTTCTGACAGATGTGATTTGGGTGATCCTGAGTGTGGAGGTTGGAGGCCTCCTCGGCGTCACACAGCAGCTTTCCTCTTTCCAAGCCGAGTTCAACACGCAGCCTCACCGCAAGCTAGAAGGAGACTACAACCCCTTCGCCTCACCAGAGAAGAGCAAGTGCCCCAACAGCAACAGCTTCCATGATGCCGGTGGCGACAGGGTCGCAGAGGAACATCGGCAGGGAAGCCCCAGCGAGCTGCAGCAAGATGAGAATGGACTTTCACACAACTCTGTGGATTTAGTAGCAAACAGTCTCCAAAGCAATCTGTCAGTAGTCTCTTATAACCAGGTGAGACACATGAAAGGAGATTCTCCATACTGTACCAGTGAGTCATGTTTGGGATTATATTTTCCCTAATTTCCCTAATTTTTAGAGAAATGTGTTACTTCTAATTTAGAAATAAAATGCTCATGATAGGGATATTTCTTAAGTGCAGAGTAGATGCACATATAAATAGTAGGAGTTAGGTAACCATGACTCTGACAGGTTTAACTGTTTCCACCGCAGATGGAATTATTAAGTCTGCAGTGTTGTTGTTGGGATTTCAGAGTTAACCACTTTCAGTTTACTGTCAACTGGAAACAACAGAGGGGACTTTTTTCTCAGTCCTAAGAAGCTGCGGGATTTATGAACTAACACTTGCTAACACCCCCCTTTAGCCTTCTGTAGGCTTAACTGCTGCCAGTTTACCTGCATAAGACTGCAAACGTTTCCCTCAGCTCTGTTTTTATTTATAGTCATAGTCTAAAGCACACTTACTATACATGCTTGCACACGTTTCATCTGTTTTTCCTTCTTGTGTGGTTGTGTATTAAGGTTACACCGAGGAGCTTTGAGAAAAGGCAGCACGTAGCGAAAATAACATCTGCTAAAAGAGGGGAGAGTCCTGCAAGAGCACAAATAACAAGGCAACTCTGGTCATCTGCGGTGTTTTAACTATAACTTTTAGTATTAGATCAAAGTACCACAAATCTCGACAGTGGGGTCATGAAAAATGATACAGTGATTCTTTTTGTACTGTCCACAAGAAATGTTGTGGAGAAAACAACCCCTTCTAATGTGTAGCTAACTGCACCGAAGAGACCGGCACTGCTTGACGTAAATGAGGCTGTAGATCAATATTTATCTATCTGTATTTGTGTGTTTCATCATACTGTTTAGAGTTTTCCAAATATAACCTCCACAAAAAGCATTGCTCCGGGCTGCAGGCTGTTTGAGCAGTGCTTCCCAAACTCTGTCATGTCAGGGACCCCTAAACTTAAACACAATAGATCATAGACTGTCATTTTATAAGATTCTTTGCCAGGGTCACCTTTATGATGACAATTTTTTTTTTTAGGTTTTCTATTACAGAAAGGGCACAAAAACCATGACTAATCATACATTCTATCATGTGGATGCCGTTCTATTGAAAGTAAATCCCCTTTTTGCTGAGAACACCCTGGAACCCTCTCAAAAACCCTTGAGGGCTTAATGGAAACCAATGTCTCAGAGCAGTTATTCCACTCGGCTTTCCCTCTGTATATTATGCTGATTTGAATAGATAATGATAGTTAACAGCCTCACTGGTATATAAGACAAAGGTCAACGATTTTCATAAGCCACTATATTCTATATCTTGCTGCCAAGTTACCTGTTTATGTTAATCATGTCCCTTCTTTTCAGGGTATAAAGGAGCCCTATCCTTTTGGGAACTCTTAAATCAAGAACTTGTCACACTGAAGAAGCACTAAACCATACCTCTGGAGTCTTTCACACCAGTAACGAGGAGGCTTGATCAGTAGCTGATGGAGCGTGTGGTAATTCAGAAACACTTTATGCAACGTCCAGCTACATGTTGTGAAACCAGAGGCCGACGTTCCTGACGTGCAGCTTAAACCATCATCCCACAAGCCACTGTGTGCACGTGTGAATGCTAAGTTAAAAATGAGTGCTATGAGACTTTTGAGTGATTTTTTTTTTTTTTTTTTTCTCCTCTTTCCCACTTTTTTTAGTTGTCAGAGTGCAAATGGAGTAATTATAGGAGTGCGTATTTGTGAAATTTGTGTACATGCGTGAGCAACTGACAGAGACTTTGGAGGAAAAGCCATTGATTTTGCCAACTGATTCTCCAGTTTCTGCTATGACTCTTTATGTATTGATTTGAATCCCTGTAACTAAATCAAGCAGTCTGAGCATCTCCATTGCACATCATTATTTACTCTTTAGTTTTAATGCGCTTTTTTAAGAGAAGGGGAACAGTTATGTCCCTCAGAAAAATATAAATAAGTCCATTTAGATGACCATATTTTTTTTTTTTGCCCAACATGTCTTGAGCATAATGTGGACGTTTAGGCACACTGCAGTTCTTCTCCACTGGAGGGAGACAAAATCGGCACCAAAATTGTACAAGGAGACTTTCTGAAGCTTCAGACCCAAGATTTAGAGTCAAACATGGTCTTTTGCAATTTACTGTAAATGGAAGTAATAAATTGCTAAAATTATATTTGACATAAGACAGTGAAGGTCATTGCTGAGACTTTGCATACATACATCTATCAAATAATAGAATATTAACAGAATGTACAGTATTGGTTACGTTACATACATTAATTACATTATTTCTTTAGGCATTTTCTGCAAGTTTTTAGTTTTGTTCTACATGCTTTCATTTAAATTAATTAACACAAGGCAACAGGATTAATGAACACTATGTCACTGAATTCAAGCCATATGAACAGCAATTAAGATATACTTTTACATATTGAAACCCTGGGTGTTGATGTCACCCTCTGCTGAATTTTCAGAATTTTAAAGCTGTCTTTAGATTTTATCTCATTAAGTTGAATGTATTTGATGAATGTAGAAGAGGGAAATGTTTGGGGAAGCATACTGATTGACCAAGAGACTCAGCATTATACGTGTGCATTTACCTGGATTGTTGAAAATGTTGCCTGGCATTTTGAGCATTTTATTCTAACCATTGACAATATTCTTGAAATTTGAAAATTTGCTACCGTTCCATTATTTCACCTGCAAACACCAGTGAAATTACCATGAAATGTCAAAATCTTGCTGTCTGAGAGAATTGTTCCTTCATATAAATATTTGCACTCACTGGTTGATCTCTGCATTGAGTGATGCAACTATTCGTACTTTCCTACACAAGTTCTGTTAAGTCCTGAAGGGTTTATCAAGTCTATGATTTTATCTGTCATCCACAGCCTTTGAGTAAGACCACATCAACTGTTAAACACCCTTCTTTATGGAGGAACTAACCGTGTGCCCCGGGGTTACTGAGTTTTGGCAGCATGACAGTACCAGCCGATATAAACTATATAGAATGTCTCATCCCTGAGCACCTTCACATTTCACAGTACTTTGTGCATGTCCTGTGACAAAATGTCTCATTGCCATCCCAGATATAAACTGTCAATTCATAAAGTTCACAAACCCTTCCATTGTGTGTTTTAATAGCCCACTGAAGTTTCCAATGGCCAGATTGCAGAATGAATTAGTTGGCATTGTACTCATACAACAGCACATCTTTGAGTGAGAGTGCAAACAGATGAAAGCTTTTTTTTCTTTCTCCTGTGTGTTTGAGGAATGTTTGTATGATTAAATTATCACTGAAAACTGAAAATTGGGCTTTGTTGTGTTGCTTGTTCGGCAGTGTTCATTTACAATTCTAACACCTCAATGGGCCCAAAGTCTCGATGTTAATGGCAGCGTATCAATTCCTGCCAAGTGTTTATTCTTCACACATCATTACTTTTGATTAGATTTGTCTTTGTTTTTATTCCTTTTAACCTCCATTGGTACATAAAATCCCATGTATTCTTGAGCTGCAAATAACCATTTTAATCATTAATTAATCTGCTGATTATTTTTGCAATTAACTGATTAATCATTTACTCTATAAATTGTGACAAAATAGTAAATAATGCTCATCCCATTTTATTTTTGCAGATCAAAGGGAGATCTTCATATTGCTTCTTTACTCCAACCTGTAGTTAAAAACCCAAAGACTCTTCATTTTCTGCCAGAAATTACAAAGAAAAGGAGCAAAATCGGACATTTAGGAAGCTAGAACCATTATATGTTTAATAATTTTGCTCAAAACAAGTATGAAATTATTTTTTGACTGTCAAAATAGTCGAAGTATAGTTGTCTAATCTTCTTTCAGTTGACTAATAAATTAATTATTGCTTCTCTAATATATTCTACTAGTCTCAAATTCTCTAAATTAGGATGTTGTTAAACAGAAATTACTCAAGGACATGCAAAAGTGTATAACCAAGTGTATACTGCAGGGAACCTTTAATGTGTTTACTGGAAAAATCTGCATTTTTAAGGGTTTGGTATATCATCTGGATTTACCAGGGCTTTTCTATTTTAAACATTTAACAAACAAAAACATAGGACATTTCTGCAAACTTTATTTTAGAACACACAACGCACTGTGGTTTATCTACACTTTAAACCCAATTTATACTCTCCACCTGCTCTTTCTCATAAAGAGCCAAGCTGCTGCCAAGTTGATAAACCAGGAGATTAACAGGGTGTGCTCGTACACAAAATTACTTGAAAAACACAATGGTGTGATGATTAAAAAGTTTTATGGGTTTTGACAAAAAATAGCTTGAGCTCTACTTCAAGCTTGGCACAGATCATGGCCTGTAGATGCACATCTGGTGACGTCTCTCGTTTTGCAGCTTAAAGGTGGTGTCAGGTTACGTGGTAGCCTGGAGGATTACTGGTTTGAAGAGCTCCACTATCTTCTAGGACCATTTGTCAACGGCTCTTGTCCAGCAGCAGTCTCCAGAACCAAGACGCCTGAGGGAGCGACGCTCGCTCGATGTCTACTCAGGCTCCAAAGCGAAGCCTGGCAGAAATAGTGTAAATAGTACCACGGTGAACACGCTGCCGAGCAACTCCCAGTGAGGAACCAGCTGCCTGAAGAGCTTCAGTAGGTTAAGTGTTTTAAAGGTGATTTATGCAGGTGACTACACAGGGAGCAGGCTATTGGAATATTTTAACACAACCGCATAAACATTACTGTTTGGTTCGAGCAAACATTTACATACTCCTGCTTTCTCCTTCCCTCTCCCTGACTCGTGTACTCGCCCAGCGTACCGGTTATTCAACTTTTCCAAGAAGAACTTTTAACCTTTCAAAACAACTCTTCCTGTGGATGCCCAGCTCTTGGATCAATCCAGATCCATCCCTCCTGGTGAGGTCTGGATAAAACTCAAACCACGCAGTGTTGGGTTATTATTCAGAAAATTGACACAATACCAGAGTGTCTTTCGGTTCAGTTAGAGAAGGATGGGACCATTTCATCGCTATGTGAACTGACTTCCATCTTCCTTAAGCTTGACGCAGTGGTGAGCCACTGTAGGCAAACAGTGTGTTAATCCTCCAATACCAACTTGACAGTGAGTGTTCATCAAGTGTGACAGAGCGAGTTTCTTCCAGACAGGCATGAACTGACACCCAAACGGGCATCTCACAGAATGATGAACACAATTACAGACAGTGGATGGATCAGACACCACTGGACGAAATTTGATGTCACTCATTTCCTCGGTTTATGTTTTGTGGCTTATGTGCACAAAATTTGAATACCACCTTTAAAACTGCCATACTTGGAAGGATCGTGAAAGAAAAAAATTTGAAATGCATCTTCACAGGTTCTCCTCAGGCTATTAAGACTCAGCAAATGTGTTTACCCAAGGAACTTTCCAGCTCAGTACCGCCTAAAGTCATTATTATGCACGTAGAGCAGCCTCCCTCATTGGGACACACCCAGTCTTTTAGAATTGATATGTCACACTGGCCCCCAAAAAAGTTAAACTCTTGTTGCTGGGGTTGAAACTCTCAAGTCTCTGGCTGCTCGGAGTGGACAGGGATGATGCAGCTCTGAGTGCTGGACAGGAGACACAAATTTATACCTTGTACATCCACACCTGAGGGCAAACCAATCATCTGCTCTGGAACTTGACGTTAGTCCAGCCAAAACAGGAAAGAGTTGAGGAGAAGAGGCAGGGCTCAGAACTCTACTGAATCCAAAATTGAAAAGGTAAGACTGCAGTTGTCGATGAGGCTCCGTATGCATATACGACTACTTCTACAAGGCTATTTCTGCTATTTCTACTCCCACATGGTAGGACCTGCTACTCACATGACTGCTGATATTACATGCAGTATAGAGGCATTCAGCTATTTCAGTAAAAGTAATAAAACTTTGGGGAACTTAAAAGGGTTTTTTTCCTCTTTAAGGGAATAAATGAACTCTACAGAATTATTTTACAGTAAATAATTGTGCTTTTTGCATGTATGTTACGTGTCTTTACTTACTGAAATGTTTTATGTTTCAAAAGAAAACAGAGTTTGAGAAATTTGCTTTCAAAAATGTGCCACTACTGCCTGTATTTCCGCAATTATCGTTATATCAATATTATTATATATATTAAGCAATTAGTTTACCTTGGATACATTTCACAGGTAGCAGGTAGTTCCACCAAATTCATATTTGCTTAGTGATTCAAGGATACATGTTTATATACATGTTTTTATTTTCTGTGGCATCAGCAACTGCACATAATTTCTAGCCATAAAAGGAAAGGGAACTTGTCCGAGAGGATTTCAAAGCAGTTGTTGGATGCTGTGTTTGACGTTAACGGACTAACTGGGCCATGCTGCTCAGTTCAGTCACAAATGGACTCAATGCAGGTATCTGTCCACCGGACATGGTGCAAAATCAACACTGACGTTCTATAAATATTTCATTTAATTTTGCTTGTGCGCCACCTGTGAATATGTGGGCATTTTATGCATTATTGTGCGGCATATACAGTATATATATATACGTATATATAAGTGATTCCTGATTCCTTTCAATTATAGCTTTTACCCAAAATATCAGCAGACTTGACTTCCTTGAGTGATGTATTTAAAAATTACACCTTAACTGTTATCATTGAACACAAAATATAGTTTATTCTTCCGACTGAGTGTATTTGTTTTATGCCAGTTACTTTCTGACAACATGCATATTAATAATAATCACATTTTGTAACGTCCCGCTGAAAAAGTGGTTGAGCTGATTTAATTTATATGTGTTTTGCATAAAGATTAAAGGTAAATAGTTTGCATAGATAAGGACTGGGGACCCGTACTTTATGCTTTTGTTCAACCTGTAAAAATGTACACAAAAGACATTTTTATGCACAGACACGTAACAGCTAGCGAAAATCCAAAAAATAGAGGAAGGCAGAAATATACGACCACAGCCAATTTCTTGCCAATTATATGGCTCTCTTATCAGTGTAGGTACGAATGAAAAACGTGACTGCTGCCCTAATTCAGCCAGCAGGCATATGCACGTACACACACACACACACACACACGCACGGACGCACAAATACACACATAAAAGACATTTGTGCCCTAAAAAAAAGAATAATCCAGAAGAGCAAGTTTTTATGCTGCTGCTAAACATTCAAACTGCTGACGCCCGGAGGTAAAGAAATAATAGTGAGACATGGACCATATATATGGGACACAAGGCATTTCACTTTGTTTACATAGTCACAGAATTATTGTGTTTTACAAACATTGGACATTTTTTTAAAAAATGTGCAGCGATTCTGGTTTATGTAGGAGATCTAAGAGTATATTAATTCAGAGGAGGAACCTCTGAGGAAAATCAGCGGTTTATAGCCCATAAATGCCAAATTTCAACTATCCCTCCTTTTCTCCTCCCACAAACTAATTTTATGAGTTGTCAGCTACTTAATAGCTCTGGATAACTGTCTTCTTTCGCAACATGCCACATTGCTACATGTGCCATTGTAAAAAATGTGGAATGAATACTTCATGTAGTAAATATTTACAAAAAAAATCCTGTGAATAAAGGAGGCAAAACGAGTCAACAAAAGTATTAAAAGTATTAAAGAGATGCATAACTATTTCTTAAACACTTTTAATTGAAACAAGTGTGTAATTTTTTTTCAATGAAATATGTGTTCCACCCTTTATGTTGTATTCTACCAAAGCTTTCTTTTGCACTTAACTTGTGATCCATCTCTAAGAGCTGATGACTCATTAAAGGCGGTGTGATAGAAGCAGAGATCACATTTGCATGATGTACAGCACACATTACAAATTATTTGTCGTCACTAACTAAAAGGTGGCGTCTGTCCTTTTCTGATATGTTTGAGCGGCGATGAAAACAGTGGTAGATCGGGACAGAATTTAACAGAGGCTGAACCTGTTTTCAAACATAGTGATTCATGAGAGAATCTAATGAAGCTCTCAAAGCCTGTTCAAAACACCGACAAAGACAAACAGTGAACTCAACTGTCAGCTCCAGAACGCAAAGCCGAGATGACAGATTCAAGTTAGTTCAAAGTTAGTCCCGGTAAAGTAAACACCACAGAGCAAATGTCAGCATCGCTTTAGCATTTCTACTTAAATATTGGCCATTTGGGTATGGGACACAATGTGCCTCTGTCTCGCAGTTGAAAATGTCATGCAGGGTGTTGATATTTACCTTGATGGTTTCATGGAAACGCTGCTCTCTTCCTCCAGCGTCAAACCTGAGCATGGCGAGTCCAGGCTGCGCTGCACACTTGCCTGTCTTCATCGGTCACCCTCACCACGGCGACACCAGGATGGTCTCGCTGTACGAGGACATCAAGCCGTCGCGCAGCTTGCTGGGCCTGCCTGAACTCAGCTGGCCTGGGGTCTACATCCCCTGCTGCGACAGATTTCCCATACAGGAGAACCCCTGGATGCTGAGGATGGCAGAGCCCCACGCTCCCGCCGCTCTGCCCTACGGGACCCTGGAGCCCAGCCCGGCCAAGCCCAGCCAAGCCCAGGACCCCCCCTGTGGGATGGAGGGTCAGGTGGAGGAGCGCTGCCTGGAACAGGTCCAGACCATGGTTGTGGGGGAAGTGCTGAAGGATGTCGACACGGCTTGCAAACTGCTCAACATTGCGTCAGGTAGCAGAAGCAACACTGGTTAATGCTCTCT
>KV751321.1:18050922-18084355 GCA_001698575.1 Mola mola | reverse complement strand
TATTTCTAATGTTTAGCTATTTGTTTGCCCTCACGTCAACACAGGGTGACACATCTGATGGTCGTGTCGAGGCCTTGTCCACCTTGCAAACGTTTCGGTTGACAGATCAGTCTCAGTTCTTCCAAACTGAGTTTTTAATCGAGAGCCTTTAAATCACATACTGTGTGCCTGATTATCTTCACGCGATAGCAGAAGTCATATCCATTTCAATGACAATATGGACATTTTGGCACGTAGACTACCATCAAATTTCCTTTTTTTGCTCAGCTCATCCAGTTAATGAAGAATAAACTAGGCCAAATCCTTGACATGACATGAGTTGATAAAAAAAGTGGTTGAAATGGGAGCAACAGGGGTGGAAAAACATCCCAAATTTTTGCACGAATCAAATTCCACAAATGCCATATTTGATAATATTGTGATTTCTAATAATAAATAACGCGCCTTGTCTCCGTGTGTTTTCGTATCTTCAGACCCGCTGGACTGGAGCTGTGTGCACGTTCAGAAGTGGCTCCTCTGGACCGAGCACCTGTACAGGCTGCCGCAGGTCAGCACGCTGTTTCAGGAGCTGACCGGCAGGGATCTGTGCTCCATGGCGGAGGCCGACTTCAGACAACGTTCCTCGCAGTTTGGAGACGTGCTGTATGCTCATCTGGACATCTGGAGATCTGGTAAGAACGACAGGAGTTCTGGGAAACCAAGCCACATCCACAAAGCTGTTGGAATATTCAAGAGCAAATTTAAGACTTTCAGTGTTGTATGTGGTGTGAGGGTTGTTGGTCTGTTTCTTCTTTAGCTGCCGCAATGAAGGAGCTCTGCCCGCCAGCAGACAGGAAATCTGGTAAGTTCCTGGCTATAACTGGGTTCACACACAGTGGAAGTTCCGAGCACGGCTGCAAAGGTTTAATCTGGTCTCGGAAAACCTCTCAGCAGCTGATGATGATTCCTGGACAGAAGTGATGCGCAGCTACCCCAGCCAGCCCATCCACCTGTGGCAGTTCCTCCGAGAGCTGCTGCTCAAGCCGCATAACTACAGCCGCTGCATCCGCTGGCTCAACAAAGAGAAGGGTGAGGCAACAGAGCGTCACAGACAGTTTCATGAGTGCACGGTGAGCCAGTAAAAATAAACCAAAACTCAAGCCTCCCACGTTGATACTACAACTACTATAAGTCTTAAAGTAATCAAAATTAAAAGTGTTTTTGATATTAAAAGTAATTTTTTGGTAATAAGTGTACTTCAGTATATCCAAAGCACAAGTGTGTAAATTTACATAAATTTACTAATCTACTACTGTTATAATTAATGATTTTTATAGCACGTTTAAAAACAAATTGCTTTGCTGGACAATGCAAAGAAACTGAGAAAGACAATAAGATGACAGACTACCAAAAGAGGTGCACGTAAAGAAGACAGTATGATATAATATAATGTAATACAATATAATAAGAGTAGAGAAATTATCGCCTGGCAGTTATATGCCTCAGTGAGGTAAACAAAGCGGACAGTGGAAGTACAATGGTGGGTCGAGAAGAAGGGCTGGGCTGGTTTGAGTGAGAACTTCTGCAAAAGCACTTTGGGGCACATTTTACTAGGAACGGGAGGTTTTCGTAACTGTTCGGGAGAGAAGCTAAAGAGCACTGTGTTATATAAGTATAGGGTGAATATCAGCAAAAGTTTGACTGGATTGGGAAGGTAGAGACCAGGCTGTTATTTCTGTTACCCCTTTTCACACTTGGCAGTGACCTTTGACCTCTCAAGTTTAACTGATTCACCGTTGAGTCCAAATTAGCAAATCTGCTTGAACTCCCACAGGGGATTCCTGATATATTTTGCTCACAACATTTCAGGTCAGAGTGACCTTGACCATTGGAGGTCAAAGGTCAAGGTCTTGATCTGATCGAAGGCCGCACTGACCTTGACCTTTGACCGTTCAAGTCGAATCAGTTCATCCTTCAGTCAGAGTGAACAAGAAGCCTGGACAGAAGGATATATTGCTGCTGGAATAATAAATATGTGAGTCTGAATATGAATAAACAGGAAGAAGAGCAGGAGAATAACTGAGTAAATGTAAAAAGAAAACAAAAGATGACATCTCATGAAAAAGGGGTGTATGAAATATAGAGGAGATCCAGTAGTCAACACTTTTCTGATTATCAAAATCAGTGCTCTGCGTGGTTTGATTTCAACAGTTGCCTTCCATCACTGGTATACAGTACCAAAGGTTCTCGTTTAATAGGCCTTTAATATTTAAAACGATTGGATTGAATGTAGTCAGATGGAGAATAATAAATGTGTGTCTTTTTCTATTTGAAGGGGCTATTTGGCAACATATAATTTCTCTACAAACACAGCCGTTTAGCATCTAAAGGCAGCAAACACCATAGATAAGTAATGTGCAGTACGTGTTTGCACTTTCTCATATGTTAAGAAAATTGGGAACATGATAAACATTACACCTGCTTGGATCAACATCTGTCTGCATCGCCGTAGACCTTTATCCCAGCAGCCATCTTGTTTAAAAATAGCAGAGTGAACACAGGCGTTCCTACTGAGGATAATTAATGGCCTTTTCTGTTCAAATAGTCAATCAATGTCTCTTTAAAACTAACAGACCCTTAATACATTTTATTAATTATTATGCAATTTTCATTTCAATATGGCTGCCGTGATTACGCTGCACTGTCACGTTAGCATTTAGCCCACCGTTAGCTCCTTTAATGTTCCCCTCAGAGTCCAAACTGGTGCTACTTTTTCTGTCTTCTGCCCAAAGGCATTTTCAAAATAGAAGACACGGCTCACGTGGCCAGGCTGTGGGGCATCAGGAAGAACCGACCGGCTATGAACTATGACAAACTGAGCCGCTCCATACGCCAGTACTACAAGAAAGGCATCATTCGAAAGCCCGACGTGTCACGCAGGCTGGTGTACCAGTTTGTCAACCCTGTATGATGAAGAGGGGTCGGCTGACCTGCCGAGAAACTTGCAGAGGAGGAGCTGAAGATATGCTGGACATACTAAGCAGTAAAAGAAACACAAACTCTGACGTTTAGTTTTCTCTTTGTATGTGATGTTTTATTTCAATTGTAAAGACTGCCTACTGAACTATGCACTCCTGCCTATCGTAATATCATTCGACTTCATTACTCGGAACACTTATTGAGTGATGATTGGTTTCCTGAAAGGAAGTCTTTTTTTTTTTCATTTTTCATCATCAACAAATAAATCAGAAATGTGCTTATTTCTGTTCTTGCCAAGAGTTATCCGGAATCAGCAGTTGGTTAATTTAGCTTAGCATACTGGAACTGGCCTACAGTTGACTGTGTTCAGTCTTTGTGCTGAGATAAACTAACCAGTTTTTGTGTCCAGCTGCATATTTAGACGTGTTAGTGGAGTCAGTCGTCTCTTATAACATCAAGAAAGGAATTTTCTTTTTTTTTTCATCCCTGCACTGTAAAAACAAACTAACTGTTTTAAATGGAAAAGGCTAGCGTCTGTGCTGCCTATGACCTTTAGGTTCAGTGAACTTGAAAAGGCAAGTTATCTTCTACAAATTAGAGGAGAATCACTGAATTTTTCAACCCAGGCCCTATTTACTTAAGTTTAAATGTCTAAAACTTCACAAAAATCATCATAACATCTTTCTTTCTTTATACAATATAACAGCACAGGGAAAACATTGGAAATAAATGGCTTTTTTTTCACCACTAAAAACTAAACTGAAAACTCACATTTTATTGCAAGTTACTGGTAACATGGATACCTTCAGTGAAACATTTGTGTGTTTTTGACTCACTAACTGTAAAGATACTGTATAAAACGACCGTTTCTGCTTCCTGTCACTGAAGGAGCTCCCCAAATACGATCAGCCGGTTGCAAACGTCACAAACAAACTTGTGAAGTAGATACAATCCAATTCGAATATGTTTATTTCAAACGTTCCATCGTGCCCTCTGCCGTTGCATCGTCTAGCCTTGTTGAGCTAATTAGTCCGAACGACTGAACTCCATTATGGTAAGTAAATAAAACAAACAATTTGTGAAATTTTAGGCCGTCAAAGTTCAGGAAACAGGGCCTAGGTTGAAAAATTCGAAAATTTTCCTTTAGAGCAACTAGCTTGTTTTGACAGTGCAGCTCACATCATTTCCCCGAACTTTTCCTTTAATTTTTTTCTTCTTTAAATGACACTCCTTGTTATTCCAATTCAGGTACCGAGAATATTTAGAAGTTGCAGAGCAATACCTAAGTGAGTGAATATTTTATTAAATCTGCCTTGATGGACACAGTATATTTTTTAAGATTTCTGTCTGTGGCTTTATGTTCATGTAAAAAAAAAAAATAAAGCAATAAACGACCAACTGTTGTCTCCTTTGGGAGCGTAAGCGAAGGACAGCACAGTGGAGGCCATTTAAAAAAAACAACAAAACAAAACAAAACACACGGACGCTAACGTTTTTCTTTCAACAAACTTGTTTCCCTTTCAGACCAATATCGCAATATTGACACCATCACAACAAATCTGAGTCGGGGTTTTTTTCATTACTATCGTCATTATTAATCTGTGATCATAATCATCTTTATGCATATTTAAATGAACTTCTCGTTACATCAAGATGAACAGGCACTACACCAGTTAGGAGATAAAAGTACATCACTAACTATGAACATACATCTTCTAGACCGCTAGTATAGGGTTTCCACAACATGAGCTGCTGTCCCCTGTGTGCATAAGGAGGAGATCATCCACATAAAAAAAAAAAAGCATTTACATGTACACCTTTTGTACTGCCTCGGTGCCGTTAGGTCTCGTTGTCAACTCAACACGGTTGTACAGTTACAATAGAATATAATCTTTAAATTACATCATCATATACAAATCTGACAGCGTGGGATAATGTCACGCTTTTTATGATACACTGACAATTCCATTGCAATGAAATTTGTACGATATGGTACCTATTAATTAATACGTTTTCCATCGCTGTTATTTTTAATGAAACACGTTGACATGTATAACACTACATTTTGTCTTAATAATCAGTCACTTGCACTTTTTTTTTTTCCTTCTTCTTCTTTTTTCTGTTACATGTACACAACTCATACACACTGGATGATGATGTTTTCGCCCCAAAAAATACTTACCTGGTAATCTGGATCATGTGTTTGATGTTTGTGTTTGTTAGATGCATATGTCTGTGTGTTTGTGTGTGTGTGTGTGTGTGTGTGATCCTTTTTGCTATGCTGGACAGCTTTACTCTAAGACACAACTTGTGAGCTGGTGATGTGTTTCTCCTCATGTATGAGAGCCCAACCTGTCAAAATCTTGTTCCAGACGCGGAGCTAAACACATCTGACTGCTGTTGGTCTGGCTAAATTGAAAAACTTCAGGATTGCCAAGCTGCAAAAAAAAAAAAAAAAAAAGAGATTTAGGTGCGACTCGTAGCCAGGCGACTCACTAATCGGCGTCTGATAAATGTGATTCTTGCCGTAAGTATCACTTCCATGCGGCAAGAATGTAAAAATAGCCCCCGGAGCACACTGTGTAAGAGTCATCTCACATGCAGCGCAGCACTGGTGACAAACGCTGTTGGATGTCAATGAGAGTGTTTTGCAGAGAAATCAATTTTAGGTTTGGCCGGAAGGCGGCTACAAGTTGATCTTCAATGAAGCTGAATCACATGTGATATAAATGACATTATTGCATGGAGAGAAAACAGAGTCAATGGTACTGTGTCATTCTTTGGCTCAGCAGGGAAACGGGCCACACGACTAGTGCTTTTTACTAGGTAGGGCTTTAAATGACAGCCGAGAACCGTGTCTAGACAACATGCCCTCTTTCAAGCCCAAAGGCTTTTACATTCATGTCCTGTAGGAGAGGCTCGGATCTTCAGACGACTGTCGCGCAGCAACGCACTGACACGCCGCCACCGGCGACTCGTGGCCACCCCGTGACGATGACGTGATCCGACTTTGCTCTAAGGGAGTTTAGCACTCGTGTAAGCAGTAGCAGATGAGACCTGAATTACTGAACCAAGAACGAAAGCTTCTGCAGAAAAGCGTATTCTTTCCGTGGACTGCATTGAGATGCAATTGTCAGAGGGCTTGCGATGCTGAGAGAGAGAGAGAGAGAGAGACAAAAAAAAAAAAAAACAAAGTCATGTTGAAAACAACACAGACATAAAGTCAGTTCATGAACAAGCGTCCTCTCATGAAAAACGGAAGCGTGCGATGTCGGAAAAGTGACCTCGAGGCCGCAGGATTCAGGGAACGCAAGTCGTTGCATAGCGCATGCTGCTATGCAGGTTCAGGAACAGCTATAAACACATAGCACTGCACACACTGGAAAGAAGCAGGACCGATTCACAAAGAAAAACAGGAAAAAACAAAAACAAAAAATAGGGGATACTGTCGGTGGTACTTTAAACACTACACAGCATTCCTGATGTTAGGATGACGACTGACCACGCACAGCATTAGAAATGCTACACAAAAATGGCATCACAGCATATATACACAACGCAGGTTAAAGAAGCTCGTCTTCGTCGAACGGGTGTAACTGATTATATTGACTTCCCATTGTCGCCAGAGAACAGACTGCAGTATAATGCAAGTTTAAATACGCTGCATTGTAATCCTAAATACAGCTGCACAGAGAAACAATGTGTTCCTGCACTGTTCTGACGTTGTACTGGAGTGTGTATATACTGGAATAACTGCGGCTCCTGGTTTTAAGTGGTTTTAAAGTCCACCCACCCCCGATGCTGGATAAAATATATTATACTGATATATAGTCTTTTAGGTTACTAAGGTTTTAGTTAGGCAATCAGTTGGGCGAGGGGATGTGTTGCTCTTAAGTCTCTGGCTGTGTGCGGCGCAATTGGACGGGACAGTTCAAGCTGCCTCCAACGGCGCGTCCTTGTCCAGTGGCGTGTCTAGATCGGCTCGACGTAGTTGGCCGGATACAGTCCCTCTCGGCCGCTGTCCAGACGACCTCTACACCAGCCCTGCTCGTCCTCGTCCTCAGTCTTGGTCAGTTCATCACCTGTGAGGGAGACGCCGACGCTTTAGCAACACGCGGCCGAGTTTCAAGTGTGAATCTGATATTAACATGTCAAACAAGTAGTAAAAGCACCAAAATATTTTTTTATTTTTCTGAATTTTATCTTCTTCGTTGCCCAGTCGGGTGATTTGTTTGACACTGGGGATTAAAAACAGCAGCAACAAAAACAATAAATATCAAAATATCGCCAGCAGCTCATTGGCTTAGCATAAAGAACGCAAACAGAGGACAGGGAGCCCCTACGGGGTGGCCGGGGGGGCTAGTGCCACCCTGATAAAATATCTAACCCCTACACTGGCTTGAGTAGTTAGTTGTTCTTTGTAAATGTCTCGTTTCTTACAAACTCTAACCAGTATTTGGGGTTTAAGGGAACGAGCCCATTTAATAATGAGCCCAAGAATAATGAGCTGCCTAACACGCATAAACAGATGTTTGGCCAAACTGCAGAATCTCAAATAAAAAAAAATTTAAAAAAACAGTCTAAAAAGACTACTTATATCATGAATTGTTCTACCTTATCACAAACTGCTAAAATTAGGCTGTGTTTTTTCTCAATAGTCATTTATCTGTGTATCTTTAAACCGTTATTCGTGTCACGACCTTTCAACTACATTCCTCAAACAGCTCTTGTTAGTTGGTGGCAAAGGCCTGTAATTTGTGTTCAGCGAGGCTATTATTGACTAATCACTGCTATTTTCCATGGGAGCGTCAGAATAAAGGCGAGGACAGAGTTGGGGATTTTGGACCACCTGCGGGTCGAGGCGACCTCCTCCGTGATAAAATCAACAACCCCGTGTCTGTGAGACGTACCTGCTTTGAAGGAGAGCTCATCCTGTTCCTGGCCTTCGTAATCATAGAGGGCGCGGACACGGACCCCTTTCCCGGTGCTGGAATCGTCCTCAAATGAATTCCCGTTGCCACCATTTTCATTGCCGGAGTACGCAGCCGGCTGCTCGTCATCGGACCACTCGGTCGAGTAAGCTTGGTTTTTGTCGTAGCTGCTCACGCTGGGGGCGCAGAGAAAATGCATTTCCACGTTACCCTAAGCCCGAACACAATGATAATAGCCCTTTCAAGGCATCCAAGAATGACACGTCATTAAGTTCGGCGTTTCACGGCTCATTTTTTGGGATGAATGTGGGAACTATAATTTTGAATTGATGCGACACAAACAGCCCTGCTGTAACAAAGTGTGAATATTCTCTGTCCTCGTGCAACAACCGCGCTTCTTAGTCACCACATGTAAGTCAATTACTTAGCCTTTTATACAATAAAAGTCATAAATGTGATTTTTTTTCTTCCATTGATATACGTATTTAGTAATGTTGTCAAAAGTGCTGAAAGTTTTGGGTTTCTGAGTTGTTAATTGTTGTTGGTCATTTGTGTTGTTGTTTAAATGAATTAATTGCTGTCTTCCCGTTTTGGGGCTCTAGTTATTTTTCCTGTTGTGATGTTTCTAATTGACGTCCTGCTTCAGTTCCAAGGGGGCTCGTTATTGTTGTTCAGTGTTACGATCCCGAGCGTCAGTCCATGTGTTGTCCTTTGTCAGATCACTGTGTTTGTTCCTGTGTTGCCTTTCTTCCTGTTTTTTGGGATTTTCCCCTCGCAGTGTGACCAGTGAGCTGTGGCCTATTCCCGAATAAACACTTTATAAATCAGAACTGATTCCACTCTGCATTCGGGCTCAAACGTGTCTCCAGTGCTTCCTGGCACTGTGTGACGGCACATGGCCTCCAACAGGGTGGAATTCTGTCACAGTCCCTCTTTATTGTGCATACGGATGATCTATCCAAAAATCAATTAAAAAAAATATGAAATAAAGTGGACTTGAAAACTCCTAAAAGGTTGTTTATCATCCCACCCAACTATTAGATCCAATATTCCCAATTTTTCCTATTTCTAGAAGCGGTTTCTTTTTTCAAACTGACAGCTCATAAAAATAAATTGACTCAAACTTACTTACTTATGCTACTTTGGCTCCATTGCAGCAACATTAAATGTAGTAGAGTAAAAACAATAATTGCTCGGGTGTGGGACGTATCGTTAGTTTCGGCGTTTTAATGACATTTTTATTGAATGTGACACAAACGTCAGAGTCATCAGTTGAAGCTGCTCGAGGCGTCGACAGTCGATGCCTTGAACCAACCTGCTGCGGTCGCCAGGTGGCGCCACGTGGTCCGTGCTCGGAGTGGGCGGGGCCCCGTCCGGCTTCTTCTTCTTCGGGGGAGCGTTGGCCTGGTCTGGGTTGTACTCCTGGAGATGAGACACAAGAGAAGGGGAGAGACAGGTGTGAGGGCAGATGGGAGGCAGCAGGGGACGTGAGCTCTGGTGTGAAGGTGCGATGCCTCACCTCAAACGCGGGCCAGTTCATGTGCATCCCGGGGCCGTGGTTGTTGCTGAACCACTTCAGGTCCTCCTGCGTGTTTGCAGCCAGGATCGTGCGCTCCAGCTCTCTGTATATCGTGGCATAGCTGCAGAGAGGAGAAAGTGGGACAAGTAGTGACGATGGGAGCGCCAGAGGAGACCCGGGGGGCGGCTGCCAATTTGGTCGCACAATGTTCAAATCCTGGCCGGACGGTGAGCCAGCAAGAACTCCAGTGTTTCCTGCCCTCTGCAGTTTGGCCCGAATGATCCTGATGATCATTCACAGTTTTTGCCACAATGTGCTAATGATTAAAACAATGGCACATTCGCCCTGATTATATTTTACATATTGATTCAGTCACAAATGGAGCACAACATCATCCAGGATGGAGCGCAGACTTGTGCGTTGCAGGACTGAGGAGCAATAGAGCACAGAAAACACAGCATTAACTGGTTACATTTTTATAACTAGATTTTGGAAAGACGCAGCTTCAGTCCTCAATAAAACGTGACCATTAGGCTCTAAGATCTAGTGGAGCAAATTGCCTCTCTGCAGTTATATTAAGTGATCCTGGAGGGATATTTGAGCATCTTCAAGCCAGTTTCCACCTGGATATAACATATGAGTCATTCAGAAATAATATTCATTCAGGGCCGATTATACCATAGACTGTATCTCCTCATGAATGTGATCATTTCTGAGAAAACTCACTCATGCTAGATAAATATAGAAATAATCAGGCTTCATGAGATGTTCTGTGAACAAATAGATGAGTTTCATGGCAAATATTATTTGATAGTGGAGGAAGGGAAGTGCACGTGACAAAAGTAAATTGCAAGGGAATGAAATGAACCGCAGCGTGAAACATCCAGTGATGGCGGTAAAACAGAGGAATCGCTACAGTTGACCAAAATGGGATCGACACATGTTGCGTTTTACCCTTCAGAGGGTATAAATCCCATCAGCGGCTCTGTGAAACAGAAATGACACCAGCTCCCGTCAGCCCGTTCTAACCTTGGGTTCTCTGTGAGGTTAAGGTGGCGTTTAATGTCCAGCAGGGCCTCCTTGAGGAAGGTCAGCCTCTTGACTTCGTGCTGCTGGCACTGGTCGAACACCTGCTCCATGCTCTCCATGTACTGAGGGGTGCACTTGTTCAGCTCCTCCAGGGACTTGTCATACTTCTCTTTAGCCTGAGACAGAAAACAGACAACACGGCTATTTTTTTTATTCATTTGTAACTTCATATTCTGTTAGTTACTTGTTCTAATATTCATATGACCTGGAGAAACCTAAATGGCTGTTTAAAGGAGAATTGGAATGGAAAACTACTGTGATGTGCTGTGCTGTATTTGACAAGGCTACATAACGCAACGCTGCAAGGCATGACAGAACATTAACACACACTTGCGTTTTACGTTTACATTACAGTACATTGTAATGTACTGACGAACTGTATAGCTTTGTGTAGCTAATTCCTGGCCACTAAAATCCATATTGCAGTAACTTTAAAATAAATATGCATTTTGTGAAATTTTCATCCCTGGAAATAGGACTTAGGTTTGAAAATAGTTCTCCATTAAGCTTTAACAACTCATCTTTGAAGCGAACTATCACGGATGCTCCTTTAACCCAAATATTGCATTAAAAAAATGATTTTCTTCTTTTACACGACATGCATCTATCTAACATCTCGAACTGTTTATTTCAATCAGGACATATCAAAGGCCTACTAGGAGACCAGACCTGGATTTCTATTGAAGATGTACAGTATCAGCACTGAGCATTCGCTGATCTGCCTCAAGCTAAACAAATGTGTCGTTGGTTTTATGTCTATCACCTTCTGGACATCCTGTTTGCATTTGTCCACTTTCTCGTGGAGTTTCTTCTGTTGGTCCGGCGTGACAGAAGCCTCAGTCTTGCCGTTGGCCTCCCGGGTCGCGGCCAACTTCTCCTCCTTGCAGGCCATGTGGTACGCTTTCTTAGCCGTCTCCATCTGCACGTACAAACACGAACAGGTGTCGTCAGCCTCTCCAAACACGTGATCTGATTTTTCCAGGGCGAAACGCGAGGCGGGCCAATTCAAATCAAAGATTATGTATGTGTGTGTTATGACGTAGAAACAGGGATGAAAGAGCGCAACACACGTGACAGAGTTTAAAAATATTCAAAAATAAGATGATTAACAAACATAAAGTTGAAATATGAACACTAGAAGTGTGCACAAGAAATTGTTTGGGTCTGTCATGTAGACAATCGGCCAATTCCAACATCAAAGTGTAGGTTATACTGCACCTTTTCAGCCCTGTTCATTTATCATTTTTGGGTTAATGCTAGAAAAAGCATTAACTGATGCTTATTCATTCTTTATTTACCAACACATCTGAGTTTCATGACAGTAAGATGAAATTAAATTAAAAAAAAAAAAAAAATCGTAGTACAAAGTACAATATTGCGTGATTTTTTTGTAATTTAATTTAAAAAATCCAAACCCTCAGACTTTCAATATTCTATATTCATAGCGTAACGTATTACGAGCATTTTTTTCTATTTTTTTCTTTTGATGATTATGGCTAATACATTCTTTAGGATGCACTACTACAGTCGGTCCATTATCATAGAAACAGAAATACTGTGCCTATTCTTATTTAAAATAAGTTAAAAACTATTTAAAAGTCTGGTGTTACTCTGTATTTTTACTTGTATTTCTAAAACACTGGAGGATGGCAGATAAGTGAGGAAATGTTTTGACACAACAGCACAATTCAGCCATCAGCAAGAACCAGAAAGCAGCAGCTTTTACGCTCATGAAGTGAGAACAACTCATTTTTTTACACCAAAGATTGTGTAAATGTGCCCTCACCTCCTTCAGCTTCTTGGCCCATGGTTTCTGGGCCTTCTTGAAGCCTTCCTCGGCCTCCTTGGCCTCTTTGAAGCCACCGATCATCTGCTTGTGATATGCCTCCTTCTGCCAGTTCTTCACCCTCTCTATGTCATCGTTCATCAGGTTGTTCTTCACCTCTTGGTGCAGCTCGCTCACCTTCTCCGCCTCGGTCATCACAGCCTGCCAGGCTCTCTCCACAGAGCCGTACTGTGGGCCTGCGCATAACAAGTTTACGGCGATAACTCAAATGGGCTACAATCAAACTGATTAAATGAAGCCCGGGCAAATGGAAAGACGGCGCAAAGTACGTTAATTTGCTGAGCGGCCCAAATGTCAATCCCAAACGCTGACCTTTCTCAATGAGCTGCCTCCATCTCTTGGACCACGCGGTCAGCTGATCGCCATAAGCTTTTTCTATCTTGGCACGTTCCTGCAGGCAGCCCATAAGGTCGTTGCAGAGCCGATGGCCATCGTCGAATCTCTTGACAGCACGTTTGTAGTTCCCCACCTGAGAACGGAGACGCAAACAGCTTGAAGGCAACAAGACAACAAATCTGACCTTTATACACAGGAAGAAGAAAAAAAAATGTCTAAATCACAAAAAACATTGAGCTCCCAGATGCAAACGGTAAAATGGGGAAAGGTACTGCCTTTAATTCAATGGTTAAAGCATCCTCCCAAAAAGATAAAAACAAATAAAAAATAATAAATAAAAAATCATTATTTCTTTCTATTGAATCAGTGAAATAATTGTAAATATGTGTCTTTTAAAGGTTTTTGGCCTCAGATGAAACAAAACTACAAATGATATTAGAAATCTGAACTCTAATAACTATCATTCTTCAGCAGTCAAATCACTTAAATCATTAAATTCTGAATGCTAACTCTTCTTAGCAAATAGGTAAGTATATAAAGTTAGAGGTTAAGAAGAAAGTGAACGGACATAAGAGCTACTGTAACAGGCTGCATGCGCAGCAGTAGCAATATTGTACAAATAAACACATTCCTATCTTTTCCTGTGAGAATGATGCAAAAATGGTATTAATTTTACTCACCAGTAAGATGCAAATTGCATATTTTGCTCAACATTTAGATACAATATTTACAATCTGGATATCTTCCCCCTTACATGCCCTCTAGCCCCATTTTGGATATTTTGAGGCTACATATGCATACTATGATGCTCTTTGAAGTAACTTGAAATATGTATCATGTTCAAAATACATGAACTACATCCAAGCGGGAAGCAGCTGCAGCCTCACTCTTTCTCCTTATAAAACATGACTCGCCACCTTAAACCAGACCACCTTAAAAGCGCAGCGGAGCCAGGCTGTGTGCCTCCGCCTCCTCAGCGCCTGCAGGGGGCGTGAGCTCATGGTGCATGATGAGGGACGAGTAGTGATGGGGGAAGGGGGGGGAAGGGAAGGGAAGGGAAGGGGGCTCGTGCCTGTGCATGTGTAGTTATGCAATGACTCGGGCTTGTGTGCATGTGTGCGTGTGCGCATGCACAAACCGTGGCTGTTTAATCCTCTTGAGTGGTGTAATGAAGGCAGACAGATTCTCAGGGACAGAGGACGAGGCGGAGACAGAAATACATGGACGCCACAGAGTGTGTGCGCGTGCGCACGTAGCCGCAGTTAGTACATCCAACCATTCACACAGACTCAGCTCACGGACAGCCTCTTCCCTGGCTGCAGGGCTGTACGCTGATTGGCCCTGACACAAGCACGCATGTGCGGTGGTGCTGTTGTGAGATTTTTTTGAGTTTTGGCGTGTGCTTCAATTTGCCAAGTCCCTACAACCACAACAAGCAGGTGGACTGGTTCTGCGTGTGAAAACACCCTCGAGCTTGTGCATTTGCATCGTTATCAGACGGCGTGTTGCTTGTTTCGTGGTATTATCAAGCTTGATGGTGCTTTTTTCAGCCCAGGTGTATCAGATTTAAAGAAGAATTTATGAAGCTTGAGCTGAACAGAGCTGTGCTGCCCATGCACGGATGCTGCAGGCCTCAGAGGGACTGATGACTGGGGCTCTTTGTCTGATTCGAAGAGCCACGACACAAAGAAGACTCTGTGATTGAGGGAATTAATTAACGCTAATTTTGTACACACACCCACACACACACACTGCATCTCAGCACAAGTGAGAATGGATGGACCTTAAATGATGTTTTTATGTGCGGTGACACATTTTGCGACCCATATGATGTACAATGCATTTACAGAAGAAGGGAATGTGAATGTTCTTTAAACAGTCGTGCTAAAGAAGCTCTGTTTAGTTCACTCCTGTATAGCAAAAGTCTCTTACTAAAAGAAAATAACTTTTGGCTTACTTATGATAAACACACTTTTTACCTTTTGTTAAAGTAATAAATAGACACCATATTCTATATAAAATCAGAGTGGTTACAGCCTATGTTCTTTAACTATATGACCAAAAAATGCAGCCACTGCAACTCTGTATTCACATAAAATGTTTTTAGCTTCACTTCGGCCTAATCAGGACTCCTTTTAATAAGTATTTAATTTAAAGGAACAGTTCCACATTTGGGGTAATGTGCATTTTTTGCTGATAGATTGCTCAAAAATTGATTAGGTTTGGTTAGCATATGCCTTAATGTAAAAACAAGCCAGATTTGAGAGTCATATGAAACTTCTGAAATGGCAACTGATTTCAAATGTCAAGTCGTGCTAAATGATTCAATCATTTAATGAAAAGTATCAGGATCCCTTCTCTTGGATGTCCAGAGGACATCAAACAGCAACGCTGCAGCATCTGAGGCAAATTTTCTCACTAAATCTTAGTGACACTAATCTCATTTTCATGGTTTTAATGTTGGCTCTGTTGGGTTTTAGAAGGCAGATCAATAGAAAGGGGGTGGTAGAAGCCATCAGAATAAACGTGATGGTGTGGCCGTACCTCCCAGAAGCTGTCCATGGTGTCGTCAGCACCCGCACATTCATCGTAGGAGCCAGACATTTTCCTGGATGTGGCAAAGCACTATAATGACTAAACCTCTCCTGTGCAGCAGAGCTGGATTCCTCATGCACTGAAAGAGACAAAGAGAAGAGCAACATAAGACACTAGAACTACAACATTACACGGTGTAGCGGGCCGCGGCAGCAGACACTAGGCCCAGCTCGTGTAACAAAGAGGAAAAGCAACGTGGCTGTTTTCCCTGCATGGCAACTGGAGGGAACCTTTCAGCGTGAGGGGGTTTCTGTTCGAGACGTTTATAATAATGAGGTAAAAAATAGTCGCCAGCGCCGTGCCTCGAGGAACGAGAGGGAAGCATCTCATATTGGCATGTCCTAGATAAAGACATGAGAGGGAGTGGAGCGCTGCTGCCGTCACACAGCTCTGACCCTGGATCCTTCCACAGTGCAAACACTCATTGGTTTGCCACGTTTCATCTGAGACACATCGCACACTGAGCACGTACGTACGGAAACGTCTGGTTTGGTTCCGCTTCATGACGTCACGCAGTCCAGTCTGTTCACGTGCCATCGACTCATTTTGGTCATCGCTTGGTTTTTTGCACCAATAACAACAAAATAAATTCATATTAATAGAGGCCTTACAGGCTATTTTCTCCTAAAATATCCACTGGATGTTCCATTAAACTGTAGATTTTCCCATTACATTTAAACAACCCTGAAATAAGAAATCAACAAACATGCTGAGACAAAAGCAACAGCATTTATTTTTAAAGCTTTAATAATGTGCCTCTAATCACCTATTACTCAGTGAACCCTGCAGAATACAGCCCCTGCGGTATTTCCTCCACAGTTTGAGGTGATTTATATTTATTTCTTTGACGTCCGGTCGATATTTCGCCACCCTGGTTAAAACAGAGATGCTATGTTGGTATTGAACTCTGTTTTAAGCCTCATCCATTGTACTCACATGAATAATGGCTTTAACTTGACAGAGAGCTCTTCATTGCACTCCAACATCCAATATTTTTTATATTATATTCACAACAAAGCTCTATTGACATGCTTTCCTGGTCTTAACAAATGTGGCGCAACTGATTTTGGTTTTTATCTAATCATGCACGTGCTCCAACAGCGACTTATTATAGCTCCAAATAAAATGTTATTAAGAGAATTTTTTAATAACATTTTTTTTCTTGCATGCACATTCCAAGAAGAGTGTGACAGTCAGAACTCATTGCAGGTGAAGGATGAGTCAATTTACACTCTACATTCAGCTCAACAAGGAGGATTTGGTTAAAATATTGCCAGCGCCCTCTGTGCTTCATCCTTCGACCTCCTTCTAGCGTCAAGTGCAAACTAGTTCCTGCAACATCCTTCATCCCTGGAATGAGTCACGAAAAATGACTTTCTGCATGAGGCTCAATTCCAGCTGGCCTGACCTCACTTTCCTTCGACGGAAAATAACGACACAATTGTCCCTGTGAAAACAATAGGAGCCCTCACGCTTCAAGGTCAGCTCTTGGAGGGAAGGTATATTTAGTGGCGTCTCCCGCCACCCACTCTGATTTCACAGGGCGTCTGCACAGCATTAATACCCAGTGTTAATGGTTCTGGTTTCAGCTACGGAACCGCGGTCTATTCCCCCTCTGACAGCGTTTCTGCCCAACCTTCACTGGTTTTTATTAGAGGTCTTTCTAACTGTCGTCACCCACCACACGAGACTGGGGGGCTTTAAAATGCTGGTTATTTCAAAAATGCACAACACATAATACCTGAGAACTAGAGTTCCACTTGTTCAAGCGTTTTCACTCTCGGTTCCTGAATCAACTTGAACTTTGCACTTAACGCTGGGATCAGCAGAGTATTTTTCTGGCAATCCCTGTTTTTTTTTCTGTGAAGAAGTTTTGGATGTTTTTAAAATTAAAAGCATCTTTTTCTTTGCCCTTTACTCCTTTATCACACCTCCAGGTTTTCTGATACAGTCGTAAATGCTTGCTTTTCGAAGACGAAACACGAAACTCTGAAACAGGCAAGAGGTATGAATTTCAAAATAAAAGCATATCATGAACACAGCGACACAGATTGATTAATTAAATTTCAAAGGATTTGATTAGATCGTTAGTCAGCCAGTCAATATATCGGTCTACACTGATTAATCGTTACACCCCTATAAGCCAGGCTGAGTGTGGATATTTGCTTTTACCTTATGTATTCTTTACCTTATGTGTGGAGTTTTGTGCTTATTTATTTTATTTCGGTGTTTTATTGTAGCCTGTTTCTTAAACTGTAAAGTCAACTTCTTGTGGTTTGCTTAGAAATAAGATGACTTGACATGACCTACAGTGTGTACTGTGTACAGTGAGACCAAAGTATGAATTCAATTCTCCTGACGCGTTTTCCACAAAAATTCAACTTCTATCACCTTCCGTTGGTTTATTGACCATCATCATAGCTTTCTTGGATTCAAAAGCACATCTTGTACATGATTGATTTGAAAATGAGCTGCCTTCTTGTTCTTGTTGCAGTAAATTTCACAGAATGTAACCCCACACCAATGGAGAGGCACCGTCAGTAACCCCCCTCTTGGAAATGGGGCGACAACCCCTTTCTGCCAAACCACGCTGCACTGAGAATGTTGTGGTTCCAAGAATGTGATTATATGCAGAGTGGGATGTTGCTAACCAAATAAAAAATTACACCGAACAACATATGGAGCTCTAGATAGAGTTCAGTCAGGAAGACTATCCGCATGCCCACCATATTAAATTGTGTTAACTTCCAATAGTCACCATTCTCTCTCACATCACTCATATCACCTCTGCTTCCGCCTGGCTGTCACTCCATGATCAGCTGTTCGTATCAGCTGATCTCATCTATCCAATAGACGAGTGCCACTCTTGCATCGTTAGCCTATCATGTCGTTGCGGTCCTTTTTAAATATGTCTCCGTTCCCTGCTTAGTTCATTCATGCTGCTGCTGCTGCGCGCACCCCTCCACCTCCCCATCTCCACCCAATCCTGGAAGTTCCACCAGCTCCATCATTTCCGGTTTCAGCAGAGTCATCAGTCGCCACCACCACCACCAGTGTCTGGACTCTACTGGGGAATCTGTAGTGCTGCTGCTTAGGACGGCAGCAATCAATCACAATCTCTCTATAGAGTCCAAGCGCCCAAAAACTTTTATTCATATTAATCACTTATTGTGTTCAATAAACATTTGTATCTTCTTCATTGTGGCCTCTCCTGATTGAAATGATATAACGTGATGCAAGCCCTAAAGTGGCCCGACTTAATCTCAGCAACAAGGGGAAACCGTTGGTGCAGCTAACCATTCATCAGTCCATTCCTCCAATTTAGCTTCTGCATCCCTGACATCCACACCCATAGTGACATCAACGCCATTTAATCCCCGGCACCATGCCAGAATGTCAACGTAACATAAACCGATGTGTCCGGAGGCTTAGCGACACCATTCACACATTCCCCTCCATCGGCAATCTCGAACCAGGCTGTAGTCAAATAATAAGAAGAACGAAATAAATGTAAGGGTGAAAGGAAGCAAAACAGGAAATTGTACCAACATCCATTTTAGACAGCGTGGAATTAAGATTATACTCCAGATATTAAAGTCAATCCATCTCAAAAATGGCTGGGAACACACCCCCTCAGTGTAAAACTGGTGAGGAAACGTATCTTTTAGCTAAACAACAGCAGTGAAAGAATAAGAAAATGAACACATCCAATAGAAGAATAACAGCGTGTCTGAAAATAACCCTGATAAACAAACATTTACCCATTTGGATTAATCGCTCATTTTGAAACTGTCAACAGCCAACTCACGCGCTGCTGTGACTCCATAGCTGACCCTCCTGTCTGAAGCTGGCAAAATCCTACAGTTCAAACTTCCCAACATTCATCTGCACACTTACCACGGTTGTCTCCATCATTTAAAAAGAAAAGCAATCCTGAAGTCTACAGAACAAACACAGCTCCTTGTGGACGTGTCAACTTTTAGTCCAATGACGTCCTTTACAGTTGTTTAGGTTTAGGGGGAAAAGTTGCAAAGTCTTGCGGCTTTGACCTCGGTGGTCAAAGTAAACCCAGAGTGGACGATAAGTCTGACCGAACCAGCGTGTCTCAGAGGCTGAGGGATAATCCTGCAGTGTGCCACTTGAATAGCTTTAGAGGGGGGAGGGTGCTAGCAAGGAAGCATATAGGACCAGAGAGGCGTGGAGGACGGAAAGTGGAGAGATATTAGCTACAGACAAGATGGCTTACTTTGTGTCTGCATATGAGACGCGTGTATTAGAGTTTGTAAGAGAAAGGACATGGGCGATGTGAGCAACATGAAACAAATAATTACTGCAGGAGAAGATTTTTTTAATAGTTAAAGAGAAGCTGATCCAGGCCCAGCGCTTGCAAGCCTTTTACAGCACTGAATGGGAACCACAACTAAAGCGTAAGCTCGTTACAGTAAGAAGATTTCCGAGAGATGAACTAACTTTACTCTAGTACACAACCGAGCTCACCCAAATCTTTGCTGATTAGGCAACAGCAAGTGAAGGTTGCTGACCAAAACATCTCAAATAATCGTCGTTCAGCAGTGGCTGCATGTGAATGTGGCAAATATTTGAGGGGTAACTCAGCTGATGTTTTACACCCACACTTAAATCAAATCAAATTTTATTTGTATAGCCTGAAATCACAATTTACACATTATCTCACTGGGCTTTGACAAACTGTACAGATGTGACATCCTCTGCCCTTAGACCCTTAAGGAGGCACTCTGCGGATTCTGTTTGATGTGTGCTTCTCACACAGGCGAGTCTCTCTTTAGATAGCAGCAAGGACAGAGTGGCAGCACGTTAAGGCTTCATGAAGAAGAGGAGGAGGGGAGGCGAGGAAATTAGGGCTGAGATGGATATGGAGATGAAGGAACAGCTCGGGCCGAATGGTGGTGGAGCTGCTCAGACGGCCAGGCTGTTCCCGCGTGGAATACAGAGAGCCGGAACGGCAGCTGAGCGCATCAGAATCACAGAGATGTGATTCATCCCACGGTGCAGAACAGAATAAAGCAGGCTGCTGAATGTTGCCAGGAGACAGGGCTCGCCTTGTGCGGACTTCACACACGCGCCGTAACAGCCGAGGCCCGTCATCCAGCCAGCCATGTGACTGGTGATTTAGACAGGAGCGAGGTGACTGCTTCGGTGATGAAGTCCATCCTGCAGTCAACTAGGGGAACGTCTTCCAGTGTGCACACAGAGGGGAACTTGGGAGCCAAGAGAGAAGTGAAAAGGAGAGACACTGTAAAATAAAAACACACAGTAATCTGAGCTAAATGAAAAGAGGCAGAGTGGTGGAGATGGAGTTGCTGTTGCGTTGTATTTATTGGCGGAGCATGTGAGCCCTCCTCACCGCTCGGCAGAGCGTGGACGAGGAGAAGCAAATGTGAACTGACGTGTTGATCCAGACGGGGGGACGCTGCAACGACCGCCATCTACTCTCTCTCCTCCAGCAGCTAACTACTAGCTGAGACAACAGAGGGCCGCGCCTGAAACAGCTATAACCAGATTTTCCTTTCTGTTTAAGAATGCTTACGATGAGAAAGTGTCAGGGGCGCTTGGGCACTGACATAATACATTTTAGGTTGGCATGCTAATATACTGTATGTTGAGCTGAGAGTTACAAGAATGCTATCAATATTATCAACATTTTGTCACAAAAAAATTAATCTGATGATGGTGCAAGATGACAAAGTTATGGTTGATAAAACCTACATGCAATATGGTGGCCATGTTGGCAAGAAACAGTGGGTGAATATCGGCCTGTTAAATGAAAGTTATTATTTAGTGTAACAGAGCTGACCCTGTCTGCAGCACCCTGAATGTGATTGGAATATAAAGTTCATTACTATCACTGGTAACGCCTGTGCTCGTCCTGGTAATTCATGCCAAAATGGCTGCTGTGAGAAATGCCTATTCATCCAGAGTGGGGTGGGGGAATATTTGACCCGCTGGTGGTGCAGAATGAAAAGTCAGAGGATCGGCAAAGTCATCAAGAGTCATCCCGTTGGGACTAAGACTGTCAGCAAATCTACATGTGAGCAACAAGAATGACCATCATATATGCAATGCACAAGGAAGCACTCAGACGCCTCGCTTCAGTAAAAGAACCAACACCACAACGTAAAAATACATACAAACAAATAAACCTTTCTGCATTTTTAAAACCTATTCAAATATTAGACACATGAGGGACAATATGAGCACACGCCTCACTGAAACACAGTTTCAGTCTGAGCGGCATCTTATCTCTATGGCAGGTTGAGGTGATGCAAAAAATGTTGTTAATATTAAAAACATAATGCATTTTGCAAGCTTAAGCATTTTTTTTTGTGAAAACGTGCCATCACTTCATACATAAATGGATGAATGGTCCCCCTGGGATCAAGTGACCGGACTCTCACGAGCTGTGGTGAGATGTTGCTTTCGATCTTACTCCTAAATGAGAATCATCGGGGAATCTGTGAATAAATATTCCCTTATAAGAACAGATCAAACGCATGTTTCGGTCAGTTCAGTCGCATTTGTTGTCTGTATTTGATTACAAGAGCCAGGTAATACAGACTTTAGCACGGATCATGAATAGAGAAAACAAGTGCAAGATGACTCAGCCATCGGATCACGAACATCTCCAGAGGTGCTCTGGGTTGTTGCACAAGAATCACGTTTCTGTCTCACTGTTGCTCCCATGAACAACACACCACACAATAAATCATCAGCACTGGGATGTAAATAAGAAAAGATGGCGCCATTCTGTCGCTTCCCACCCCCAACCCCAGAGGGAGGTCAGAAGTCGAGAGGTGGATGTTGACACACCAATGACGCCTATCATCTGGCAACTCATAAAGCAGTCGATTCTGTTTTGATACAAGAACAGCACAGTCCCATCAGCTAGAGGAAGTTGGACGTCCTGGCGCCATGACTGTGAACAACAACTAGGTACGCAAAGCTAAACTTGATAAAAAAACGCGTGAAACTTATTTCTTTTTTTTTAAAATCACAATTTATCTTTATAATAGACTGCTTCCTAATATAGTTTAATTAATTTCTCAGACTAAAATGTTTACAAGGAGGTGAAAGGACAAATTGTGTCCTGCCAAATCCTCTGTGCATCTTATTATACTAGAATTAATCATAATAATATACATAAAAAATTGAATAAGAGAGAACAATAACACTGACTGTGTTTTTAGACCTTTGTCCACGTCACATAATGACACAAATGTTATCAAATTAATTATTTGTTCCCATTTGTCAATAGCACAAACAAGTCGTGCAGCTGACCCACTGAGCAAGTCCAAAAGACATCAATCTAAAGTTCAAAAGACGTCCACACAGAGCCAGAAGCACAGTTTTGAAACATTCACTATATGAATCAAAGGGATATCCTAGCAGGGCTGAAAATCAGTGCTGTTACATACATCGTTCAAAGTCCATCCATCCATCCAAGCATTACCTTCTGCTTAGGTGGCGGTGGCAGAGGGCTAACTGTATTCCAGACAACACTTTCCAGCTCCTCCTGGGGGATCCCAAGGTGTTCCCAGGCCTGATGGGATATATAATCCCTCCAGTGAGTTGTGGGTCTACCACAGGGTTTCTTCCCAGTTGGTTGTGCCTGGAAGACTTCCAAAGGGAAATGTCCCGGAGGTATCCTAACCAGGTGTGGCTCCTTTTGACGCGGAGGAGCAGCCATTCCACTCCCAACTCTCCCCGGGTGACTGAGTTCCTCCTCTTTCTGGCAGAGAACCATGGCCTCAGACTGAGGGCTGGTAAACACCAACCTGACGTCATGACCTAGCCATGACAGAGAAACCTCACCTTGCATCGTGGACATTGGAGAAAAAAAGTTTCACTGGAACCCGACGCTATGACGTCAGCAGACTGCCGACTAGTACATACGTTCTGCTCCTGTGTAGGCGTCTGTATACAGTATGTTGGTGAATAAGAGAAATTGGAAGACTATGTATGGGGACAAAAACTGGAAACAAAACAGCATTTCAGTATTACTCTCACTCCCTTTCTGAGCTTGGCTGATTAGAAGATGAAAATGGCACCGGTGTTTTCAGCTGTGGAAGAAGAAAGGAAGACGTGATATCATAGATTGTGCCGCGAAAGACTCAAAGAGCTTTAACTTTTCGTCACTTCAATAGCCGATGAGAGTGATTTCTCTCACTGCCCAACCTGACGCCGATTCAATATGTTCAATCGGTGTTGGGTTGGCTGAAAAAGTGCCAGCGGTGCAGTAAACACCATAAAGTCATGGGTGGCCAACGCTCAGCCATCGGGAACATTTGTGACTCACAGATTTACAATTACAGATATTCTGAGTTTGGTTTCACTACTGACATTAACATGCATCATGCCAAGGGTATGAATGCTGAGGTATTGTACTTTGAAACAGCTACTTTACTCGGTGAGTTAGCTGGGCTCACTATATGACTGGAACATGTTTTTTTTTTTATTTTCAAACCATGTCTGATGTTTTGAGACTGCAGCACAAAAACAGGAGTACGTACATTGGCAGACCAGTCCATCCCATTGTAAGGTAATGGAATGGAAGGCAAATGCCTCGCAAAGCAGCTAGCAGGGCTGTGGACTATGATCCAACATACATTCTAAAACTTTAGAAAGATGAAATACGATCATTTAACGTTGACTATCGAGCTGCAAAATTAACCAGGGACTGTTGTATTTCCTGGAAAGGCGTAACAGCAGGGAGGCTCATAAGCCTCTGCGCTCGCCAATAGCCGGTTACTCTATTGAATCCTCCACACTCGGTAAATATAAAGACCACAAACTGACAAACTGAACAAACACAGAGCTGGGAAAAAAAGAGACAGAAAGAATTTGGCTGTTAAGCGGTAGCGTACATTTTACTATAGGCACCACCTATAAACAAACACACAAACACCCACACACGCCCCCCCCCCAACAACCCCCGCACCCCCACCAAGCGCTGCTGCAGTGGTTATGTAACCACCCCGTCTCATGCCACAAGCGTCCTGGTGACAGCGTGGTGAAGAGAGGGGGAAAAAAACGGCTCGGGGAGGCGGAGAGAGGCGGAGTGGGGGTGGGCAGGCAGATGGTGATGGGTGGTGATGAAGGAATGAACTGCAGCACTGACTGTGAGATGGAGCAGGAGATGATGGTGGCTCTGGTTCCAGTTTTTCCACCAGGCTGAAGCAGACAGAGGCAGCAGAGGAAAGGAGGGAGTGAAAAAGAAAAGAGAATAGTCAATGTGGGAATGTTGCTCCTCAAAACGCAGCCACCTTCTGCCTTCTTCTATCATTTAGCTGCCTTATGCCGCGCTGAATACTGATGGGCTGCCTTCAAACGCATGGCCTGCGTCTCTGTGTGTGTGTGTGTGTGTGTGTGTGAATTTATGAGCTACGCAGAGAGTGGAAGGCGGAGTTATTGAAAAGAAGAGAGTGCTGCAGATTATTTCAATTACATATTAATTTTCAGGGCATCAAAGCACTTATTCTCAAACATAATACCCCTGATTAAATCGTTCTTTTGCACATGGAGGGTGTAGAGAAGGGACTGCTTATATGCAGAGACGCTAAAAAAAAAATTCTACAAATAATCCTTTTTTGGGGTAATTCCAATTTGTCTTTTGAATAAACTTGAAAGTGCTATCAAAAAGGCTAGTCACACCCCCATTCAGGCTTAGAATAAAACCGGGACAATTTTCACATCCTCATTTCATTGTCATGTAAATTATTGGACAAAGTGATTGGCTCGATGGTGACAAACAAGACAAACAAGTCTGGGAATCACCAAAATCAGTAACATTCATTCTTTGAGGACTGTGGCTGTGAAAAAAAAGTTAAATTTGTGAATGGTGAATTTAGGATGGCTGATTCTTCCATCCATAATGCCACCACGGTGCTGGAATGGCTATGTATGAGAAATCTCATAAACCTTAAAGTGGAAATACATATCTTTTGGTTAAACTCATCTTCATCAAATAAATATTAATGTCAGAGTGCCAAAGCAATAGAAAAATAACACATCCACATCTGTGCTTAAATTGGTTTCCCATAAGCCTACAAAGGCACATGTCTGCCTTTGCATAAACAAAACGGAAGCAAGATTTTCCTCAGTACCTGTGGCCTTAGATAGACAATGAGTTAACATATACACATCTATGCAGTAAAGGGGGTTACTGGTTTAAGGGGTTTAAAAACAATAATATGTTTCCATTCTCTCTTCTGATCAGGAAACAAAACCTGTCCAGGATGACTCGGATAATATGCTTTTGTCCTGAATTGACTGTAACGCGATACTTGGGTTCCGATTTGATTTGTATTGTGATTCTACAAGCACTGTGATTTGATCACACTTATTGTGGTTTCCCTGTTCTTTTTAAAGAAAAACAAAAGTTAAGTCATCCACAAAATCATGAGTCGTATTTCCAAAAACAATGCACATAACATTGCAGTCAATCAGCCTTTGGGCATGTATTTCAGTGGACTTGTGCACGCTATGAGGGTTGTTTGCCATTTTTCCCTTTCGGCTACTCTTGGCGCGCTGTGGCTTAGGGGTGGGCGATATATCGAATATACTCGATATACTCGTGGCTACATCTACAGTGTTTAACAATTAGTCATGTACCAGGTCGGCGACCTGTGGTCAAGTGGGACATTTGGGAGAAGTTATGTGTGATAACAGGCTGTGAGAATAATGTTGTCAGTGGCTTCGCCACTTGTAAACAGTGTCACAAAGTGTTAGCATTTGATAGCCTCGAAGCAGACGTTGTGTCCAGGGAAACACTTAAAAAACTGAGGAGGCACAGCAGCTGCTGCGACAACCCAAGAACACAACTCTCACAGCCTGTGAGTATAAGCACGGGTCGCTTCACAAGACTTAAATTAACGGGACTGGGAAGGTGCGGGTCGGACAGATAATTTAGAAAACTTGGATATTGGAGATTTTAAAATATCGTGATATATATCACGTATTGTGATACAGCCTAAAAATATTGCGATATTATTTATAGGCCATTATGTACAGTCCTACCATGGCTGTGAAGTCAAGTCATTGAGTTTACGCTATATTTTTCCCCACCTTTACTGGCTGGGGTGTTTAACTTTCCCTTTATCACAGTACTGAGATTAGTACCTGTTTTTATTTGGAAATGGGATACTCACAGTCGTCTCCTGTGTTGGACAGTAGACAGGCTGCTAACAATAGCTGAAATTATCATCAAGAAATCAAACCAAAAGCGGCAGCAAAAAATACACGTGTTTCTGGCTGCTAGTTTTTGTCTTTCTGATAGCAATGCCAACAGTAGTATGGGAAAAGGCTGCCTACAAATAAATACAGAGTGTGACAAAAGTTTAATTGTCAATCCAGTGAACAGTTCTCTGATTCAGTTAAATATGATCAAAATGACAAGAAACAGAGGTGAACATAAGCAACAACGCCAGAGCAAAACCAAAAAAATGTCCAGACTTTAATCATCTTAGTCTACATCTCTATTTATACACACTTCTATACCCACACATCATTTGGGTAAAGCTACTGATAAATTCCACTGCGCCTACTGGCAGAGCTGGAATCATTTACCCTGAGTCAACTTAAAGTAAATAATCAAATTGAGCCTTTCAGCTTGAACTTGCTTGAATAACTATAATGTTGTTTAGAAGAGCACATACCCCTGCCAATGCCCTTAAATTTAAATTCCTGGATCCGTTCCTTTATCCAAATCTCTACCAAAATTTATAGGGTTCTTCCCCGGCGATTCCCCATCCTTGCACCAAGTGTTGCTGAAATCTAGCCAGTAATATCCACAACTCCCTTTGCTTGAAAGAAGGAACATTGATCAGATGTGACTCAGCATTAAAAGCAAAAATCTGTGTAACTTATTCTGCGAGTTGGCACACTTGTTGTGTTTATTTGAGGCTGTTCTGACAACAGATATTGCCAATTTGACTTGGAGAGCGAGTAATGGAACTGTGTAGGCATGAGCCAAACTTGCACTTGTGGTTGTTAAATGAAGAAGGAAGGGAACTAAATAAGTCTGGTGGCAATGTTTTGAATTGGCTAAACAAGGACAAAGCCTGGATGACCTCTCCAGCCGGCGCGAGGAGGAACCGGTGATCAACTCTAAATCTGACTTTAAGAAATCGTAACATCATTATGCTACTTTCCATGATTTTATAGGATTTGCAGAAAGGTGTGGCTAAATGCAGAAACTGGATGAATTAAATAAAATTGTTGGATTACTTGGTTGTATAAACATTATTATTAGCCTCTAGTGACTTCTTTTAAATCTCAGCATGAAGCTTAAATTATACAGTCTTCCCGGATTTCTTTTGATTATTATGACTTGATAGTGACTTGTTTTAAATCAACACTTTACTTACACTACAACACATAAAATCAGTCTTTATAGTGATTCAAAGATGTTATGGTTTACGAAGAGATGATTTTCTTAAAAGCCAGTGATTTTCTTAAAAGCCACTGAATCAATCGCTACATTTTGTCCTTAAATATTTAAAAGTCCTACAGCACAAAACTGATTATTGCCAGCCATTTTTCTTAAGTACCTGCTAAACCCTTCGAGCGTACTTTTACGAACACTCGTTCGGTCCAAACTGCACAGGATCCCTGGAGAAGCCTCATTGATGAGCATATCTCGCACATACAAACAAGTGTCTGTGCTCATCGAACAGCTGCTTAACCTCCCAGCCTCAGCGAGATGGTGTCATAATGGCCACAGAACAAAGAGATCAAACGAGAAAAATCGATAATCTCTCCTGAGTTATCATTCCTCCCTGTGAGACAGCAGCAGCTGCCCTTAGTGAGGCACATTCTGAGGAAATCGACACTTAAAGCAAACCACGGCAAACACAACAGAAAAGCTAAAGATCCGTCGGCTAGAAAGTTATAGTCATACCTAATGTAAAATAGTCCCCACTCGTGCACAGAGTAAACTTTAGAAAGGATAATGGAGGACTAAAGTCTCGAACATAAAAAAAGAGGAATGACCTCCAGTTAGCCCAGTGCCAGAGTGGAACACCCTCATGAAATATTAACACTGCTGATAACGAGCTATTAGTTACTATCCAGTTTTGTGTTCAGCATTGTGAATAATAGCTAGAAAGTCCTGCAGTGTTTAGAGCCTCAGACAAAACAAACAGAACAAACAGGCACAACTCACCTTCTCCGCCAATGGGAGGTCAGGTTTCCATAAACCTTAGAGAGAACTGTTGGTCCCCTGCAGGAGATCACCTGAGCACAGGAAAAAGATGTGAGCCCTTTCAGCATCACGCCACGTTAAGTCTGAAAACAGAAATGAATACAGCCTACAAAGTGAAGCAAAGCGTCAAAACACCAGTTATCCTTAAAGACAACAAGAGATGACTTAGTTTTCACTTTGAATCAGGAGGAACTGGGAAGTAGAAGATTTCATAACCTCATTCTATTTATACTTTTACAGTAAGAAGCCATCTTTTGTAGATAATTAATGCTGGAAGAAATGTGGACCAATGTTGATGGGAGTAAAATAATTATTTACTGTATGTGTAAACGTAACGAACGTCTTCGTGTGGATTCTGCAATGACATTTGGACTTTTGGACGACACGTGGCGGCAGACCACATATTCTTCTGTTATATAATGAGTGAATAATAATGCATGTGTTCAGCATTTATTTTTTGAAAAGTGCAAACTTTCTGCAGTCACACATACCACATTTTAACGGCATGCAGCCCACACAGTGCAAAACCTCATCACATATTGCTCACCCACACTACAAAAGCTTGGATGCCAATGTATTGATGTAGAGCTATCATAAAGCCCTGAAATACAACAATAGCAAAATTGCACCAGAATGCAGAAAATACACCTCAAAAGATATTTAGTATTATTTCACATCTGTTACTTTAAATGCCACATACTTATTTATAGCTTCGAGCTAATATTTTTATTCAGTCTGTGTGTATACTAGCATATATTTCTATATTTATTCTATCCATTGTCTCTCTGTGTTTGTTTGTTTGTTTTCCTGTTGTCTATCTTTGCCCCTCTTTAAATCCTACAACTTTTTTTTGAAATCTGTGACCACAGCCTGTTACTGTAAATTAGATGTTAAGTGATTACGGTTATATCTGTGTCCTTCTCTCCTCCGTTTGTATGTAAAAGTAGATGTTTGGGCAATTGTAAGTGATATTTATCTTTGGGTTTAAATTTTTTTGAAGGAGTTTTTTGCGCGATTTGTATTTTATTACAGTTCAATCCAACAAATAATCGACCGGTCAATCTGGAATGTACACAATCATTATTTAGCTCTCTCTATCTCCATCTTGGCTTCGGTGTACAGAGTTAATGAGGTTATAATGACTTCAATTCAGCTTAATTTGTCTGAAAGCCTAATGTGGCAGGATGGATGGGCTGAATTTTTCGGAAGCAACCCCGATGAGGCGGGCCACCCGTTAAACCGCAGCAATCTGGGATGTGGTCCCTATAATGCCCGACAGCCGCCTCCTCCATCAGGTTCTGGCACAGTGAAACGCTGAGTCATGTTCACTTTATGCCACTGGCATTTTTCATCCGACTGCTATGAATTCTGAAGGACACACAGAGATCAGCAGCCTCCCGATGAAGAAATCCCAGCATGGAGCACAGCTTGCTGCCACTCGAATTGATTATTGATTACCTGATGAGTTGTTTTGGGTGTTTTCTCAGCACAGGTGCCCCAAGACGAGCTTCTTAAATGTGAACGTTTGCCCATTAAGTAATTGTTAGCAGGCCTGGTTTCGAATCAGCACTTTCAGTTTCACCAACGCACAGACACACAGAGTAGCATCATATAAAGCTTTGTGTTTCAGTCACAAAGAGAGCATTATCTCTTCCAGCTGCTCAATCTGTGGGCACGCCCACGAGGAACACACCCGCTAGTGTTCAAAGCCTTGACCTGAAGCTGCTGCTGGTGTTGAACTGTCTCAAGGGGCCGCAAGACATAAACAAACCCCACTGATGTTGACAATCAACAGGGCAGCATTGACGTACGTGTTTCACGCCCTCGATCGGCACGCTGGGGCTCCATTTTGAATGGACAAATAGCTCATGACACGTGGGTTGAGCCACATGGCGATCACTGAGAGGAGGCAAACAATGACATGCCGTGGTGACGCTGACTGAAAGGCACCAGGACACATACATGTCATTCTGAAAGAAAGATTAGCTTCTCTTCTGCACCTTTTGGAGAAAGATCTATCAAAAAATCTGTCTTTATTAATAATGAAATCACCTATCGGATATTACACTTACATTCCATGAATATTACATAACAAACACAGCACTGATTCTATTCATCTCTCGAGGATTTAATGTAAAATCGTACACATGGATGGTACAAAAATGGTTTTGCTGATCTCCAATGTCATCGAGTCTTCCTCTGTGTGTGCTCTCTGAGAAAAATGAGACGCTGCGGCTGCCCTTTGAACCCTCCGTGCCTGCAATGCCTCATCATTCACACCTTGTCGGACACCACTAGCTCCTGCTTTAACAGAGCAACAGCAGCCCTTAACCCTTTCATCAGCGTCATAGAGGATAGAAGAAAAGAAAGCTAGACACAACCCCACAGTTTCACACGTTGTCTCCTCTTCCTCGCGCATGACGCTTCAGGACCACCCACAAACCCGAGACTGACAATGTAATGCAACAGCAGCAAAGGTGGCTGAAATGAGTAGACACCCCCTTCCACCATGTCAGATGTACCGAGAGAGACACAATAATAGTCAAATATAACCAAAACCTGCTTTAACGCCTCTTATACGCAGGTTTTTCATTGCAAGCGATGTGCAATTACCATAATTTCCCACCATTATTCCTCATATTGTACTGAGGCATTGAAATGAAACAGGGAAAGTCTCTAATGGGATCTGCACAAAGCAACCTCCGGTTTTTAAAATTCCTGCTTCTATTTTTTGCAGTGTCACACAAAATAGAGCAAATAAGCATAAAACACCTGCTAAAACTGCAGCACTTCTCACAAACCCCTTGCTAATGTTAATCCTTTGTTAGTTAATATGGGCACGGCTATAATCAATCTAAAGTCAAGAGATGTCAGATTAAAAATGACATAAAACCATCTTTATAAAACTGCCTAAAACTATTTTCACTTCCCGGGTAAAGCAAGCAAAAGCGTATTTGTGTTTTTGGTTAAGATATCCTGGATTGAGCCGGGGGGGCTGCATGAGTGCAAATCGTGATTAAGAGCCTGAGCAAGAAGACACAGCCTCTCAGCTCTTACCTCACGAGCTGAGAGCAGGAAATTAAAGACGACTTTGCTGTGGTTTTGGAAAATAAACACGTGGCCTCAAAAGGAGAAGGAAGGTTTGCTTTGTGACTCAGACACAAACAAATGCACATGCAGAAAGCTAAGGCTTTCACTGGATGTTCTGTTTTTGCTTATGGATTCTTAGATCTTAAAATGGTTCATAAGCAGCCAAAACAAATCCTTTCTGTAACCTAAAACTGTCTTGAACTGCTATTTTAAATAGAGTGGAGTAGTAGTTTACAAGAGTAAACAGACTTATAAGTCGGCCATTATGTTAAATGCCATAGGATGCATTTCTGTCTGTACAAAAAAAAAAAAAAAGGGTTTTGAGGTCAAATACCTCATTTTATTACGCAGGCCAAAATTTAGGTCAGAGTGCTGCTGTGGCTGCATCTAAATATCTATTCTTTATGATCTGAATAGTTTACACAAACACAAATGACACAAATTAGGAGACTCACGAACAAATGTGGTCTAAGTGGTCTGGACACACTTCAGGGGAAAAACAACTCGGTGCATAATATCAGAAAGGCAAACCTGAGGAGTCATGGCATCATTAAACACAAAAGAAATAAAACTAAAACGTTTTTCCTCGCAAGAAATTATATTTGCATTCGTATGATGACCGACCCCATCACATAAAAATCCTGGGTTTTTTTTCTTGTTTTCTTTCGGGCACCACATTTTTCACATGCACTCATATCTTGTCTCCACCATGAAGAGTGAGGAGCGTGATAATAAATAGCAAGTGCTCTTTAACTCCTCCTTCGGTCACCACAATTGGATTAACCCCCCGTGGATATCATCAGCTCTCCCCTGCAGCCTCGTGTCGGGCTCCGTGTCGGGCTCCGTGGGGGGCACCGTGGGGGGCACCGTGGGGGGCACCTTGTCTGACGGACGCGCACTCCGGAGAAGAGCGGATTCAGCACCGCGGACAGCTCCGCGTCTGTCATCTGCTACGTCACCGACGAGCTGCGGCGTTCATGTTAGAGGACGCAGTGTGCAGGGGGGCTTAAAACGAGGGAAAAGACGCCAAACGCAGCGTAAAGATTACGTGAACTTTAGTCAGCTGAAAGCCTGCATGCATTTCGGCTCGGGAGCGGATCCGATGAATGATTTAAAGCCCACATGCGCTTAATCCCGTGCAGGAGGCAGGACGCCCCTCCTCTGTGGCGCCGGGGGTTCGTCAGAGAGGAAAACAATGACGCTGTGCACGGCCCCCCGCTGCGCCGCCACCGCCGATTACATAACGGCAGAGCAGAGTGCGCTCGTTATCACCTCACAGTGGAATCCTCCAAATAAAGGAAGAAGTAAACAAGAAAACATCCGGCGCGTTTTCAACGGATGGACCGCATAAAGCAGTTTGCTCGAACATGTTTGCTCGCCGCGTGGCGCACGGTATGGAACACAAAATAACGTCTCACCCACAGCCCTGAACACCAGCTCCATCCATCACCAGCTCTATCTACCACCAGCTTCATCTACCACCTGCTCCATCTACCACCTGCTCCATCCACCACCAGCTTCATCTACCACCTGCTCCATCCACCACCTGCTCCATCCAGCACCAGCTCCATCCAGCACCAGCTCCATCCACCAAACACCTGCTCCATCCAGCACCAGCTCCACCAAACACCAGCTCCATCCAGCACCTGCTCCATCCACCACCTGCTCGATCCACCACCAGCTCCATCCACCACCTGCTCCATCCACCACCAGCTCCATCCAGCACCATCTCCATCCACCACCAGATCCATCCACCACCTGCTCCATCCAGCACCAGCTCCACCAAACACCAGCTCCATCCAGCACCTGCTCCATCCACCACCAGCTCCATC